>JARHVA010003835.1:0-527500 GCA_037957365.1 Torreya grandis
GCCGTCACAAGCCTTGACTTTGACGTTTAAATCATATTAAATATCGTTGCAAGAGCATGGGTCGCTTTGTCTATTTGAATGACCAGGCCGCTTCTCCATGAAATTCATGCGACTACCTGCTCATTAATGCAAAATGAGGAAAAACGGGCCATTCTATTGAATGCCCGCGCTCCCCTTAGCAGCGACTTGATGGAGACTTTTTCATCCGTCTACGAACTTCTTGCCGACACCTTTTTCCACCTGGGCTGATCTGATTTGTGTCTGTGCTTGGCTAGGTCCATCTTTTGGAACATTCCAAATGTTGTCATATGTGTGCGTGGCCGTGTTTTGGATTCTCTGTTTTGTTCCCTCTTTCCTTGCTATATTTTTGTCTCTTTCTAGAAATTTGAGCTCTCGGTCTCCCTTCTCGTCTTTTGCTTGCTCCTCGGGCTCCTTTCTCAGCGGGTCGCCGAGTTTGTCCTCGGGTCTTGTCTTTTCCTAGCTTCTTCGGCCCTCGGGGCTATTTTTTATCATTTCGCTGGCAATTTGAGCTTTCGGGCTCTCTTCTCGATGGGTCGTTGAGTTTCCACGCGCGGGCCCGTCCTTAAGCATTTCAAGATCAACGACTATCTTATCACCGTAAAGTTGACGTTCGCGCACCCGTCATTACCTTGGTCATTTCTTCGGCTTTCCAATTCCTTTGGACTTTTGCATTTGATCCTTCCCGAAGGAAAGGTGTCCATTCGGCCTTGGAAAAGGTCCCCTTTTTGGTCGTTGAGAACCCTCCGCAAGGGCACTTGCCCTTCGGGCTCCCTTGGTCATCTCAATTCCTTCGGACATTTTGCCCGAAGAAAAACCTACCTTCATGCCTTGGTCCCTTTTCTTTCGGTTTTTTCCTTTGGATTAATTCCTTCAGACATTTTGTCCGAAGGAATTCATCCATTGAATTTTCCTTGTCTTCTACATGGATTTTTTCCGAAGACTTACCTTTCGAGCCCTCCTGGCTTGTCATTTTTCAATGTGCTTCTGCCCTTCGCAAGGATATCTTGGGTCCAAAATGTCTTTCGGAGCTTGTTGATAGACTTGCATCCCTTTGAAACTAGCCCATCCCTTTGCTGAAAGGCTTGTGCAAACCAACTGTCCAAAGCGGGATAAGCATGTGGATCAACCCAAGACGTCTACAAGACTCAAGTCATTTGGTTCTTTACAGAAATGGCCCTGTTCAAAAGGGGGAAAGCACAATTGTAAAAAGGTGAAGACATTAAAGATTGGGACAGTAAGGAAAGAAAAGGGAGACCGATTTTTGGCCTGCAGGACCCAAAATGGTCAACACTAGTATAAGGGAATAACTCACATCATGTATCGTCTTTACTAAAAGCTTTAGGATCATCCCACGCACACGTAGTCATCGTGTGAAGTCAGTACGGTTCCACACAGCGCTACGGTGGTGTTACTAGAAGACAAAAAGGACTAGTTATTAAGCAGTTGTTACTAATGTAATGGCTCAGTCGACCCTTTGTCTTTTACACTTGTATATTAGTGCATACTTCATGCCCGCTATACTGATTATAATCTCCTATCCCCCAATAGGAGTTTGGTTGAGCTATAGGTTTTCATAACTTTTTGATTGACTGGAAAGCAGTCAAAGTCACTCTACCAAACTAACAGTGTGACACTTAGTTACACTCTAAGTGTGGGCAAGGAGGGATTTGAACCCCCAACACCGTGGTTCGTAGCCTCGTTCTTTGTAGAAGGCATTCAATTCAGAGATACAATGTTAGACATCACAACATCCTATCTCTTGAATCATTGTGTAAAACTACGAAATAATATAGTTTTGCAAATTATAGTTATAATTTGGTGTCCATTATTCTTCTTTTCTCATTCATTGTCGCATTGCATTTTGATATATCCTTTGACCTCTATCATTACATATATGCTTTTACAACATCCCATTTAACCCATTATCAGTGTGGCTTTCCACTTGGTTCCTCTTGGGTTCCTAATCAGTGGTATCAAAGCATACACACTTCGTATCCTCTCACAACAATACCAAAATTGTATTTAAAATTCTTCTTTGTTTGTACATGCCCACCCATACAAGGTTTGATTATAGGAATTTAGGGCTCGAGACTCGTGACCCTTCATCATACCTTCATTCACATCCTCATATGGATAACTCAAGAGATGTATTCATAAATGTTTCATAAAATGTTAGAGGATGCTTTGCTAATGCAATGGGAAGAATTGGAATAATGCCATGCATGTGAATGAGTGGTGATCATTGATGATTTAACTTTGTTTCTCAAGCATGTTCACACTCCTCCTGACACATCTCATTCTCAACGCCCTTTGGTGGTCAGCACCATACAACATACAAGTTAATCTAGACATTCCTATGCTTGCGGCAAAAATAGATGCAGATGCTCTAAATAATTGGTTAAAGATATAATATGTTCATAATACACTGTAAATCATTACTCTAACAAATAAAAGATAATCTTTTCTCTTCTGATTTTTTTTATATGCGTAAAGAAATCGTGGTATAATCACTACGCTACACATGAAGATGATGACTTAGACACTTTTGTAGATACATGGAATGGTTTTATAGAAGTCCTCAAAGCAACCTACTACCCTAATGGAAAATATGATGACCAAGACATCAAATTATCATAGTTACACCAAGGTTGTGATCAATCCATTCAAGAATATACAGTTACCTTTCATACTTCAATTTATAAACCGAATCTCAACGAAATCTCATTTTAAAGTATAGGTCAATGTTGAGACCATATATCCAATTTGACATGGATTTCCTCTAGATCTCTTCTATTGGAGAAGCCTACGTATTTTCTTGCAATTCGAAGCAAAAACTAAGCAAATTTCCAAGAAAGAATATTCCAAGTCTCATGACAAAGAATAGTCTAAGCATTCCAAGTCGAAAATCAAGCAGAATCCTAAATAAGGGAATACCCCTTTGCACCATCCTCAAAAGAACACATTGTCAAATGAACAAAACAAGCAATCCAAGATTGGCATGAGGTGTTCATTTCATAACTCCAACTGTCACTCAAATGAAGAGTGTTGAGCTAGGTAAACTCTATGAGCACAACCCGATGCAACTCATGTATTAACATTGTAACAAAGGACAAAGCTAATCAAATCATGGACTCTGAACTTGTGCTATGGTAGGTATCACAAACATCACTTCTTCCTCCAGCATAGAATCAAAAGAAGCAAAAAGATTGTTCCATTCTCAAATGTGACCCAACGGTCAACCAGTAGACTTCATTGTTGACAATAGAAGTCAAAAGACCCTGATTTCTCTTGAAGCAATTCACAAATTGAACTTGCCACTAATGCCTTGCAATCATACTCCTTTGGATGGTTCAATTTAGGCTCCGATAAACATGTTACTCAATAGTTTCACTAAGTAAACAAAACCAAGATGCAATCCTTTGTGACATCGCACCATTAGAGGTATGTGATGTTTTACTTGGGCAGACATATCTTTACCATTTACGTGCAATTTATGAAGAAAATCTTAGAAATGTTGTCATAAATGTTGGTGATATGAGATACCACATACTAGTAGTAGTTCCTGTTGACGCAGTGGATTGTAACCTGGCAGGAGGCCGAGCTCCTGCCTTCCACACGTCAAAATGGAAACTCCCCTCGCCTGTGGGAATGACAAAGCTGGAAGGGAGAGTCTCTAGATAAGGGTTAGCTCCCTTATATGCATCTGAGTTATTCCAATAAGTGCTAATACATACATATATATATATATATTTATATAATTGGGGGGGATGAAAAGGGAGAAGGATTACAGGAAAACAAAACCTACTCTAAAAGGGTGATGCACCAAATGATTCGACCTATTCACACTCACACTCTGAACCATACAAACACATACGTACACTTTAACTGGTAAAAGGACCAGGCTGCAGGAAGCTTAACAGGGAGGCTTTAATGGAACACACAGGAAAAGGGACTCACCATAGGTGCTGTAGAAAAAGCACACTATCTAGTAACCTCCTTCTGTCTCTACGCTCCAGGTACAGCTCTTCTTGTCACCTGCAGGAATGACGCCTTATAGATACCAGATGCGTTGGTGTCAACCCTGTGAAAGCATTAGAAAGCAATGACTAAACACAAGACTAACACTCAGACACACTCAGAGATATCTAACCAGAATAGAGGTAAAAATGCGTTTTATTGATTCCAGGTGAAAATTGCCAGGGCTTCGCCTTACAATGTGAAAGATCCCCCTTTAAAATGAGAAGTTACAATATATATAGAGAAGAGGGAACAACAGCGCCTTCTTTGACAAGTGGCCCATGCGCGTCCCAAGGGCCTTGGGAAGAGGAAGCCGCTAAAATATAAATGCAGTGTTGGTTTCGATTCTGACTTCAGGCGTTTAAAAACATAGGCCGCGCCGTTTCTCCATAACCAAGACTGCTCCTTGAAGGTACCCACGCGGTTTGTTTGCTCATAAATGCAAAATGGAGAAGAAATGGGTCGCGCCGTTCACTGTTTTCGTCCCATTTATGACCACTTGGCAAGCACTGTTCCAACTGCTGGAATAACTCCTTGATTCGACGCCTTCCTTCGCCACTTGGACTATTTTGTCTGTTTCTACACTTGGCTCTTTTGTCTTTTCCTTGCCTTTCTCTTCTGGCTCCTTGGGCCCTCGGGGGCTAACTTCTCGTCCTTGCTGGCTCCTTGGGCTCTTTTATTAGTAGGTCGCTGAGTTCATTCTCAACCTTTGTCTTTTTCCAACGTCGTCCTCCTGATTTTGTCCTTTTTGCTGGCTTTTGTCTCTTTGTCTCTTGTTCTCTAGGCTCTTTTCTGGTTGGCGCTCAAGAATTCAAAGATCAAACGGCTACTTCTCTGCTGTAAAAATGACGTTCGCGGGCCCGTCACTGTTTGAAAAAACAACGGCTAGTCTATTTCCTTGAAGTTGACGGCTTCGGAGACGTCACCGTCCTTGGCAATTTCTGCGGTCTTTTCTCTTCGGCCTTTTTTCGCTCCCTTACCTTCGGGCTTTGCTTTGGACCCTCCCGAAGGGGAGGTGTCCCTTCGGCTTTGGAGAAGTGCCCTTCGTTCGGCCGCCGAGAGTCCCCCGCAAGGGCACCTGCCTTTCAGGGTCCTTCGGCGGCCTTTGTCTTTTCGGCTTTTCTCTACGAACATTTTCCCACGGACAAAAAGTCTGCAAGAATTGTCTTGCTTGTTCCTTCGGAGACTTTCAAGCGGCCAATTTTCCCGTGGACTTTTTTCCGCGGACTTTCCCCGCGGACAATTTTCCCGCGAGAATTGTTTCGGCTGCTTTGTCTTTGGCCTTCGGAAATTCTTTCGGGCTTTTGACTTGCGGCTTTCTTGAATTTCTTTGGACTTTTTGTCCGAAGGAATTCCTTCGGACAAAAAGTCCAAAAGAAATCACTTTTCTTGCTTTTGCCTTGGTCTTTTCTTGTCTTCCGAATTCCTTCGGACTTTTTTGTCTGAAGGAATTCCTTCGAACAAAAGTCCGAAGGATTTCTCCCTTTGCTTCTTCAATTGCCCTTTGAGAAGTGCCCTTCGGGAAAGTTGGAAACGACCCTTCCGAAGGGTACTTCCTTTGCCTTAGACAAATTTCCGAAAGAAACTTACCTTTTTCGGCTTTCTCTGTGGCCTCTTCGCGAATGTTCCCCGCCCTCCGCAAGGGCACTTGTCCTTCGGGATACTCTCTTGAACTTTTGATTGAATTGCTCCTTTGAACCAACCGTTGAACCGAACGTCGAACCAAGATTTGAACCAAGCCGACTGAACCGACTGAATGAACCAAGTGATTGAACCAAAACCGTTAAACTTTGCCGATGAGCCAAAGCGATGAACCAAAGCGTTGAACCAAAGCATTGAACCAAGGCGTTGAACTGGTTCAATGGTTCAACAGTTCAAAGATGCTAGCTCTTGGAAAGATCATGTCGTTGAACCCCGACGTTGAACTACTTTTCCAACCTTAAGGAAAAGTGTCTTGAACCATTTTAGCTCTCTTTCCTTATGAATTTCTTCAGACAAGAATCTGGAAAAGCTTTGTAAAACCTTGCACTCTTTGGGCTGGTTCTTCATCTGCCGAAAGACTCGCCTGCAGAGTCCGTAGAAATGGACCTGCAGAGTCCATAGAAATTCTCATGGAGTCCGTAGAAAATCACGTGGAGTCCGTAGAAAATCCCAGACTTGTGCAAAATCAAAAAATGAATTGGCCCAAAATAGCAGGGAAAGAAGGGGACCGATTTTTGGTCTGTTGGACCAAAAATGGTCAACAGTTCCTAAGCTTTCACTCATTAACGCCAACCAGTACAAGAAGCTAGTTGGTTCTAGTAAGAGGTTTGTATTCTTAATGGTGAGCCCTGAACATAAGAACATCTTTGCAGAACAAACTCATATGATAGTTCCTTCAACAGACACACAATTGAACAATATGTTGTAAGAATATGCAGTTATATTTCAGTCATCTAAAGAAGTGCATACACAATTCGTAGTAAATCACACTATTGAATAGATAACAGGACTACCTCTACTTAATGTTTCTTTATACCACATCAGTTTTGGAGAATAAAGAGATCAAGCGGAAAATCCATGAACTAGAGGATAATGGACACATCAGGCCCAAATCATTGCCTTGAGACAACACCATTGTATTCATGCCAAATAAGGATGGCATATCAAGGTTGTGCATCGATTACATAGCTCTCAACAAGATCACTGTGCAGAGTCGTTGCCCTCTTCCTAGGTTAGAGGACCTATTGGACCGAACCCATAGTCCCAAATTCTTCACCAAAATTGATCGTAAGTTTAGGTATCATCAAATTCTATTGAACCTACAAACATCAAAAATACATTTGCACATTTGCACCTTTCTCTACTTTCCATGTTCCCCAATCTCATATTAAAAAACATTTTGTCTTTTAATGATAAAGGATTCAATGCTGCACAATAGGATTTAAGAATATGTGACCAAAGATGAGATTTGATGCTCATCCTGCCCATTTTTCAGGGGTTTTAAATGTATTTGGCATATGTCTAAAAGGTTTGCCATCCCAGACAACCTTAATTAATTTTTGAAAACCATCAAATTTATTAAGAGAGTTATAACATAGCAATAGTATCGAGTTAATATATATATATATGAGTTAATATATATATATATATATATATATATATATATATATATAATTTTAAGAGTACTATAAATGTAGAATCTGTTTTCATGTTCTTACCTTAAATTCATAAGGTGCGGTGCTTATACTCAATTTTAACCCAATGGTTAGATACATTTATTTTTATTCCTAAATAACTTTTGTAAATAGTAAATCTTACTATGATGGCCACTAATTTGGTTTAACCGTCCCCAGTTTTTCCATTGGCAGGCAAGAGTGCCCATCGAATCTCAGCCCTGTATGTGACTACTCTATCAAGACAATAGTGACGTGTTCATTAGAGGATGTCCCTCATTTAGTCAAAAGCTGTCTCTCTTTTTTAATCGAGGGTGATCTCCTAGTTAAGGGAGATGCCATCCGTCCACCATTGTTCACTAATAGAGGATAATCCTTGTCCATGGGTGGCAAGCACAAGCCTACTATTGTAGCATGCAGATGTGATTGTCATCATGGAATATTGCATGTAGACTTACTTGTCAGTTGTCATTGAAAGAGTCGATTATTTTTAAAATAAATTTAAAGAAGCATAGGGTTATGACTAATAAACCTTAGCTATTTTAGACACTAAATTCCATTTACTCTAAAATTTAAAATAAAACACTCATTTGTTTCCTTTAAGAGAATATTATCTATAGAATGTTAGATATATTGATAATTTTTATATGTTATATTAACATATACTTCATTTATATATTTACTGATGAATGTTATTAATGTTATTGGTTTCTTATTGATAATTATTTTCCAAATACAATACAACTAAATTCAAACAATTTAGAGTGTTATTCCCCAAATGTCTCTTGAGGTCTGAATCAGAGTGTTAGTAAATAACTAATATGTGATCCAAAATTGGATCGTGAATCATACTGTAACTTAATAACTAAGTAAAAATTAAGTGTTTATGACTACGTGAAGTAATTGAGACACTCACTCGGAAAGCGTGATTCATCAAATACAAGGATGGAACAATGAAATGACATAGCAAGAAAGAGTATCAAGGCTCTGATGGGTTCAACTGCGGCCAAACATGTCTCGTACATAACAGCATCACAATGGCGGGTTCATACTCATCCAAACCTTCACACGTAGGACAAAAGAACATATTCAATTTTGGTTCCAAGGAAGTTCAAGTATTTGAAATTTCGTTTTTTGAGCTTATACGTCATTTGGGTCCATGTTTAAGTTTTTTGCTCATGTAATTGCATAAATATACCCCTTGGTAACATGTATGGAGGGAATAATGGAGTTTTAGTATGTATGCTAACTGACTAGAATAGCAGAGTGAGTTATAGAAGCAAGTTGCAAAGCAAGGAAAGAATGGTAGAACATTGAAGTACAGTTGCAAAAATCCTGCAATGTTTTTGGAGTATTCATTAAAGACAATTGACTTATAACCTTGCATGGAGATAATGAGATTTGGAGCTAGGCCATTCTTAGAAGTTTTTCAACACAGTTTATCTACGGTAATCTCATGTTGAATCTTCTTTCATGAGTGTTTTAGTTTTTACTTGCTTTTATGTTATGCAACCGCAACAAAAGTTTTTACGCTATTACAATTCTAAAACTAAACCCTGTTTTCTTCAACAAAGTTCGTTGAGGACAGAAAGCATTATTCCTAAGATCAAATATATATATATATATATATAAGATTTGTGTTGGTGAATTAGATTGAAATATCTAAAGATAATTGTGGAGCAATAAGTGTGTATTGATTAATAAGTAATAACAAGGCCAAATGATAAGAGATGCAAACCTCTAAAATAAAGAGAAAGACAAAAATTACAAGATAACTTAAGACTTGATTTATATGCCAAAACAAAATTACCCACCTCAAGATAGCTCAAGGCATAGTTTATATACATAACATATGATATTTGTACATACATCCCATTGTGCAAACATGCTTTGAGGATGCAAGCACCCACCTCAACTTTTTCACGAAGCTGTATTTTTGATTCATCTCTGTGCCCCAATATTTCAGATACATTTGCACATTTAACCAGTTCATTACACCGTGTACAACAAAAATTATTATCCATTGCAACAAAAACATCGTAACTGCATATGTCAATGCAACATATACAACATAAGTAATATGATTCGCCAGTCTAACATTCTAATTTTAGTAGCAAAATGGTAGGTTCACTATGATGTAAACCATGCAATTTAAGAAGAGTAAAAGAAGCAAGCCAATCACCTTTCATCACATTTTGTGCATATGTAAGATTCTGGCACGTCACTTTTCTTACCGCAACTGGCAGACAGCTTTTTATTCACATGCTGAAACCTATATCTTAAGACATCATAAATCTAAACCAAAACTTGTTATTACTTAAGTGGTAATTGTAAAAGAAAATCAAAAGACAGCCATTATTCTAGAATAGGATGGCATAAAATATATTTGATTTTCCATCTTCAAGAAGCAAATTAACACTCAAAACAGATACAAGAAAATACATACTGTGCAATTAAATTGTTTTTAAATTATGAATTAACACTCAACGTGAACCTGATTACTTCAAACATAAACTATGAGAATAACCAAATTTAGTGTGAATAGGAGAGAAAATATTTAGATTAGATTCACATTGCTGATATGACGTTTTGAACTACATAGAATTGAATAAAAATTTGATGATAGCTTTATTTATAATTTGTTATAATCTAAATCTTTTGTGCAAAAACTAGAGGACATGCCCAACAAGTGTAATGTCCCCCTTTTTGGCATAGTTAGCTTTTGGAGTGGAAGAAAGAAAAGGGAACATGGAGAGAGGCTAATATACAAACAAAAAGGTAAAAAGTAACAAAAAGGTAAAAGTACTTAAATGTTCTAATTTTTAGTTGAGCTTGCAAAAAAGTACTTTTAATCTTATGTTCACTTAAGTTGGGGTCATGGGAGCCTAAACCCTCAAAGAGGAGAGTTTTAAAAAGATGAAATGCTTATGTTTTGAAAAGATACAACCCTCCAACTTGGGCACCACTCTTGGAGGTTGGTTATAAAATCAAAGAAGGAATCTTGTGAATGTTTATGTTGTATATTGAATTGAAAATTTTGATCAAGTATGTCAAGCTTGATTACCACAACTTGAGGGCGAAAACCTTCAAGAAGTGTCAAGGGTTTGGGGACGAAAACCTCCATTCCTTTTCTATTCAAGGGCTGTAAGTGAACTTCAAAATTGCATGTATACATGCAAGTGGATCTATAAGGTGTTTTTGGACACCACCTTTATTGAAAAAATATTGCAAACCCTATCAGATGCTGGTTTTGGTAATTTTACGGGTCTTGGAGAGTGGCGAATTACCTTGGGAGCTTGTTTGCAGTTCGAAAGATCATTCCAAAGTGTGACGACTTGCCCAGAGAGTTGGGTGAGCCATTTGGAGGGGTCATTGAAGCCAAAGAGTGTTGCATAACATTCTATTTAATTTTCCAGCTATGGTGATTTGATTGGAAGGCTGATCTTGAAGATTTTGAGGCTGATTTGAAGTGTTTGCGGAGCAATTTTCCACCTTGGGTGACTTTCCCTAGGAGTCTTTTGGAGGCCATTTTAAGATTTTTCATGAGTAAAATAATATGATTTATTTCCTATATTTTTTTGCGGTAGGGTGAATCAATTGGGAGAGAAATTGAGCATCTTCGGAGGGTTTTTAGATTCCATCTTCGGAGGGTTTTTAGACTCCGTTTGAAAATGTACAAATTGTTATATGATTTCTAATTTTTGTAGCAATTAATCACAAGGGTTTGAAGGAATTTGAAAGAGAAAGGCAAGGGTTTCAGTTTGAAAATTTTGCTCTTATTTTTTGAGTGAGGTGATTCACTTGTGAAGGGTGTGCAAGAGTTTAGGGTGCCTTGTTTGGCCCTAAACAAGAGGCCATTAATTATTGTAAATTTTATAATATTTTTCTAACGAGTTTTGGCAGGAATTGTTGACGCTGTGGATTGCACCCTCGAAAGAAGGTTGAGCTTCTCTCTTCCATGCGGCACAATGGAGACTCCCCTCTTGCTGTGGGTCTGGCAAAAACTGAGGGGATAATCTCTAGATAAGGGCTAGCTCCCTTTGATGCATCTTTGAGGTCCTGGATTTCCCACTGCTAATAATGAGGGGGGGTGAAAAGGGAGAAAGATTACTGAAAACAAAACCTAAACTAAACGGTAATGCACCAAAAATGGTTGATCTACTTAGCTTGAACATACACTTTCCACCAAGAACAAGCTGATATACACTTCATTTGATATAAGAAATTCTTTTGCATCAGTGAGCTAGGGGTTCTCTAGAGATACAGGGAGGAAGAACTACCAGAGGTGTTCTAAGACACACTATGGCAGCCTGTTCACATGCGCCTATACTCTGTTGTGGACACTTCTTGCTGACCTGCAAAAGAACTCACAATACACTAGACATGCTGGAATCATTCTGTGAAAGCATGAAGGAAAATGACTTAACACAAGACAAAGCCATAGACATGCAAAAGTGCAAGCTCAAATGGAGGAAAAAATGCTTCTTTTTGATTCAAGGTAAATTTCGGCAGAGCTCCACCTTACAAGCTGAGAGATCTCTTTTACAAAATGAGAGATTACAATATATAGCATAAAAGAAAAGACTTTGGCGCCTTTCAAAACAAGTGGCCCATGCTGTGTTGAATACATTGGGAAGAGGAAGTCGCTGAAGGAACCATGCTGTGGCAGTCGCCAGTTTGACTTTAGCGCTTAACCCGTATTAAAAATCACTGCAAAAGCATGGGTTTTACGCGACTGTCTGTTGATTAATGTAAAATAAAGAAAAAATAGGCCGCGCTTTCACTATTTGCGCTCCTTGATGACCACTTGGCAGAGATTATTTCAACCGCTGGAATAACTCCTTTGCTGATGCTTTCTTTTGCCACTTGGGTTGTTCTATTTGCCCCCGCGCTTGGTTGGGTGCGTCTTTTGGAACATTCCAAATGTTGTCGTATGTGTGTGTGGCCGTGTTCTGGATTCTCTAATTTGTTCCATCTTTCCTTGCTATATTTTGTCTCTTTCTGGCAATCTGAGCTCTCGGGGCTATCTTCTCATCCTTTGCTGGCTCCTTGGGCTCCTTTCTCAACGGGTCGCTGAGTTCACTTGCGGCCTTCGCTTATGAGTTCTTTCGGGCTCTCTTCAACTGTTACCATGAGCGGGCCCGTTTTTAAACATTTGAGAATCAACGGCTATTCCATCACCGTAAAGTTGACATCTGCAGGCACGTCGCCATTCAAAAGCCAACGGCTATTTCACCGCCTTAAATTTGACGTTCGCGCGCCCGTCACCAGAGGTTTGAACCTCCAATGGCTAGTTCGCTACGCTGAATTTGACGTCTTCGGGCCCGTCACCCCTTTGGCAATTTCTTCGGCTTTCCACAATTGAACCTTCCTTCGATTTCCTTCGGACAAAAGTCCGAAGGAATCCCTTGTCTTGTCTTTTCTTTGGATTTCCTTTGGATAAAAAATCCGAAGGAATCCTTTGCCCTTCGCTCTTTGATGAATCTGCTCACTGCCTTCCACAAGGGCCCTTTAGGTTTTGAAATGCCCCTTCGAAACTTCTGATTTGGTCCCTTCTTGGTCGTTGAGAGTCCCCCGCAAGGGCACATGCCCTTCGGGCTCCCTTGGTTCTCAATTCCTTCGGACAAATTCCTTCGGACATTTTGCCCAAAGGAAGTCTTTGTCTTCATGTTCCAGCCCTTTCTTTTAGTCTTTTCCTTTGACAAATTCCTTCGGACAAAAAGTCCGAAGGAATTCCTTCGGGCTTTTTGTCCGAAGGAATTTGTCTTTGTTCCTTGTATATTTCCTCCGGACATTTTGTCCAAAGGACCTTTGCCTTTTTGCCGTGGATTTCCTTCGGACGAAAGTCCGAAGAAATCCTTTGCCTTTCTCACTTTTTCGAAGGAAAACTTCACTTTCGGCCCCTGCTTTGTCATTTTGAAATGTGCTTCTGCCCTCCGCAAGGGTATCTTGGGTCCAAAATGTCTTCCGCAACCTGCTGGAAGAGTCCAGTTTGTCGTCTACCTACCTTCCGCAAGGGCACTTTGTCTTTAGAGCTTTGTAAAAGACTTCTCTTTGAAGTTGGCCCATTCCCTTGCCGAAAAGGCTTGTGCAATTGACTGCCCAAAGCGAAAAAAAACCTGTGGATCAACCCGAGACATCTACAAGACTCAAGTCATTTGGTTCTTTACAGAAATAGGCCTGTTCAAAAAGGGGAAAAGCACAATTGCAGAAAGGTGAAGATATTAAAGACTGGGACAATAAGGAAAGAAAAGGGAGACCGATTTTTGGCCTACAGAACCAAAATGGTCAACAGGAATACAAGTCTAATTTTTGAAGTTATTACATGATATTTATTCCTATATGTGACGACTTGGTTGTGGGAAAAATTGATCATGTTTTAGGCCCTAACATTGGCCAATTTTGACATAATATGCATACTGGAATTTGTCTACAATTCATCTTCAGTTGTGGAGAGTTTTTGTAGTGGATTTGGTGACAGGAAGAGGATATTAAAAATCAGCTTTGGGGCATTGGCAGTTTGAAGGGGTAAACACATCAATTCAGCACCCCTTCCTCATTCAATGTGAGCTATTGTGGGCGAAATCTCATAAGGTATTTTTATATTTATTTTTGAACATTTGGAAGTGTGAGATTTTCAGTTTGGTGATGCATATACAGCCCTAAGGCTGATTGGTTTTAAATTTTCAGAATTCAATTTTTGTTTGGGTTTGTTGGAAAACCCTTTTTTTTTATCATTGTCCCAATTTGGGGACATTACAACAAGGTTCTTAAAATAGACATCTATAAGTAAAATAAGTTCCTCCATGGGTATTATAATACATAAAAAACATAGCTACTAGGCCCAAATATGAGAATTTTCGAGTCAGAGAAACAATTTCAAGACCATAGATTTGGAGAATTTGACTTGACATAGATAGACAATTTTAGAAGCTTGCTGTAAAGGAATTTTGTTTTAGATGTTAGCTTACACTCCTACTGAATATAATTTCTATCTCAATTAATTTCTTCCATTTGATAAAATTTTATTGCATGGAAACATATCAAAGGACCTTTACTTTCATCTCTTTTGAAACAACCTTTCCTTTAGGTGTCAATGTTCTTGGTTCTTTTATGTTCTTTATAAGAACAATGGTATTGCTTTGTCTTTAACATGACACAATCAACTAGTCTTTCCTCAATATTTACAAGAAGCACTTTCAGTGTCAATGTTCTTGGTTATTTTATGTTCTTTATAAGAGCAATGGTATTGTTTTGTCTTTAACACGACAAAATCAATTAGTCCTTCCCCAATATTTACAAGAATCACTTTCAATGATAGTAGTTCCGACCTTGATTGTGATATTGATATATACTATTATTCAGTACTTGGACAATGTTATAGAAAATACTAACGTATAAACTACACCATGAAACTTCCCTTGTTCTTAGTATAACGAAATAACTAAAAATACATCTACTATTAATGTCATCTACCCATCACCTTCGTAAAATTCAATGGCGTGTACTTCATGCAACATATTATTAGCTTTATGTTAGGATGTTTGCACCTAAGTCCTTAATCTTAGTGTTATTATTTAAGTTATATTTCAAGTACTTAAAAATAATAAAGATTTAAGTCATGGGTTAGTTGGATTTGCAGGTGCAATCCATTTTGGGCGAGCATGGGCCCCAATTTTATGCATATTCACTTTTGATATTTAATATTTCTGCATTTTCTTTTTTGTGAATAGTTTAGGAATGCAGCATGTAGTATCAGAGCTTCATTTGGTATTTGCTACTACTGCAAAAATATCAAGGGGTGTTTATCCAAGAAATAATTTGAAATTTGTGATAATGGAAGAGGTAATAGGATTGTCGCAGAATTCACAACAAATATTAAGGAGCACATCTCTTTTGGAAAAAGGCTAATGGATTCAGAATTTGAAGGGGATGTCAACCCTTGGGATGTCATCGATTCCATGGATAAGAAGACAAAGGAAGAGTTAAAAGAAGAGCATTTGCTAAAATGAAATGCTCAAGGGTGCTCTAGGAATTGAGACAAATTACAAAAAATCATTGGGATTATCATAGTTGCATTCAAAATTCATGGTTGTATATAGTTATATAGAATCATATGAAATTCATTTTCTTAAATTAATCTGACTATGGAATGAAGGTGACTCAATTCAATTATGTATAATGATAATTTCCATTTATGTGCCTCCATTTGTATTTCTAAGGTTTGTTCCGATCTTCACCTAATTAAGCAAATTGTTGCTTTATGGCACTTAGTATATTCATTGAACCTCGTTTGGTAAACTCATATAGTCTGCCATCTTGTGCTAGAAGATAGGCTGTGCATTTTGTAGGTTCTGTTTGTATACACCCAGGTATGATATGGAGACTGAGGACTTGACACTAGGAACATCTTTGAGCAAGTTTGGTTCTATAAGAAATTAGCTTCTCATTGCATTTATGATACCTGGAACTAAGTCTGTCATACAAGTATGGCTAAAGTGGAAAACCCCTAATTCTATTTGAGTGATTGCAATCTTTGGTTTTGCGTTCAATCTTGTTTCTTATTTGCGTGCTTGAAGGTACTAATCTATGTAATGTACCTCTGTGATGTTTCTTTTTTAAAATTTTGGGATTTGTACCACCTTAGTATTGCCATATTTTGATCATGAAGGAAACCCTAGTCACTTCCTTTGTTTTGTGAATCATAAATGTGCAGGTAAGACCGTTTGTATTCAATTTCATTTAGTTGATTAATGAAGTTCTAGTGTAAATTGGCTAGCAATTGTTGTCAGTACTTAAGGAACTATGTGAGTTGACCAGTAAACAATGAGAACTTGGAGGTTACCTTTATGCTTTGTTAAAACTTGTATGAACTCGTAATCAGGAATGCAAGTTGAATCTATGCTTGACATTAAACTTGAATTCCTTTCAAAAACATCAAATTGGTAGGGAAAGCAAAAAATCATGAGTTGAATTGGTGATTACTTGACTCTATCAAGCACCTTATTGTTATGAGGCAAGTTTGGGGTTCATAAACTATCAATTACACAAATGTTAATAATTTTGATCGATCATTGACTAGTATTTAATGAGCTTTTGGAACCTATAGAATCTTGTTGAATTGAATAAAAATGATAGTTTCACGTATTTTGAGCAATATCCTAAGTTCTTAAAGTTATTTACAAAAAGATTAACTGAAATTATTAATCTGCAAGCAGAGTAAGCATATTGCTAAAAGCCTACACAAGCTAAGATTAAGAAAACAATTTTATTTCAAAGAGTTCAATTGATTAATAAAAGTTGCATTATATTATCGGGTATTAATGATCTATGGATATGTAACCATGACACAAATAGAAGAAGAATATGAAGGTTGTTCATCCACATAAGGATACTCCATTTTTCCCGGATCAAAGATCCAAAGAAAGAAAGAAAGAAATTATATTAATGTCCATAAATGACCAAAAGTAGGTCAATGGGACTGAAGGAAACAACCATTAGCAATAGAAAGTTCTAGGAAGAGAGAATCCTTTAGGCAAACCAAAGAAAGGAACTCTAGGGAGTGCTAGGGAAACATAAAACTTTGTGGGAAAATGCAAGGCAATCGTAATGTCATGTCCCCGCTAGCTTGTGAAGGAGACCTTTGGCCCTATTTGACTTTCCACGGGCTAAAAGGGAATACAAGGGAAACTTCGTTCTTTGTTCAAGTTGCTAAAAAAGTAAGTTGTTAGCAACTTCTTTCTAAATAAGTTAAAATAAAGAAAAGAAATTCTCTGATTTGATATAAGTCGGTCCTTAATTTAGGAAGTGTATTGGAGGGAAAGGATATAAAAGGGAAAAAAGAGGTTCTTTTTAGGGATCATATCATTCTTATCAATTGAAATCATAATCTTGAGCACGTTTGCTTGACTTGCATCCATTGGAGATGAAACCCTTCATTGGAAGGCGGAACTAAGGACGAAAACCCTTTACATTCAGTGAGGTGACTCTATTTCAAGGGTTACATTGAGCAAAAGTCGATAGTTTTAGACTTCTAGGGCAGTTTTTGTGGGGAGGACAGTGGATTGGATGGGTTTGTGAGTGGGACGCAACTATTGGAGGCCCTTTTCTAGGGAAGCAAACAACTTTGTAGGCTCTTGTGAGGGTAGCGAACCCCTAGGATACTTTTCCTAAGGCAGCGAACCTCTTGGAAGCATTGAATTGGCTGTTGGAATTGATTTGATGAGGGTTTGTGGAGTTTGTTTAATCATAATTTCAGTTGGTATTTTATATAATTTTATGCCATATATTTAATTCAAAAAAATCAGATTTGAAGGTCCTGTATTCAGCTGTAATATTTATAATTTTTGGCAAGTATTTTGGGGAATGAAATATTGTTTTTGTGCCCTAAAATTGGCTTCTATATAATTTTTGAATTTTATTTGCTTATGGTTTGAATCAAAAAATAAGAATTGCATGTTTTTATGTTAGGGTTTGTTGGAAAACCCCTTTAGTTCTAATTCTATCTTAAAAGGGACATTACAATGGTATTAGAGCCATTATTTGGCCAACTATGGGTAGCGTGTTGTTTGTAAACTCTTCTTCATGCAGGGCAGTGATAGAAAGATGAAGACAACACTAGAAGCCATGGAAGAGATGTTGCAAGCTATGCAAGAATCTCATAGGGAACTAAGGGCAATGGGTCCCAAGGCATGGATGAAGTTTGTAGGGTTAGGCCCTAGACCTCCAGAGTCTCCCTTAGAAGAAGAAAAAGGACTAGTAGAAGTGATGAATACATCATCACCACAAAAGATCAGGCTGCCCATAGAGGAATCCACCATGCAAATTGAAAATGAAGAGCCCTCCAAAGGGAAAGATATGGATTCAAATGTACAAAGTGTTTGGGTAGAAGAAAAGAAAACGGAAAAGTCAAGGTCTGGATTCCAAAACCCTACAAAGGAGCAAAGGAATGAGGAAGCCAAGGAAAAAAATCTAAAAAAGAAAACACCATTGGCTGATTGGCCTAAGAGTTCCTATTGGCCATTTCTTGGCCCACATACCAATTTTTGCCTAAAATCGAGAAGATAGACTTTCAAGCAAGAAATGGCAAGTCTTTAGAAGACTTTGGACTTTCGACAGCCCATGACTTAAATGGTTTTATAAGTTGCAGAGTTACAAAGCTCCGAAGTAGTAAGTAACAAGGTGTTAAAGACCCGAAATGGTCTTGAATAGAAGGCTTCGGGTTATCTCATTGGGAAGTCTTCGAGTTTTCCAAAGGAGACAACTTCGGCTTTGCATGATATGAAGACATTGGGTTCATCGAGTAGGATGCCTTGGGGTTTCCGAGAGTGCTCAACTTAAATTGTTTTAACAAGATGTGAGCAGTTAAAAACCCGGAGTAAGGAGCAATGACAAACCCGATTTAGTCAAGTGATAGGTTTTCGGGCTTTACAAGAGACACAACTTCGGGTTTCCTGGGCAGCACAACTTATTTCAATTCATGAGTAATCAGTAATGATAAATCCGAAGTAAGAAGCTTCAAAAGCCCGAATAGGTCATGCGCAGTACAAATCGGGTTTCCGGAGGCGAATGACTTATTTCATTTTATAAGTCGCAAGTAATGAGACATCAAAACCCTGATTTGGTTTTAGAAATGCTTCTCGGGTTCTCAAAAAGACAAGTTTTCTCCAAGCGTAACTCCAAAGATCATTGACAAAATCCGAAGGTCGATCACAAGTTTTTCGAAAGGTCACTGCCCCTTTCGAAAGGACATTTCCATTTTACCCGAGAAAATTGTCATCAGTAGTGGGGGCATTTACAAAAGTCTGGGTCCTTTGCAAAAAGCTCGGGTCCATTACTTAAGGGCTTGTTCACTTTTCTAGAGGACCATTGCAATATTTATGGTCTCAAGCAAAAAGACCGAAGTGTATGTTACCCTTCGGGAGGTGCCATTGACAAAGTCCGAAGGGCACTTCAGTTAGGAGACCTGGGCAAATTGTCCGGGTAAATTAGGCTCGAGAAATTTGACCCGAAAAAAATGTCGAAGGAAATTGCCCGAAAAAATGACTGCAAACAAATTGTCTAAAAACAAAAGCCCAAAAAAATAAGTAATCCACATAAGCAAGTTGAGAGCAGTGATAAACCCGAGAAATGGGTTGCAAGTCATGAGAAGTCAAGGATAAGTTGCAAGGAGTGCAAAGCTCGAAGGAGTATAAATGGAAAGTTCCGAAAGGAATATTATGGAATAGTCCACGAAAAATAGAAAGGCCCATGAACGAATAGGTCAATGGTCAGCGAATCCAGCAAGCTCAACAGATCAACGAATAACAAGGACTTCTCCTTTCGTCTACGACATGCAAAGTGGTTAAACAAAGAATAGATGCGTCCAGGTGGAGCAGTGAATATGCAAAAAACCGATTGGGATAGTCCAAGTTGCAGTAAAGAACACGTTGAGCCTTAAATGCAAAGGTATAATCGCCCACACTTGGCAGCGACATGCAACTACCACCGATATGGCTTGCTCAATTCCAAGGAGAATTAAATGCATAGGGAGCTCAAGGAGATGGGTGGCGATTCTGGACAGTACATCTCGTGGTCAAGGCAGTTGCATGCTTTTAATGCAAAGGGAGCTCGAGTACAACAAACAGTAGCAGTTCCAGTCATCAATGACTTCCTCTTTCAAGTTCCCCATTGGCCGCAAGCTCTTCTTCTTCCCTTTATATATATCTCACATCTTCCATTTTGTAAGGGGTTCCCAGTTTTTAGACTTTTTAATCTTTCTGGGAGACATTCATTGAGATACTGCAAAGTATGCTCTGCTTGATTAAGCTCGACCCTGTCAAGTCTATTGTAAGAACTACCTCTTGATGTAATAAGATGATTTCTTTGCCTATCTCTTGTCTTTGATTAGTGCTTTAGTATGCTTGTGCTTGGTGGATTCGTGAAGGAGATTTTTCCTAGTCCATTAACTTTTTGCTTGCCTCTTCAAAGTATTTTCAAGCTCTTGCAGGTCTGGATTAGTGTTCTGCCTGAACTTCTTCCAGTGTGTTAAATTGATCTCGAGATTGTGCAAGCCATAGTTGTCTTATGACTGATCTAGTGTGGGTTCAAGCGTAGATGAGTGTCCATTTTACTTTGGTGCATCGCCTGGTTAGCTTTCTTAGGAGCCCTTATCCCCTTTCTAACTCTTTTTTCTATGAAGCATTAGTTTAGCTTTTAGTTTAGGTGAGCATCAAAGGGGAACCAGCCTACTCTGGAGGTTCAACCTCGCTACAGGATACCCACAACCTGAGGTTGTTCCAACACTTGTAGCTAGGAGTGAGAGAGCCTGAGAAACTCTCCCACAAAGGGTGCAATTCTAGCCTACAATAGTTTTGTAGAAAGGAAGGGCATAAATTACATATGTGAGGCAGAACTTAATGATCCACCATCAACAACAAAGGTGGATCCTAGGGTTGAAAGGAAACCAACTACCTTGGAAGCTTGCAAGCACAAAAGATGTATTATGGAACCAAAAGAAGTGTGATGATTGGCTAAGAAGAGCAAAAAAGGCAAAGTTGATAGCCATTCAAGCAAGACAACACCTAAAGGAATTTAAAGAAAGGGGTAAGCAATTTGATTATCTTCATAGCAAGGATTTATTGTATCACCATCATACTATGTCTTTACAATATTTTGATCATCATGAGAATCATTCTAACAATGAGGATAAAATGAAGGGTACCAAATGGAAAGAGGATCTTTTCCAAGAAGCCCCTATCCATTTTCCGAGCATTCCAATAATTGAGCCATTGCCATATGAGATGGATTTTCATAACAACATTGTGAAGAGACATGTGTTTGAAGAAACTATTGGGAATCACAAAGATAGAAGGGTTGGAGGTATCTCCACAAAACCCGCTTCACCAAAAGAGGAAGAGCTTCTTGTTGGCAACTTGAGGAATGATAGTGATGATCATATTTCAGATTTGTTGCTCCCTCCTATGTCATTGCAATATTTTTGTCATCATGAACAACATGCTCAAAAGGATGATAAGGTAAAAGAGACAACTCAAAATTGGGACCAACAAATTCAAAATAATGTTAATGATTTCAGATTTGATGTCCAAGCTATGATTGTTTATGTGTTGGTGATTGGAGATGACTACCCTCTAGTCAAAATCCATGGTATGCTTGATAGGAAAAAAACATTCTTCCCTCATATTGTTGTTAATTCAGTTGATAAGCATGCTAGGAGGTATTCTAAATGTGTATTAAAGTTGTTTGTGCATATGGGATCCGAATTGTTTGGTGAGGATCAAGGTAAATGTCACTATTGAGTTCTCCATCTCTTGCACTTGGCATGTAAGAAGAATTATGAAGAGTCATGTAAAGTTTTTGGTGTAGTCTAACATGATGAAGGATGAGTCACTACAAAGGGGCTTCATCATTCCTTTCACCAAGGAGATACAACAACTTTTCAATGCTGGGGGTGGACACAAGGTAAATCCCACTTTTTCATTTTTAGAGCAACAATTATATCATAGAGGTTTTCAGCTCCTAATCCATGCACATGCTCTTAGAAGAACTCTTCCAATATTGATGTGGGATCCAGGTGAAAATTTCAGAATTAATGTTGCTGTAATCATACAAATCAACCACCACATGATTTCATTTGCATCCATACAAGTGGGTTGGAGCATTTTCAAGTTGGTGACTATTGGGAAATAATTTTCAGCCTTTACAGAAGTGTTTTCAGTCATTACAATGCTCATCTTTCAATTTTGCAGTTGTTCCATTTTCAAGTTGCTAACTTTGGTAAAATAAGATTATAAGTTGTTATTTCCAGACTTGAACAACTGTAAGATTGATCTTTTTGAGGCCACTAAATCATTGGGAAATGTTGGCGAATGGTTTCAGCTGAAGAGAATGAATACTTCAGCCAACGCAACTTTGATTTGGGTGAAAAACCAGATAATTCATGATTGTCATAATTTGTTTTCAATTTGCATACAAACTGATTTATGTTCTTTCTGGGAAAGAACTTACATTATCACTAATGAAGATCATCTCGAGAAGGTGTGTTGTGGATTATGCACACTTGATGATTAAATTATTTTCTGAGCTGCCAAGAGACATAATTGTTAATGGGGCTGAGAGCTACACCTATTGGTCCAAAGGGTTTCACCTGTCAAATAAGAGGATTGAACTTGAAGGTTGCATGAAAATTTCAGAGCTTGGGAAGAGGACATCATTGGATTTCAAGTCAAGACGGAATATCTGAAATGTTTGCTCATATTTTTGGTTCCAAGATGGGAAGCTTGTACTTGTGGTATGGTGAGGTATGCACATTTTTTTGCTTTCCACCCATATGAAAATAAATTTTCTTTTAGAAAGGTGAACAAAGTTTCAGGGCAATTAGATGGATTGGGTTGTCATTATAGCTTCATAAGTGTTTGACGTTTGGAAGTCCATATGAATAGAAATTACGAAGATGTAAGCATTAGAGGAGAGTTGAACAACATGCCTATGAGGCATGATGAAGCAGTTGAAGAAGTGATAATAGGAACCCTCGTTTTACTTAAAAAAGTTTGCTCCATGTGCGGAGATAGGAATAAAAAAGGAAGAGCCGTTGAGTTTGTTTCCCACCCAAGCAAATGGTGGAGCATATGCAATTGCAATTAAAGATGGAGATGACACAATGAAGGTTGACAAGTTTGTGATTACAAAATATCTCATTTTGCATAGAAATAGAGTCTTTCCAATGCCTGGATTGGAAAAGGAACAACAAATTGAATGTACAGCCCAGCCAAGGACAACAACAAGAAGACAACCTAGAAACTCTTTATGGCAGCCTCAAACAACAATTTTTGGACAGCCAAGAAGATTGCTACAACATGGTAACTCTCTCACGTGGTCTACTTTGGGACAACTTTGCATAATGTTTCCGAGTTTGTCATTGAGTGAAAAATGGTATCAAGAGTTGAAGAATGGTTTGATATACATCCCTCCTAGTGAAGAAACCAAAAGCACCAAAGGAAGATCCCAAGGGCAGCCCACTTGATTATCAGAGTAGCGCAACAAAAGCATGGTGAAAGGGATCCTAACTTGAATTTTCATGCAAAGAGTCTCCAACAAGGCACGAAGGAAACTTGGGATGATGTATTACTACCTCCAAATGCTAGAGAAAGTAATTTCATGACAACCATGAGCCAAATTGCCACCACTAACGCTGCTGTCATCATCACTAACATGTAATGTCCCGTTTGGAGAATATTTTTGGATCAAAGGGTTTACCAACAAACCCCACTCAAAATAAGGCAATCAATCACAAAATTTTGATTTTCTTTGCAACCCTGATTAGCAAGCTTTCACCAATTTATAAATAAATTATTCAAACCCTAGCTGCTGCAAATAATTTCAGAACTCTAGAAATGCTCCAGATTGGCATAAAATAATTATTCAAAGCTCCACAAAATCATAGAAAAATATTAAAAAATACAGCTAATGATAATTAGTCAAACCCTGATTTTTCAAATGTTTTAAGGCTGGAAAATATTACAAAAAATACCAAAAATTAGCATGGCTGTTCCACACTCTTGCAAAAGCCCAAAAAGGGGTCAAAAGCCCATCGCCCACCTTAGCACCTGAAAGTAGTTAGCTGCCCTTATGGAGGTATGTTGCCCTGAAAACAACCCACAAACAATCGCCAAGCCTCCAAACCCTAGTTGCCCAACCTGTAGATGAAAATATGGTGTTGAAGACACCCTTTTTCTGCCAATGATGCTCAATACAACCTTTTTAAGAAGTTGCTCTAAGTCTGAAATCAAAGATTTTTGTCCTTGTTCCAAACATCCTTGAAAGGGTTTCGTCCTCAAGGCAAAGTCCAGCTTTTTCGTGCTTAAGACTTGAAGAAATCAATTATAAAAAATAACATGAACCTCTCCACAAGATCCTCCCTTTACCTTTATAGCCTTTCCCCAAAGGGGTGCGTCCAAAATAGAGGGAAAACAATTCAAATATTAAAATGACCTTTTCATATAAGCTTTTACTTAATCACTAAGCTTTCACTTAATCACTTGAGTGCCCATGACCCGCAAATGTCCCCTTAAGTGAAAATTAGAATTATAAGGTACCTTTTTCAAAATATAAAAAAAGCACTCCTTATTATCCACTTAAGTGGTTTGGGCGCCCATGACCCTTAAAAAATTGCAACTTAAGTGAAAATTAGAATAATAAAATACTTTTATAATTACTGTTGACGCTGTGGATTGCACCCTTTGTTGGAAATATTGTCATTGATGTCAAAGGTTTAGTATTATTGGTGATAAAGGCCCCATTGCATTTAATGTTGTTGGTAATAAATATATCTTGACTAATATGAGTTAATATTTATTTAATATTAACGAATATATTTTTGGTTGCATATGAAACAAAAGAAGGGCCCATGGAGAAGTCGAAGAGTCACGGAATAAAGACAAAAGAAAGATGGGACGCATTTTCCCATGAAGAGTCATCTTGAGGAATACCAAGAGTCACCAAGTGAAAACAAAAAAGTAAAGGGCGAATTTCTCATGAAGGGACACTTAAAGGAATACGAAAAGTCACCAAAGATAAGGACAAAAGTGGGAAAGACGTTTTTGGTCATGAAGGGTCACCACGACTTTTCAAATGCTTGGATATGAAGGGTCATCCAAAATTGGTGCCATTTTCCATGAGAATTGAAAGCTCACAAAAGGGGAAGGCCAAAGGTCATTTGGAAAGCTATAAATAAAAGCTTGAGTAGCCATTTGTAAAGTGGATGTAAGAGGTTGATTTGATATTGTAATATCTAGCTTAGAAGAGCAATTGTGAGAGATGATTTGTATTTGTTATATCTAGCTTAGAAGAGCAAAAGTGAGAGAGAGGAAGATGTTGTATTGATCTATCATTTGTTGAGATAGCAACATTGAGAGATAGGTGTGTGGTATACACAAAGGAGTTGGTGCTCACGAATTGTTGCTGAGTTGGTGCTTGGCAAAAGGGTTGGTGCTCACGAATTGTTGCTGGGTTGGTGCTCGGCAAAGGCGTTGGTGCTCCTGTGGGTTGGTGCTCACGAATAGGTGCTGGGTTGGTGCTCGGCAAAGGGGTTTGAAGCTCCTGTGAATTGGTGCTCACGAATTGTAGCTGAAGTTTGTACTTGGCAAAGGGGTATGGTGCTCCTGTGGGGTTGTTCTCATGAATATATTTGAGATTGATTCTCCGTGGTTTTTTTCACATTGGGTTTCCACGTTATATCTGGTGTCTCTCTCTGTCTTGTGTGATGTTTATTGTTTAAGTTTTATTGCATATCTTGAATGATTGATTAAGTGGAATTTGGTTAAAGGAAAGATTTATAAGATATATAATATACCGATTCACCCCCCCTCTCAGTATATTCCCTGCTTAACAATTGGTATCAGAGCAGATTCTTTTTTGAAAAGTTTTACAGCTTGAAAGTAGATCGAGAAAGCACGATGGCTGGGTCACAGGAAGAATTTTCTACAAATAAGGCACCTTTGTTTGATGGGACGAATTATGCTTTTTGGAGCATGAGAATGAAGGTTTATTTGATGGCCCTTGGATTTGACATATGAAAATCATTGGTGGAGGAATATGAAGAGCCACATACATCTACAATTACTCCAGCATAAAAGAAGGCAAGTGAATGTAATGCTAAAGCTTTAAATGCTATTTTATGTAGTTTATGTGAATCTAAATTTGTTAAAATTATGCAATGTAAATCTGCTCATGAAACTTGGGTAAAACTTGAAAATATTTACAAAGGTGATGGAAAGGTTTAGCAAGCTAAGTTGCAGACTTTTAGAAGGCAGTTTGAAAGTTTGAAGATGGAAGAAGAAGAAAATATAGCAAGTTATCTCTTGCGAGTTGATCAGATAGTAAATCAGATTCAAGGTCTTGGAGAAACATTGGAAGAGTCAACGGTGGTGCAAAAGGTTTTGAGATCTCTACCAATGAGATATGATGCAAAAGTTTCGGCAATCGAGGAGATGAAGAATTTAGCCAAGCTGAAGATGGATGAGCTTCATGGTTTCTCACGGCATATGAGATGCAGACAGAACAAGATAAACCCTCAAAGAGAAAAGCGGCTTTCAAGACATCAAAGAAGGAGAAAGCTAAGATTCAAGAATCAAGTGATAGTTCCAGTGATGATGAAAATGACAACGAAGCACTTTTCATTCGCAGGCCAAAAAGAGGAACAGGTAAATATCAAAGAAAATTACCTTTTAAATGTTTTAATTGTGGAAAGATTGGACATTTTTCAGCTAGATGCCCAGATAAGGTTAAAGATGAAGAAGAAAAGCCTACATATAAGAAGAATTTCAAAGGAAAATCTAAGAAGAGATTCGAGAAGAAGAGCCGTATTCTAAAGATCTTAGCTCAGGCGAAGATAGTGGAGTCAGCGATTCAGAAGAAGAGATTCTATTCATGGCTATACATGAAGATGATCAAGAAGAAGAAGAGGAGGAAGCTGAAGTAGATATGGAAGGAGAACTCAATTGTGCCCTAGAAGAGTTAGAAGCTGTTCAGAAGAAGAATCGAAGGTTAAAGCGCCAGATCGAGAAAAATGAACAAGAGTCAAAGGAAATGATTGAAGATCTACAAGCACACTTTGAAGAAGCCAAGAAGAATGAAGAAGATCTCACAGCACAGTTGGAAATAGCAAGAAAAGATTGTGAAAGGTATGTTATTGAAATTGCCTCTTTAAAAGAAGATATTAAGAAAGCAGTCAGTGATTCAAAATTTGAAGATAGCACTAACATGCTGAATAAGATATTGGAAAGTCAAAAAGCATATTCAGATAAAACAGGGATCAGATTTGAAAAAAAAAAGAGCTATGCTAAAGATCTTACACAAGAGGACACAAAAAAAGGAGAAGTGAAGAATACAGAGGACATTCCAAACAGAGAAGGTTGGAAGGAACAAAGCTACAAAAGACAATCAGGTCAGATATGTACAGACAGGTCTTATTTTTATGGCTATTGTTTTTATTGTAATGGATATGGTCACAAGAAAGTAGAATGTAGAAAAAGAGCTAACAATTTCAGAAATAAAGAGAAGGAAAGTCAAGTAGAGTCAAGTAGAAGCCACAACTTTTTTGCTCCTCTATCAAGCTTTAATGAAGAGACCATAGTATGCTACAAGTGCAACAACTTCAGACGCATAGCTCGGTATTACAGAAGCGTGTTCGAGTCAGTCAAGAAAGATCAGAGGTTCAAAGCTCCATTCATCAAGAAGAAGGATCAGAGTTTCAAGGCTCCATTCATCAGGGAGAAGGTTCAGACATGTTCATGGCAGAAGAAACAACATGAAAATTCTATGATGGTGCAGACAGCTCTGCATGTGGGAGGTAAAAATCAGCCATGGTTAATTGATAGCGGATGTTAGAAGCATATGACAGGTGATAAAAGTAAGTTCATTTCTCTAAAGAAGATAAATGGTGGTACAGTGAGATTCGGAGATAAAACCACTGCCAGGATAGCCGAAAAAGGTACTTTGAGTTTGGATTATGGTAGAACTAAGACTAAAAATGTTTTGTATGTAAAAGGTTTTAAGCATAATCTGTTGAGTGTTAGTCAAATTTGTGATCAAGGATACACATTAAGGTTTCATGCTGAAAGTTGTGAGATTAGAAGAAAAGATTCAAATGAGTTGATTGCAGATGCACAAAGGACAGGGAACAATGTATATGTTTTGTCAGATATCTTCTCAAAGGCACTATCAAAAGATACATTCAAAGATCGGCAAGAGGAGTTGGGAGTAATTTATATTACTTTCTGCCATTGATGTTCGGCATCAAGTGAGGGGGAGCTAAGTGTTAGCTCCAGATAGGCCCTTTGCCATTGATGTCAAAGGGGGAGAATAACAGGTATAGGTACAGGTGCAGAAAACAAGTACAAAGAACAGGTACAAGTTGCTACAGTAAAGGGGAATTACTGTATGTTTTTAGATGACAGGATGTGCAGGTGACAGGATGTGGCAGTTCAGGATTGAGGTTGCCATCAATGAAAAAGGGGGAGATTGTTGGAAATATTGTCATTGATGTCAAAGGTTTAGTATTATTGGTGATAAAGGCCCCATTGCATTTAATGTTGTTGGTAATAAATATATCTTGGCTAATATGAGTTAATATTTATTTAATATTAACGAATATATTTTTGGTTGCATATGAGACAAAAGAAGGGCCCATGGAGAAGTCGAAGAGTCACGGGATAAAGACAAAAGAAGGATGGGACGCATTTTCCCATGAAGAGTCATCTTGGGGAATACCAAGAGTCACCAAGTGAAGACAAAAGAGTAAAGGGCAAATTTCTCATGAAGGGACACTTAAAGGAATACGAAAAGTCACCAAAGATAAGGACAAAAGTGGGAAAGACGTTTTTGGTCATGAAGGGTCACCACATGACTTTTCAAATGCTTGGATATGAAGGGTCATCCAAGATTGGCGTCATTTTCCATGAGAATTGAAAGGTCACAAAGGGGGAAGGCCAAAGGTCATTTGGAAAGCTATAAATAAAGGCTTGAGTAGCCATTTGTAAAGTGGATGTAAGAGGTTGATTTGATATTGTAATATCTAGTTTAGAAGAGCAATTGTGAGAGATGATTTGTATTTGTTATATATAGCTTAGAAGAGCAAAAGTGAAAGAGAGGAAGATGTATTGATCTATCATTTGTTGAGATAGCAACATTGAGAGATAGGTGTGTGGTATACACAAAGGGGTTGGTGCTCCTGTGGGTTGGTGCTCACGAATTGTTGCTGAGTTGGTGCTTGGCAAAGGGGTTGGTGCTCACGAATTGTTGCTGGGTTGGTGCTCGGCAAAGGGGTTGGTGCTCACGAATAGGTGCTGGGTTGGTGCTCGGAAAAAGGGTTTGAAGCTCCTGTGGGTTGGTGCTCACGAATTGTAGCTGAGGTTTGTACTTGGCAAAAGGGTATGGTGCTCCTGTGGGGTTGTTCTCACGAATATATTTGAGATTGATTCTCGGTGGTTTTTCTCACATTGGGTTTTCACGTTATATCTGGTGTCTCTCTCTGTCTTGTGTGATGTTTATTGTTTAAGTTTTATTGCATATCTTGAATGATTGATTAAGTGTAATTTGGTTAAAAAAAAGATTTATAAGATATATAATACACTGATTCACCCCCCCTCTCAGTATATTCTGTGCTTAACACCCTTGAAAGAAGGCTGAGCTTCTCTCTTCCATTCGGCACAATGGAGACTCCCCTCTTGCTATGGGTTTGGCAAAACTAAGGGGAGAATCTCTAGATAAGGGCTAGCTCCCTTTGATGCATCTCTAAAGTCTTTTACTACTATTGCTAACAATGGGGGGGGGTGAAAAGGGAGAAGAATACAACCAAAACAAAAACTAATCTAAGTGGTGATGCACCAAACGATTTTGAGCTACTCAATTATTCACACTTCAAACCAGAAGGGGGCGAACATACACTTTATCTGGCAAAAAGACTAGACTGCAGGGGTATTTTAACAGGGAGCTTAATGGAGACAAAGAAAAAAAACTTACCATAGGCGCTGTAAAAAACACACTGTCTGATAGCTACTCTCATGTCTCTGCGCTCCAGATAAAGCACTTCCAATTAACCTGCAGAAATGGCTTTGGCTATACTAGGTATGTTGGTGTCAATCTTGTGAAAGCATCAAGCTAAAATGACTCAACACAGAATTGATACACAGGCACACTCAAAAGCATAACCAGTCAGATAGAGGTAAAACACATTCTTATTAATCAAAGGTGAAATTTGGCAGGGCTTTGCCTTACAAAATGAGAGATATCCTTCTCAACTGAGAGGTTACAATATATATATATATCATCAAGAAAAAGACTTTGGCGCTTTCCAGAATAAGCAGCCCATGCTGCGTTAAACACCTAGGGGGGAGGAATATGATCATGCTGGTGTCATCCTTCTAGAAAGCCCTGAAATAACCATGCTGTAGATGCCGCAAGTCTTGACTTTGGTGCTCAACCTGTATTAAATGTCACTACAAGAGCATGGATCGCTTTGTCTGTTTGAATAACAAGGCCGCTTTTTAAATGAGGTTCACGCCATTGTCTACTCATTAATGTAAAATCGAAGAAAACAGGTCGCGCTCTCACTGTTTGCGCTCTTTGATGACCGTTTCGTAAAGACTGTTTCACCCGCGATAATAACTTCTCCTGCCGACACCTTTTGCCACCTGGGATGATCTGATTTGTGTCTGTGCTTGGCTGGGTGCGTCCTTTGGAACATTCCAAATGTTGTCGTATGTGGACGTAGCTGTGTTATAGATTCTCTGTTTTATTCCCTCTTTCCTTGCTATTTATTGTCTTTTTCTGACGATTTGAGCTCTCAGGCTATCTTTCGTCTCCTCTTGGCTCTTTGGGCTCCTTTATCTGCCGACACATCCCATCACAATTGACGTTTGCGGGCCTGTCACTATTCGAAAACCAATGGCTATTTCACTGTCTCAAATTTGACGCCCACGGGGACGTCACCAGACGTTTAAACTGCCAACAGCTAGTTCATCATGCTAAAGTTGACATGCTTGGGCTCGTCATCCCTTTGGTATTTCTTTTGGCCTTTTGTAATTCCTTCGGCCTTTTGCAATTGAACCTTCCCGAAGGGAAGGTGAACTTTTGGAAGAGAGGAGAGGATCTCTTTTCGGCAGCTGAGAGTCCCTCGCAAGGGCACTTGCCCTTCGGGCTCCTTCCGGATCTTTGTCTTCTCAATTCCTTCGGACATTTTGCCCGAAGAAAATCTTTCCTTCAAAGTCTCGGCCCTTCCATTTGTGTTTTTCTTCGGACAAAATCCCTGAAGGAATTCCTTCGGGCATTTTGTCCGAAGGAAATGTCCCTTTGGTTTCTCCCTTGGATTTTCTTCGGACAAAAAGTCCGAAGAAATCCCTTGGTTCCGCCTTGTCACTTTTCTGAAGGAAACTTTCCTTTCGGGTCTTCTGCCTCTCTCTTGCAAACGTGCTTTCAAATGTGTTCCTGCCCTCTGCAAGGGCACCTTGGGCCCAAAGTGTCCTTCGGAGCTTTGTGAAAGGTCCCATTTGCCACTTGCCTGCCCTCCACAAGGGCACTTGACCTTCAAAGTCTTTGTAAAAGACTTGCATTTCTTTGAAATGGCCCATTTCTTTGCCAAAAAGCTTGTCCAAGGCAATTTGCTGAAGCGAAATGAGCCTCCATATCAACCCGAAAACCAGCAGGACTCAAATCACTTGACTCTTTCGTAGAACAGGCCTTCGAAAAAGGGAAAAACGACAATTGCAGTAAGGAGAAGACATTAGAGACTGACTAATCAGTCCCCACAAATAAAATTCAAAAGGGAGACCGATTTTTTGGGCCTGTAGGACCAAAATTTGGTCAACAATTACTCTTAGAAACCCCGAGTGTTTCTCTTTTTCCTTCTTCCCTTAGCCCTTTGGAAACAAAACAAGGCTAAGGATCTTTATTTGCTCCATGATCAAAAGGGGGACATGACAACAACCACCATATTTTTTTAGTCACACTCATATTTGTGAATATAGTATGTCCTTCCACCATAGTTGACAAATTTAGAGTGAAGAATGAAGATGCCACCTTGGAATATGTTTTAGCTTTTCAAGTTGTTGATTATTCATCAATTCCTTGTTCTAGGGCTGAAGTTACAGCAGCTTGGAAGGGTTTTAGTACAGCTGAGTATGCAAGGAACAAAATTGTTGATGTTGTTTTTGAAGGAGAAAATGAAGATGGCAAGTTTAAGGTAATGGCTGATCTCTACTTCAAGGAAGTTTTTAAACTTCACGGGCTGCTAAAGAACATCATTAGGGAGAAGGATAACAAATTTATGACCCTGTTTTAGCAAGAAAGTTTTCATTTGACAGGGACAGGATCCATATTATTGGAGCATTATAGCGTATTTCTACATGTTGGCATAATGGTACTTGGGCATGAGAGCGTGCATTTGCTTGAGGGCAAGCAAATTTAGGAAGGGACGACTATCATGTCCCCTTTTCAAGGCTAGCTCGCGAAGGAGACCTTTGGCCCTATTTGACTTCCCGAGGGCTAAAAGGGAATACAAGGGAAACTTGGTTATTTGCTCAAGTTGCTAAAAAAGTAACTTGTCGACAACTTATTTCAAAAAAAGTTATAATAAAGAAAAGGACTTCTCTAATTCGATATAAGACGATCCTTAATTTAGAAAGTATATTGGAGGGAAAGGACATAAATGGGAAAAAGGAGGTTCTTTTCAGGGATCATGTCATTCTTATCAATTGAAATCATAAGCTTGAGCACATTTTTCTTGACTTGCATCCATTGGAGACAAAACCCTTCATTGGAAGGCTGAAGTAAGGGCAAAAACCCTTAACATTCAGCGGGGGTAACTCTATTTCAAGGGTTACATTGAGCAGAAATTGACAGTTTTAGACTTCTAGGGCAGTTTTTGTGGGGAGCACAACGGATTGGAAGGGTTTGTGAGTGGGACAAAGCTGTTGGAGGCCCTTTTCTAGGGCAGAGAACGAAATTTGTAGGATTTTGTGAGGGTAGCGAACCCCTATGATACTTTTCCTAAGGTAGTGAACCTCTTGGAAGCATTGAATTATTTGTTGAGACTGATTTGATGAGGGTTTGTGGAGTTTGTTCAATCATAATTTCAGCTGGTATTTTATTGCGATTTTATGCCATATATTTAATTCAAAAAAATCAGATTTGAAGGTCCCATATTTTGCTGTAATACTTATAATTTTTGGCAACTATTTTGGTGAATGGTATATTGTTTTTGTGCCCTAAAATTGGCTTCTACAAAATTTCTGAATTTTATTTGCTTAGGGTGTGAATTAGAAAATCAGAATTGCATGTGTTTATGTTAGGGTTTGTTGGGAAACCCCTTTGGTTCTATTTTGCCCTAAAAGGGACATTACATGTAATGATCTCCAAAAGGGTATTGGGTTAGGATGATTTACATCTCAACAGTACAAGGAGGGAATGATGGCCTTTACTTGTAAATTTAATCAAAACTCTTTCAAGTAATGTGCTATGAGATGAGTCATTTTTATTACATGTTTTCAGTACACAGTTCATTATAGTAACTATTTGTGTTTATGCCAAGCAGGTTATAACTGTATGTTATCTGATCGGTATTCTGTTAACCCTCTTTGATACTATGATCCCTGAATTCATTCCTACTTGAGCTTTAATATATAGGAAGAGTGATTAAATCTTCACTTTCATGTCATGAACCATCAATTCATTAAGTTTTTTATGGGTGAAACATCCATCTTCCACAGAGTCTACAACTTCAAAATATATTTCTCTAAGTCCTCTACCTCAGATTATTAATGTTGTCAAGGAAACTAATGTCATCTCTTGAGAAATTTAAAATTCTTAATGGCAGGTTTGTGTAAGGCATCCTATTAGTCAAATAGCCATCATCAAATTTTCTATAGAAGTCATTTTGACTTATCTCAACATAGGAAAATGATATATTGTTATTTATATAATTATTTATATGCTTATTGATTATTTATATGATTTAATAATCTTTTTGCTCATTTATTGCTTTGGGTTGTATCCCCCCTCATTTATTTTCAGTGCTTAATTTTTGTTTTTTAGTTACTCTATGATCGTAGGGCTCTTTTACCCTAGCACTTCTATTGTAATTGGATGTGTTCTCGAGTTCCATTGACCTACTTATGGTCACTAGTGGACATTAAAATAATTTCTTTTTTTCTTTCGTCCTTTCACTAGTTTTTTAGTATCCTATTGGTTCTTCTCATTTCCAATTCATCCAAAAGTAGGAGATTTGTGTGCATGCATAGCTAGAACTACTTCCATTTGTTCTTTCCTCACATGAACCTCTTTGTGAGCTGTTTATACAAAGGTGGGGTTAAGATCTCTCAATTGTTGATCACTCAAGTCTAGAAGATTTCATCCATAGATGACTCCACTACAAAATACCTCTGTTGTATATCTTTAATCCTATTAATTCTCTTTGTTTCCTCTTGGCTATAGGTCTTGCCAAACAACCGTATCCTTTGAAATTCACCTTATTCTAGGCCCTTTCACTAACTTCAAATTTCAGTGTCACCCTTCTCATTCCAACAACAAAAATTATAGTGTAAATCAAGTTCCGACATCTATTAATATGATAGTGATTAAAATGTGCATTGAAATTTTATAGCTTTTACATAAATATCATTCACACACAAAGTATAGACACATGATGTATTACACTATTCAATAAACAAATGCATGCACAAGAAACACCAAGTGCAAATAATTCACGTAAAGAGTCTCCTAGATTGTTTGCTGCAATAATGTATCTATATGAACCTAAACATACAATAAAAATGAAAGGGGTAAATGAAATACGCAAAGGACACTAACACAGAGGAATGTGATGGTTGTTGACAACTGCACATGACCTTCTAATGCCATTAATTGATCCAATTATACATTACAAGACTTACTTATATGTGAATGCGTCATCTCATAATTATTTATGTTCCTAAATAGCATATCTATAATGACATCTCTACATCGTGCATTGGCCCTTTCAGAGCAATAAATGAGGAGCATTTTTTTTTCAGATGTCCCATTTATTCTGAAATGCAAGGACGGTATTACTACTACAAAGATTTTGGAGGCTCCCTTTCCTCATTCTTCCATTATCCTAATCAGTAATGCCTAGCTCTTTACCTCCATAAGGATGTCATTCTTAGACATCAAGCACTGGAAGGGACCTCTAAGGTTAATAGGTGGATCACTTCCCTTTTTCAACCTATTAGTAGTGTTTGGAGCAATAAACACCTATTCAATAAAGTTGGTTTAGGTGGAGACGTTACCGGATCTGTGTGATGACATTCACCTCCACAAGATGCTCATACTAGGTGTTGGGGATCTACTTCTTAAGATTGAGCACACTCTAGTTCCCTCCATTCACAACCTAGGCCACGAGGACATATACATATCACTAGTTTCCTCATCTCTAGAGATCAGTCAACCTCGGGTTTTAAGAGAGGTGGCAGGGGGAAGCTTCTTTCTCCCTCCTAGGGTTGTCCAACCAAGCCTTATCAGTCTTGGGCATTCCCCCTATGTGAATTATCAGATCATGCATTGGCTCTTTGACAATGATAGATGATGATGTTACCATCCCTTCAGCTTCACATGATGCTTCAAAGCCCTATACTCCAAGATTTAATTTTGATGTATGATTGTATGGATCTCCAGACAATGCCTTCAACCTAGGCTTCCATCAACTTTTGATAATCATGATTGTTGTACTCCTTTTTTGGTTTTTATTTTTTATTGTCGTCAATTTTTCACTCTTATAGTTTTATCTACCTTGAGTCTTTGCTATTGTAACTAGTGTATTTTTGAGTCCCATCAAACTTTTTTGATCCTTAGTGGATGTTAATATAGTTTATTTCTACAAATTCCAACTTTGTGAATGGCACTAGGTCACTCAATCACATGTACACACATTTTTAAGTCTTAAGATAATTCTTGCGTATGTTATTCACGTGAGGCCTATTCTGAGGGATAAAAAATTAATTTTTGAACTTCTTCCTTGTTTTGCTATTCAGCTTCCTTTTGGTTTATAACATAGCCACCATGCATCTAATTCTCCTATTTATATCAAAACCACTTTTCTATTGCACATCTAATATGAACAAATGAATGGACTCTTGTTTAAATTTATATCCTCTTCGGCTTACAAAATATTTATTTCCAAATTTTAAATACCTTGTGCTAACTAAGAATAACAAAAGAAGCTCATAACCCAAACAAGCTATGAAACAAGTTTAACTTAATAAGGCCTTAGCAGCCAACCTTTATTGGAGACTTCTGACTGATCGTAATGAGTTGTGGGTTGTCACTCTCAGAGCTAAATACGCTGAGAATAATCCTCCTGAGAAGATCATTCGCTTGGCCCTCCCTTCTACAGAATCTCCTATTATATTTGTTTTGAGAGTAGGAGAAGCGATCATCAAGCAACAATGCTTCTAGATAGTTAATAATGGCCAAATTGCTAATTTTTGGACTGACTCCTAGATGGCCATCCACCGATTATTGCCCAATATCCTGAGCTTCATCAAGTTATGGAAAGTCTCCATGAAAACGGATGGATAAAGGTTGCACACTATTGCCAGCCTACCATACACCATTGGGAAATGGGTAAAAGTTGGATTCCTCCTCATAAATGGCCAGTTCAGCTAGGGGAGCAACAAGAGCATGTGGCTGCGAATATTATTCAGTCAAGACAACTTTCAACTCCACCACGGATGGACTTAATAGCTTGGGGGAAACGCTCCACAGGCTTATATAAAGTTTCAATTGGTTATGATTCTCTTTGCATAGTAACATCCCACCCCTTAAGGGACATTATTCTTCACCTTTGGCAGGAAGCCTTCTGACCCAAAGTTTCTTTGTTTGGTTGTTATTGAACAAAAGACTACTTACAAGTGACAGGCTTATGAAAAGAGGGTTTTATGGCCCTTTCAAGTGTCATGTCCTTGGACTCTGAAGAAACTATTCATCTTTTTCTTCATTGTCCATTTGTGAGCAGATTGTGGCAGCATTTGGCCAAACCGTTTGGGATTCCCTGGACTAGTATGCAAGTTATCAAACAACCTTTTAGGGAGTGGGGTAAATATACTAAAGATAGTCATAATCTTGGACAGGCCTTATGGAGCGGTATTACTCTATTGTTATGGGATAATTGGAAAGAAAGAAATAGACAACTATTTCAACAGGAGAGTAGAGACAGCTATTGGGTGTGGGAGAAGATCAAGCTGAATATAGCTGAATCCATCAAACACAAAGTTTGGTTACATCAATCTCTCTCTCCACAATGGGATAGTCTTCTAAAATAGCTACTGATATGTCCTTCAAGTACTACAATGATTGTCTCTAAACCAAGCAAGAAAAATCAGATTGATAGTAAGTGGTCTGCCTCTCCTCCAGGATATGGTAAGATGAGCACAGATGGTGCTTCTAGAGGCAATCCCAAAAAAGCAAGTATGGGTGGCATTGGAAGACTTTCTGATGGTTCTGTGGCTTTTTTCTTTTCAGAAAGTATTGGGTATGCCACAAATAATTTAGCTGAAATTTGTGCTATATCTAGGGGTTTGCAAGAAGCCCTAAATCTTGGGAGGCAGAGAATTCAAGTTGAATATGATTCTCTGATTACAGTTAGATTGCTCTCCACCTCTGTTGTGAATCAGGGCAGAAATTGGCAACTGTGTAGAGAAAGGGACAAGATACAACATCTAAAGGACAGGTTTTAGGAAATCAACTTCAAACGTATTCCGAGACAGCTCAATAGAGTGGCAGATGCTTTAGCGAATTGGGACCTTGACAATGGGAATATATCTTGTTTGGTCCTCCACCGCTTCGGTGGTCCGACAAACTTCAACAAGATCTTTGATAGATTATCGACTTAGATTTGTATCAATGATTATGTTGCCTATGTTTGCTTATTTTCTACTGCCCAGTACTAGACTAGAACTTTTATGCCTGGCACAGTAGAATATGTATATTTTGATCTTTCCATAATATAAATCTTTTCCGTTTAATAAAGAAAAAAATCATAGATGATCAATCCAAAAACTTCAATGAGAGATGAAAGTTCTTAAAACAGACTCCAAAGATATAAGAACAAGAAACTATCCCATTACAAATAAATAAATCTAAAAAATATTTCTAAAAATAACCTAACTTAATGTCAAACCTCTTTGTAGTATATAATGGTAATAACAAATTAGTAACCAGAAATTCCACTTAACTATATTTTGAAATCGTGATCTGCCACCAATTTCTCAAAAACATCTTTTATGTCAGGTTTTTCAAAAAAGAGTCCATTAGAATTAAACAATTTTCTTAAAAAAATTTCTGGTCAGGTTAAATGTCAATAAAGGAGATCAACACAAAGGCAGTAAAATAAGTGAGGTAAACAATCTTCAAACTTGCCATTAAATGGAGAAGAGCTTATCATTAGGTTTCTCCAGTTTCCAATTAATTGACTCACACAAACTTTTAACAAGTATACAAGATAATCCAATGGGTTACTAATCATGAAATTCCAAAAGCTCAATTTGGCATTTTATACTATGAATTTGGAGTTTGGCACAATACACATTAAATTTTAATACAAAACATAAAATACATGTTTCCTTAAAATGTTCATGTGTACATTATAGTACATCATTACTTCATTCTGAAGGTTTAAACATTTTTATCGAAATTCATAAACATTTTTTTCTAAATATTTCTATTTTCCTTGTCACAAGTTATACCATTTCTGGAGTTAATGTCAAACTTACAATTCATGTTCTTACACATAAAAAATCAAATCGCATATTAATAACATAAAGAAGGTGCAAATTAATGCATTTACAAGGACCTACCTGTGCATAGTCTATGCAAGTATAAGTTATGGTTCGAAACCTTTTCTTTTCTTGAAATTCATCATCTTTGTATTTTTTTTTTTCTTTTTCTTTCTTTTCCTTGTCAATCATTTTATCTTTGTCATTCTTTTCTTGGCCTTTGTTTACTTTGTTTTGACAATCTATAGCAGTTGGATCATCATCATCCCCTGAAGCTTTAGCAGACTTTATTTCCTACAATATTGAAAATTAAGAATTGTGACTTTTTATATCACAGTTATTTCAACGTGAAAAACACGAAAAAACAAAAAAATAAGAACATTATTATTTCTTTTAAGCAAAAATTCAGGATATACCGATATATTAATTAGAATTCTTTAAAATAAAATTAAGAAAACAATCACGATTCATTCAAAACGAAGCCATCAAGGGATTATAAAAATATACCATGTCTTTAATAATAATACATAACCATTCTTTTTATTAACAAAAACAAGGTTGGGCAACAAATAAAATATTCAATAATCTCATGTTTAGCTTTGTATGTAAATATTTAGAAGATACAAAACTTTTTAAACCTTGCACTTTTACTGGGTCAGTGATCAACATTATTTATATTAAAAAAATTACCATTTACTACAAGTTTGAAAATTTTATTTAAACAATAAAAGGGATGCTTTAGAACTCAACAACATAGTAGTCTCTTATGAGCAACTCAAAATGTCCATTCTATAATAAAATTACTACTTTATCTTTTAAAGTTTTTATTTGGGTCAACATATTTGGACTATAGCTGTTAGGTTTCTATAAATATTTGATAGATGACTAATTTATGATTTTAAATTTTTATTATTTATAGAAGTAAATTATCTAACTACTTTTCCACATTCTTGTGACCAAGGTCCTTGACTTCATTGGATAGCCTTATGAATTTAAAGTTTTATAAACGATCAACAAAGAAATCAACTGTTGAGGCAGGTCTATATGTACAATTTTGCAATGCATATCTAAGGCACAAGCCTTAAAAAATATAGTTTAGCAAATATAACCCAGCTAAGAGAGGTTATTTTATAGAAATCAATCTCTCCTCAACTTGGATTTGTTTCATGTTCTCTAAAGATTTAGAAAAAGAAAATTTCTCTACCTAAGGGCACACGATGCAGTAACATGGAATTTTGGAATAGCTAAGCTATATTATTGGATACTGAACTCCACCACTCCTAAAAATACATAACCTTATACTCAAGATATATCTAGCTTGGACACATCCTGGACATGTATCTAGGATATCTTCATACCTGGATATAGATTTTTGTAATAAGCCAAAAAGAGATAATATATTAAGAAAGTAAAAGTAATACCAAACAGCTGAAAATGGAGGGGACCTAATTTCTAGGGGGCCATTCCAAATCAGCTGGAGAATAATGCAAAAGACATATACTAGGTGCAACAATATCTGCGAGCGCCATAATGCTACTACACACTCAGAACAACAAACAGATGTTGGTCAAAAAAATAATAATAGAAATTACAACAAAACACTAATAGACAGGTGGGAGTGAAGGTGAGGCATATATGTTCATCCAATTGATGTTTTCACGGTGACAAGGATAAATGCACTGTCATTCAGTTCCAAGTGAGGTTTGATAACTTGAATGTACTCAACAAGAGAAGTTGAACCCACAATACCTCCAATCACCTGCCTTTCTATGAGACAAGTAGCAGCTTCTGCCCTTGTGGCATAAGTCCTTGTAGGCTTCAAGTGTGTCATGGTTGGTATGAGGTGTGGAAGGGGCAGGCTGAAGAAGGTAGCAATAGTAACTAAAGATGCACAGGGTTCACTGTGATGGGTCCACACATGATTGTTCAAGTTTTCAACCAATATGTTGATTTTTGAATGGCCCGATACAATCCAACATCACCTGTATGCATAGTTGTTGAGCTATTTGACTTGCATCGATTACTAACTCCGCCAAGTAGAGCACATATTTCTCAAGGATTGGGGTGGAGTAGGCGGGGGGCGCCACGGTGGGGGGGGCGGATTGTTGGAGGTGTAGCTAAGATTGGTCCATTCCATGTTGATTGTGTGAATGAACTTGATTGTGTATTGATTGATTCATTACACAACCTCTTGACCGGGGAGTAGATGATCCCAAGGAGGTGTTCAAGTTGGTACCAAAAAGTCTCATTTGGGAGGCCGACCCATGTTGGGTATAAGCAGAAGACATCATTTCTATTTGACAGCTCCACCGAGTATTATAAGTTCCCACTTAAGGCGGAGCAGAGGTTCTAATTATATTTTTCCTATGATCTGCCTCTCCCTCAAAGAAAGAGACATCATAGGCATGAGTGGAGTTACCTTAATAGCATGTTGAATTCATATTTTCTATAACCTCGAGGAGGTATTGTTTATAGAGCATGGAATCTAGGAGACCTCGTATACTGCCCTCTATCTCACTCAAATGGATTTGATATGTATCCTATTGCAAAGCCTTGTCTCTAGATTTTTTAGAAAGAGCTTAATTACTACTGCAGATTAGAATGCCTCGGCTGAAGAACCCTTTTGCAGAGGAAGGTGAAATCATTTCAATCGGCCATAATATCAAGAAGATGTTGGACTCATTCCTTCTGCAGTAGAAACTCTTGACAATATTGCCATAAATTATAGAATCAGAAATAATGGCCAAGAAAAGCAGGATAGTACTAGGACATGAAATGGGAAAAGACAAAATATATCCTATGTTATAAGTAGGAAATCTGAACGTCCTTTCTTCTGTTGCATCCCGTGATTTTAATCTAGGGTTGAAACAGATCTACGAAGTTGAAAACTGTCATACACCACCCATACAATTCTCGCAGTAGATGATAAGTCAATTTGTGCACAAATAAAAGTATAAACCTGTAGGAGAAAGAAATATCAAGGAGCCAAGTACTGTTCATGACACCCATATGCCCTTGACGGATTTTCTGCAAATACTATGAGAGGAAGTCGAGCCCATAGTTAGTGTTATATTCCAAATCAGAATATTTTACATTAATTTGGTTTTCTCGGTATTCCTTTTTAAAATATTTTTTTTTATAAATATAAATATTACATTTAAAATAATAAATAAAATAAAATATAAGTCCACAAGGGGTTTCATCCTCGGGCTATTATAATCACAAGGGTTTTCGTCCTTGAGAGTGGTTGTATAGCATGACACTTATACGGAATTAGATGATTGAATACATAATTTTTTTTATTGCCTTCCTTCCATACCAATGAATGACTATTAATACTTCATAATCTTCCATTGAAAGACATGTCTCTTCCAAATGTCTTTTCCCAAAGATGGCATTCATTTGCTTAATGAATGTTTAATGACTAATTAATTAATTAATACTATACTAATCGCTGCTGTTTATATGGGCACTCCACTTGAATGATTTAATTGGAGATATTACAGACCTCCCTTCCTCAAATTGCTTGTCCTCAAGCAATTGCAAATTGAAATGTTCAAGATTGACTGATTCTTCCCACATGGCATCTTCTATTGGCAGTTTATGAGTAGAAGGATCAGAAGAACTAAATATGATCAAATACCGTATGACAATAGTATTCTCATTGGGGACCATCAAAATATAAGAGGGTTGTGTATACTTTCCCATGAGAAAATCTCATAAATAATCAACATTTCAATTCTCATTGTCACTTAACAACGAAGTGTAGCAATAAAAATATAAATAGCTCATCCTAATTGAGAGGTAGATGTCATCGTCCTGTACATGTGTAGCAGTCCTACACTTAGTCTTACTCAAACCCCTTAAGCCAGTCGTTATGATAGAGTACCAATTACATGTAGAACTTCCATGGAATGCAAACACAGATCCTTCAGTGGCCCTGCATTGATCCAAGTTTTTCTCTTCTTTAAAGTCATAGAAGATTGCAAATTCATAAATACATCCCTATACATTCAACTTATCAATAGCCTTTAGAATACGAAGTGAGAATCTATTTGTAAACAACACATATCTGAGGATTGTGTATGGAAGTAATATTTTATCTGTAGGTTTACAATCCTTTTTCAGCCATGATATATCTATTGGATCAAGCATGCCACAATCCAAATCACTTCCAATATTAAGCCCTTTAACAAGTCCACAAACCCATCTATCATTTTCCTCGTATCGTTGTGCTGATTTTGAAGAGTGTTTCTCTAACATTTGTGTTTGATCAATGTAAAGATACATAATGCAATGACCTTGTTTGACACGAGTTTCCTTAAAATAGGAAGCATATGCAAACATGTTCTGTTTGATGCTAGCCTCTCCCAGGGCGGTGTCACCTACCTTGGACACTTGCAGTACAATGTCTGCCTTAATGGCATCAATTTTTGATATATTATGAAATCGTGGATGCACAATCATCCAAGGTTTGAAAGATTTCTTTGTAAACTCCTCTTTCTGTGATTTCTTTTGTTCCCTTTGTAAAATGCATTCATCTTCTACATAGTAACGATCCTTATCCTGTCTACTATGTTGGTGATCAATCCTCAACTCACTCAGTGGGCAGATTAAATCAAACAAGTATTCTAATTTCTATAAACTTTTCACCCGACAGATAAGGATGTTGCCTTCCATGATGTTTTCTACAAGATCTATATCTCTATCATCAGAAAGCTCCACCTTAATAATCATTCTTGTCATACTTGATTCTAGATCACAAATAACACATTGATTAAGGACCCTATGAAAAGTTGCTGGCACAATCCTCCCCTCTGCAAAATATTCTCTATTCACATCACTCTTTGGAATAGCATTGTGTGTGTTAATGGCCAAGGCTAATCCTGAACTTGGACTGGTAACCCATACTCATGATCAAATATTTCTATGATGCCCTTTTGCATAAGATACTTGAAAGGGTTGCGACCTTTGATAAAATTTTCAAACTGCTATTTAGGTTTGCATAGTCGTTTATTTTTTTCTATAAGCGAAGGTCTCAAAATGCTTCTTGCATTAGATAAAATGCGGATTTCATTTTTCTTAACATCGTTTTTAATTTCAACGTGAGAATGGATATGTTGTTTCTGATGAAGATATTCCACTGCAAGCCTACTCCTCCAAGCACATTGAAAAGCAACAGTTGCCACCCGCAATTGAAGGAAATACAAATGAGCCTTGCACATATGCCAATTTTTCTGAATATTAACAATGGCCAATGTTAGCCATCTCAAATGATACTCTTGATGAGAAAAATAGGAACGCATTCCCGCCTGTACAATATTAACTGCAGAGTGGAGATCAATGTAGGCTCTCCAAAGCACCCACTTGCGTGTACTTTTGAAGAATAAATGATGCCGCTTCCCTTTGTACAACCTTGTAAAGTTTACACCTAAGCCACCCTTGCCAACAAGTTTGGATTTTCAGTGCAGCGTTCTGCTTCTGATTAAATTCTTGCTAAGCAATAAATGTGTGCAAAGCATGTTGAATAAGTTTTGCTGCATTGTTTATAGCCTCTGTTCTTCGTGCATCTAACCCGCCCTAAGGGAAACCTTTGTTTTCTCTAATTGGTAATTACTGAGATTAAATTTCTGAAGCAACTTTTATGCAACTACTTGCTCATCATGGCTTGAATCAAGATAAGAGTAAAATGCATACTGTCCATCAAGAAGTTTTGGTGCTAGTAGCCCAAAACAATCTAAAAACTCGTCATATGCTTGCCATGTTGAGTACCCTGCATAGCTTATCCATACAACATCGAGAACTCCACCACAACGAAGTTGATGTAGAACACTTAGGTTAGCAAATTTTCCAAGTCTGTTATCCATATTTGGTTTCACACGTCGTATATAATGTGGTTTTGTCGAGCTCATGGTCTCCATCAAAGCTTGAAGTTGTTGCTTAAATCGACAATTATTTTTGAAGCTCTGAAAAAATTTGGTTGCGAATGTCTCATGTGTTGATCTAGGAAACATGTAGGCTTCATCTAGAAGAGAAATGATTCCCACGGGTTTATTTCCAATTAAATCTAGAACATCTTGATTATCTATGAATTCTATGTAGCTCCAATCAATTTCTTCTTTGCTATATTCCTCCTACTCCATTTTAAACACATGCTGATTGAAATGCTGCTGAAGCTTTTCATTGGCCAGATTGATACAAAACTGCTCAAAAATGTTTGTCTTGAAATTAAATATAAGTCCACAAGGGGTTTCGTCCTTGGGCTATTATAATCACAAGGGTTTTCGTCCTTGAGAGTGGTTGTATAGCATGATGCTTATACAAAATTAGATGATTGAATACATAATTTTTTTTAATGCCTCCCTTCCATACCAACAATGACTATTAATACTTCATAATCTTCCATTGAAAGACGTGTCTCTTCCAAACGTCTTTTCCCAGAGGTGGCATCCATTTGCTTAATGAATGTTTAATGACTAATTAATTAATTAATACTATACTAATTGTTGTTTATATGGGTGCTCCACTTGAATGATTTAATTGGGGATATAACAATTAGACAAGTTAACAAATGACAAAATCGCTATGTTTCATCACTCTCCTACAGTTGCTTCCATCATTACATTTCTCAAGTTGTTTCATCACGAATGAAGAGTTGAATAGACTATATCCACAATTTTGTTGTGCAAAATTTACTTATATGTCTAGAAGAAAGAGGCTTGCCTCTGGCACTATATCCTCAAGTTTATCCAATGTTCTATCAACAAACTTGATGGAAGGAATGAAATTAATAAAGCACCAATTTGTGAACCATTTAGTAGTTTAAACTTCTCAAATCCATGTCAATCACATCATGATGATGATGATGTTGATGTTCATGCTCTCGATGAAGAGCAAGATGACGATAAATATTAATTTTGATGTAATAAATTATAATTGATATTTATGATTATCATGACATTTGGCATTTTGTTAGTGTTTTGTTTTTCATACGCATAGTATGTGATTAATGCCACTTTATTCGTATTTAGTAGGTTACAATTTCTATTTTTTATTTTATATATATATTTTCGTACGGCCGTATACAAGGCAAAAAAAATTGCCATACCAACGAATCCAAATATGAACTGACAAAATTAATAGGAAAGGAGGTAATCTATCAATAGAGATGCCAATAAAATGGAGGAAAAAATTAGTCTCGGAATACCAACAACGTCGACATCTATTGGCGCCCAAAGATGCAATCATCTCTACAGAACATAGGGATAATTTAGATACCTCTCAAAATGTAAAACTGAATTCCCTATGGTTTTGAGCCTGTGAATGTAGAAAGTAAGTGTCATGGCCTATATATATATATATATATATATATATATATAATCAGACTGATGCTAGGAAGAAAAGAATAATGCATTGCATAAACAAAGTAAACCCTAATAATAACATTGGAGCTGTATTTTATTGATAAAAATCTGTTGGAATACATCTATAGAAAAATAATAATAGTATGCAGCTAATTAGAAATCAAGCACTTGGCAGAATATCTTTCCCAAATCAAAATTGATGCTTTTCCGACCACCCCACATTTCAAATTGCCAATAAAAAAATAATAATGCTTTCAGGTCAATGCAACCTCATGGATGAGATTGCCCACAAGAAATAAGGGTTTCATCCTCTGATCTCTATATCCAAGGGTTTTTGTCTCCTTGAATCTATAGATGAGCTCTACTTGCTAGCTGCCACTCTAGATTTGAAGATATGTGAAATGAGCATAGATTCCTCCTCTCAAGGTTGGGTAGCCTCTATTTATTCATTACTATGCTCCCAACCCTACACGCTTAGCCTTAGTGTCAAATAACAAAGATTATTTTTATTTTATATGACACTAATATCACTTAAAAATCAAGTACTACATAACATGGAGCTAGTGTAATCACATTAAAATGCCCAAGTAGTCAATAAACCCTGACCTCTCATCGATAAATCAACCACAGCTTGAGAACCACTCGCTAGAAAGCACTGAGATAAAGCATTATAAATAGCTGACTCACACTCGTATCCAACGATAAGCTGCATGATATGGTTCTATTCCCATAGCCATCCAAAAACCCCTAATAAATAGGAACAAGTTTTCCCCAGGGCACTTATAATAAGCACATACACTTAAAAATCTTCAAAAGTATGAACAATATTGACAGCAAAAAGGCCCCCTTAGGGTAAATCACCCATGAGGAGACTAATGGTGAGGGTCATGCTGCCAACCAAAGTAAAATTTGGGAAATGCCCCTAAAATATAGGAAATAATCCAAAACTCCTAGAAATACCATGGACAAATGAACATAACCAATCCCCACCGAAATATACTTATCTAGAAATCACTCCTCACCCATCGAGAAGTAGCTTGTGGGTCCCACATGTGTTGACTCAATACAAAGGGGGCATCACAAGTCTACCCTTCCAAGAATTACTTGCCCGCAAGTAATGCAACACTGGATGTTTCAAGTATCTCTGGTCCTTCCCAAGTGTATCCTTTGTGGGTAGGCTCTTCCAATGGACCAAATACTTTGTGATGGTCCTGTTCCTCAATCTCTTCTCTCATGTGTCAATAATTTCATCTAGAACCAATACAAATTTCCCCTCTTCATCTAGAGGTGGAAAATCAATTGGTGGTGAAACATGTTGTCCAAGTGCCTTTTTAAGACAAGACACATGAAAAACATTGTGAATCCAACTGCCTACTGGCAAGCAACTCCAACTCATAGGCTACCTCTCCAATTCTCCTCAATACTTTATACAATCCATAGAAGCAAGGTTTGAGCTTTTCAGCTCCACTTTATTTTATGGAATTTTCCTATAAGGCTGTAGGCATATAAAAACCATATACCCAACATCAAATGATCTCTCAATACGGTGTCGATCTAAATAAAATTTTTGCTCATTTTGTGCCCACTTCAAATGGTCTATAAGTGACCTCAAAATGTCCTTGCTATGCTTCAAAAAGTCACTAGCTATCAGTAGACTATTAGTTAACACCAATCAAGATGGTAGGGGCATCACATCCATATAGTACCTTAAATGGTGTCATGTCAATGGACATGTGGTAAGTGGTATCATAACAATGCTCTCCAAGGTGCATTCACTTAATTCACACTATGTTGATCTATGACATAGTTCCTTAAGAACCCTTTGGTCCACTTATTAACTATCTTCGTCTACCCATCCTTTTGGGGGTGATAGTTGGTACTCGGTGCTAGTCAAATGTAATAACTCGGGGCAAAATGTGCTAAGGAATCTTTTATGCTTGTCACTAACAATGGTCTTGGGCAAGCTACAAGCCATGTAGCTAGAATACCTATCTAAAAAATAGGTCAGCCACTTGTGGTTCTTTGAGTTCAATAGGGATGGCAAAGAAATGGGCATACTTAGTCAACCAATCCACCACAACAAAAATGCAATCCTTGCCATTCACTTTAGGAAGACCTGTAATAAAATCCATGGATATACTTTGCCCATTTCTAGCCTGGGATGGGCAAATGTTGGAGTAAAGCTATTGGGGAAGTGTGCTCTACTTTATTCTATTGGCAAGTAATGCACACTCTAATATGCCTAAGAACATCCTCCTTGAGGCCTCTCTAGGAAGATTCTTTCAATGGCTTATAAGTTTTATAGACGCATGTTTGACTAGCTAGGGGTGGACTTAGGTATAAGGAATATTTTTTTCTTATACAATACAAAGTCATCCGCCACAACATACCTGTCATTCCATCACATTCCCTTCTTACACACTAATAACAAAGGCTTTCTTGGCATATTCGGCCATTATAAAAGCCTTCCAATAAGCAACAATAGAAGAAATGGCATAGAAAGTAGGCATACGGGAAAGAGCATTAGCAACCACAATCTTCCTACCCTTCACATACTCAATGTCAAAATTATAAGCTTGAAACGTACATACCGGCTTTTGTTGCTAATCATTTAAATCACGTTGGCCAAGAAAGAATTTCAAACTGTTATCATTTGTTCTCACAACAAATTTGCCACAAACGAAGTATCGTCTGAACTTAGCCAAAGCATGCATAATGGCAAACATTAGCTTCTCATAAATAGAAAAAAGATGAAATATTTTGAGGCATTAAGTTTTGAGGGTAATGCCATAAGGGCATTGTCTTCTTCGAGATCCCTTCCTTCATAAACTGCTGCCACATTTTCTGCTTGACTATTATGTTGTAAAAGTGCACACTACCATTTTGGGCAATCCTTTTTAAGATGGCCGACCTTATGATAGTAAAAACACTTTCCCTGACATTTAGAAGATGAATCAACAAAGATACGTTTCCACTTCCCTTTTGATTAAGCAGCTAATGCACTCTCTGCTTGTCCAAGTTCCGTAGCTTTGAAATTTCTGCTCTCAAATGCTATGGGTTGACCCTTTTGCATCAGCACGACTCCAATCCCTTCACCTAAAGCACCACACTCTACAAAAAATTGTAGTGAGAGATCTAGAATGGCAAGAACATGGCATGAGCACATCACTTGATTGAGATTCTCAAAAGATCTTTGAGCTACATCACTCCATATGAAGGCTCCATCATTTCAATCAAGGGTGTTGTTAACTATGAGAATCCCCTAATAAATCTCCAATAATAACTACATAGGCCTAAGAAGCCTCTAAAATGGGTCAATGTTGTAGGGGCTGGCCAATCATGAATACCCTGGATCTTCTATTGATCCACCTGAATGCCTTGAGCACTAATGATGTGGCCCGAATATAGGATCTTTGTAACTCAAAATTCACACTTGGATTCTTTTGCAAATAATACCTATTGTTGCAATATATCGAGGACAATATCCAAGTGTCTCAAGTGGTCCTCCTAAGTTTTATTATAGATCAAGATGGCATGAAAGAATACCAACACAAATTTCTTCAACTGTAAATTGAATACTTGGCTCATGGCTAATTGGAAAGTGGTTGATACATTCGTTAGCCCAAACGGCATGACCATGAAGTCATAGTGTCCATAATGACACATGAAGGTTGTCTTGTGCACGTCCTCCTCACATACACGAATCTGGTGATACTCGGACCTCAAGTCAATTTTTGAAAAATAGACGGCCCCATACAACTCATCAATAAGACCATCAATCTTAGGAATGGGGTCCTTGTTCTTGATTGTTTTCTTGTTCAAGTCTCGATAATCTATGCACATCCTCATCATACCATCCTTATTCTTTACAAGCACTACTGATGAAGCAAATGAACTAGAACTAGGTTTGATGTGACCCATCTCTAGAAGTCCTTTTATAGCCTTCTCTATTTCCTCTTTATATATCCGTGGATGGCAGCAGGGGATGATCAAGATGGGCTTAGAGCTCGGCTCCAACTCTATGATGTGTTGGAATCCCCTATCTGGTGGAAATCCTATAAGCGTATCACCGAACAAAACACTATGCTTGTCCAAAATAGTCTAAATGTCAAAATGATAAGTGTGGTGTCCATCTGAAGGTACGGTAGGCATGCCTTTCATGACAAAGCAACTGGGTGCCCATAAAGCTTGTGCCTTACAAAAGATCCTCTCCATCCTCTTGACTGTAACTACCTATGACGAGTCATCACATATGTCATTAAGTACCACATCTCTCCCTTGTGACATGAACTTTAGCTCCATGGACTGATAATTTTGGGAAAATTCCCCAAGGGAATGCAACCATTGTATACCTAGAACCATCACGTGCTTCCCCCAATCCAACAACGTAGAAGTCATCACATACAGTATAATCATCCAAAGATAACTTGAGCTGCTGAATTACCTTGATGAATGTGATAGTAAAACTATCAGCGACAGTGACATGGAACCATGAGAAGTCCTTTGCCTTCAATCTCCTCTTGCCCACAAGGCCTTCATCAATAAAATTTTGGGTAACCCCACTATAAATGAGCACAATAATCCGCTATCCAAATAACTCTCAACGAACTCTAAATGAATGATATAGTGGTGCTCTTGAAAGAGTTGGAAGCGTACCTTTGCTAGTGCTGGTATTATCCTCCGCCAACTACTCGGGCTTATACTCAACAATCAACTCCTCTATTGCTTGTTGCTGTTCTAATTCATTAGTTTCACAACCAACCTCATCCTCATCGAATATTACCTCAATGTAATGGACTTGGCCCTTGCCAAGGCATCTATGACCCTAAACTTTTTTCTTTGAAGTTCATTGCTAGTTTGCTCATCAATCTTTTTAGCCATAGTGGGGGTAATGGGTGAAGGTGTAGCTCTTTGAGGGTATGAATTAAACCTGCTGTGTTTTCATCCTCCTTTTTGAAAAATCCCTGTCTGCTGCTTGGTAGTAGGAGCTCTAGGATGAGACAAAAATTTGCTCCTAAACATATAAGGCTCAAGTATCAATGCCCTCTTAATAGCATCTTGTAGTGATGGGGGTGCAAAGGCATTGACTAGACCTTTGAAGGGCTCAAATAAACCCTTGATAAAGAGTATATTTATTCTCCTTTCTAATACATCAGGTACCATGATCACAACTCATTGAAATTCATCAAAATATGATTCCACTAAAGTATGCTAACTGATTCTAGCAAGCTCCCCAAAGTCCTACTCCTTATCCTTTTGCTCAAAGCAGTCCAAAATCCTCAAGCTAAAGTCATAAAATGTCTGTACAAGGATTTGCCCTTGAGTAATTTAGGGTACCACCAGTCATAGGAAACACCCTTCAAATGCAATGTAGAGAACTGTATGGCATCCTCTTTCACCATAGGGTTGAGTGCAAAGTATGTCTGTAACTTATACAACCATGACTGATTGGATATTTTGTCGCTGCCATCGAAAGTAGGAACATTAAGTTTATTCACTTTATGTTGCAAATCTTTCCTATCATCATTTTGATTTCTACCATGGGTTCTACCTCCATGATACTTGTTTATGAGTATTTCCATGAAACTGACAAAAGTTATCGTAGCCTTGAAGTCTTCTGATTTCCCTCCATAAAGAATGTGTCTGTCTCAAAATCTGATCCTTCATTCGAGAGTCGTTCGACTAACTGATAGTCAACTATGTTAAGTTTAACTTCCCACTCTTTGAAATGCATTAGTAGGGTTTGGATTTTGCAAGAAAATGGCGGTGGGCAAGTTATTATGAAGATTTTAGGTGTGTTTTACCTTCATCCTCAACAAAGCTCTTGTAATGTCCTCCTTTCTAGTTTAAAACAATTAATTTTATTATTTAAGTTGAGCCCGATCATTTCTAATCTTTTGTGCAACTTAATAATAATATTATTATTAAAATAAAAAGTATTTTTAAATACTTAAAGTAAAAATAATAATATGACTAAGTAGCTAAAAGTAACTTATTATCGAGAACTCATGTTTTACTATTAAAATAAAGTAAGTTTGGAGTTTGAGTGCGAAAAGGTATAAAAGATGATGGAGGGGATCATTTGTGATATCTATCCATCATCTATCTATCAATTTCTTTGATGTTAAGCACGTTTGCTTGCACTTTCAACCTTTGAGGACGAAAATCCTTATATGCTTTCAGATTTGAGGACGAAACCCCTCAATATCTCCTCAATATGTTTTAATATGCTTTCAAATTTGAGCATGTTTAGGAAGCACTAACTCCTCTTCTAATTATAAAAAGGTACCTTTTGGTTAAGTTGTTCTAATTTTAAGTTGAAGAGGGGGCTTTTTGAGTTAATGGGACTCACATAGCCTTTAAGTGGTTTTATAAGAAAGTTAAACTTATAACATTTTGCACTTTCCCTCCAAATTTAGCACCCAACTTGCGGAGTAAGGTATATAAGGAGGATTGTGATTCGTTTGAACAGGTTATGCATATTATGATAATTAAAATTTTGAGTCTAAGCATGAAAATGCTTGACAAAGGACTTGAAGATGAAACCCTTCAAGGGCAAGGAAGGTTTAGGGACGAAAACCCCTATTCCTCATCTAGGGCAGCACTAGTTCAAGTGCTGTAATTCGATCATTAAAGGCAGAATTGACCCTTCCTAGGGTGTGACAATCTGCTTGCAAAGTGTGGTGATTCGATCAGGGAGTGTGGCAACTTGGTTTGAGGCCATTGAGCAAGCATTTGAGGTCAGTTCTAGGGCAGCGAACATGTTTGCATGTTGAAGACCCCTATCACTAGGGCTGCACTACATTTGGGAGCTTGGAAACCCTCTTCTAGGGTTTGGCATTGTGTCATAAGCAATTAAGTATTTAATTGCAGTTGGGCGACTTGATTGGGGAGGCCCAATTAAGGGTTTGTTAGGCTATTTCCAGCCTAAATAATATTCTGAATTTTCCTATGATTAATTTTGTATTTATCCCTATTTTTAAGGACATTTGCTAGTATTTTCAAATTGAAAAAAGCATAAAAAATCAATATTTACTTCACTGTAATGTACTTGCATGTGGCGCCAATAGCACTGAGTTGGTTGAATGATTTTATGCCCTATTTTCCATTAGAATATTTGCTGAATTTTCTGCTAAGTTTTGATCAATTTATTTCTTACTTTGTTAGGGTTTTGAATAACTAGGGTTTGCTGGAAAAATAAAAAAATTATCTTCTTTGGTTAGGGTTTGAATAAATTCAAAAAGAATTTGATTTGAATAGGATTTGTTGGAAAACCCCTTGTTTCAGTTTCAGCCCTAAAAGTCATGTCCCCTTTTGATCATGACATCATTGGAGACCTTTAGCCTTGTTTAGTTTCCCAAGGGCTAAGGGAAAAAAAGAAGCGAAACATTTGATTTTCTTAAGAACACTTGAAAAAACAATTTATTGTTATGAATTTATGAATTCACTTAAGTTAGGGCCCTTAGAGAGTCATGGGTGCCCAATCCACTTCAGTGGATTATAAGAGGTGTTCTTTTTATAATTTTAAAAAAAAGATCAAAAAAGGTATTTCCCTCTATTTTGGATGCTCCCTTTTGGGGAGGAGTATAAAGGCAATGGAGAGCTCATTTGAAAGGGCATCTTGGAATATGTTTCGAAATTAAAGTTTTAAGCATGAAAAAGTTTGAGCTATTGACTTGTAGATGAAAACCTTTAAGCCAAAAAAGAGTGGGGATGCAAACCCTCATTTTTCATCTAGTGCAACTTCATCTTGAAGTTGTATTCGAGCCTAATATGCAGAAAAAGACAAAAATATAGCATTGGAAGATTGGCGACTTCCTTGTGGGAGGAGATGATTGCTTATGAGAGGGGTGAGTAGGGTTGGAAGCCCTAAGGAGCTGCTTGGATTGGTTGAAGACCCCTCATTGGAGGGCTACATTAGATTTGTGTTGGAATTGACCATTTCCAGTTAGGGTGACTTAGTTGTGGAGTTCGTCCGTGGGGTTTTGGGGCTTATTTGGAACCAAAACTATATTATAATTTTTATATAAATAATTATGCTATTTTTCCTAAATTTGTGAGGTGTTTTGGAGAGGCATTGGGCCTCAATATTTTTGATAAGTTTCTATATTTATTCTCTAATTTTTGAGAATATTTATAGCATTTTTACCTTGAAGGAATTAGGTATTTCAGCTAATATTCAGATCTAATATTGAGTTCTAATCTAGCATATTTATTGGATAAGAAATTCAGAAATACCTTTCATTATTATTGGACTGTCTTGGGGAGTGAAAATACTAATTTTCAGCATTGTAAGAGCAGAAAATAATGGTGTTTATCTCTATTGGTGGCGCCTAGGGTTTGTAGAAAAATCTCTATTTTTGGAAAGTAAAACTTGTTTGTAGGTATGTCTACTTGGGCCATTCAATTCACCATATTTTTATGCTAATCATGGAGGGTTTGTAGTAGCTAGGGTTTGTTGTCATAAATCTGAAATATTAATTTTGTTTGAATTTTCATATCTAAGCATTGTAATTTGGCCTAGACAGTTTTAGTTGCATATCTTTTTGAGAGGTTTTGAGGCAGTTTTGGGCATACTTACTATTTATAGTAAGTCGTGAATGGACATGGCTGGACTTCTAGGGGCAGTGGCATGTCAATGGTAATTGTTTAAAATCGACAGGAAGATTTATTTATCATTGATATGATTTATTGGGCATTAATGAAGTTATTTTATAAAGTTAAATTTAAATATTTAACTTTATTAATGCATATTCTATAGTTTGTGGGAATTATTTAAATAAAAGAATCCCCTTTATTTTATAATACATTGGTTACATAAGTTACATAAAGGGAGTTATGTTTTATCCCACATTGACAAAACGAAGGAATAGACTCTTGTGAGAACTCTATAAAAGAAATAGAAGAGCTTCCATTTAGGGGTTTTTGGAGGAGATTAATGTTATGCTATTGGACTTCCTGGAAATCTGATTTTCAAGCTTGGAGGACGAAATCCCTCTTTGCTAGCATTCTCTTTGTTGGTGAAAGACACAGTCATGAGGATTGATGGTGTTTTCATTCAGAAAACACATTGGCCTTATTGGATTTACAACAAAGAAGGGCAGAATAATGATTTGCTACAGGAGTCGTGAATAGTGTTTTGCTACAGTGTGCATGAATAGTGTTTTTGCTACAGTGCAGGTGGATAGTGTTTTCGCTACAATGCATGTGAATAATGATTTTGCTACAGCAACCCATGAATAGTAAAATTGCTATAGTAACCCGTGAATAGTAAAATTGCTACAGTGCCGTGAATGGTGCTGATATAGTGCGTGAACAGTGTTTGCATCAAGTTTACTTGTTTATTCTTGCTGATTAGAGGTCTGGAACGCTGCCATTTCATCTGTGGGTCACTATAGCACTAATTTCCAGGTTTCTTCTATCAAATTTTCATATCTAAGCATTGTAATTTTTGAATACAAATTTGAATATTTGTCGCAGCCCATAAGGCAATTGTATGTGCACATTTATATTGCAAATTAGTGTTTAACAACAATTAAGGGGTTTCAAGTTTTGCATGTATAGTTGTATGTTTGTCAAGTGTTTGACAAAATGCCATGTTGATCATTAAGCAATTTAATTGATATGACAGTAGTTCGCAAGTTTCTTTCATTGGAAAAATAGGGGTGGTTATTACATACTATTCTCATTGATAGTGGGGCCACCTACAATTTCATTGATAAAAGTTTGATTGCTACATGTGGGCTTCAACCTATCGAATTCAAGGGCTTCTATGTGACCATGGCAAGATGGCTTCACCATCCCTTGTACCACCAAGGTCCCCAGGGTTAGCATCATGTTGGGAACACACCCCATTGAGGATGACTTCTATGTGGTTGACATTGGAGAGACCAAAATTGTCTTAGACATCCAATGGTTGCACTCACTTCGAGAGTACACATAAAATTACCAAACTATGGAGCTCAAATTCAATGTGGATGGAAAAGAGATAATCTTGCATGGCTTGAGTGATAAGCCACCTTTGGAGGTGACCTCAAAAGCAATGGAAGAAGTCTTCCATGAGATAAATTCGGTAGGGGCAGCAAGAAAGAATGTTTTTTTCTGATTTGAAACAACCACCTCTACTTATGGAATTTGATCATTCACATGGTTTGGTGGAGTCAACAGTCTTCCATGAGAGAAATTCAGTAGGGGCAGAAATAAAGGATGTTTTTTCTGATTTGGAACACCCACCTCTACTTATGGAATTTGATCATTCACATGATTTGGTGAAAGAGTCAAAGATGGGGAAATGTTGTCCTTCAAAAGAGGTCTGCAAGGGGGCCAAAGGAAAGCCACTAAGATATGCAAAAGAACATTTAACTCCTTGTTTTTTGAGCTTGATGAATTCTGAAAATGAAGTTCCCAAACAAATTTATGAGAAATTGATTTTAGTTTGGGGAGAAAGGAAGAAATTCTGAAATTTTGCATAGAGAAGAGACCTAGAGTCTGCTCAGAAAATTCAGAATTTTTAATGAAAAATCAGAATTACTTGTGCTCATAAAATTCTAAGTTTTTCGTGAGAAATCAGAATTGTTCATACTCAGAAAATTCTGAGTATTTCGTGAAAAATCAAAATTGTTCATGCTCAAAAAGTTCTGAAAAAGCTGATTTATTTCATCTTCTAGTCACTTAAGTAGAGGAAGGGGAGAGAAGGCAAAGTGTTTGAGTGAGTGAACCAAGGCAACGCTGGTCACCACACTGTGAAGGGACTTTGGAGTACATAGAGGGTCAAGAGGAACACAAGGAGAATAGAATGGACATAAGGGACAGCCATGGTAATTCTTTTCACCATGCTGTCCATGACAGTTCCAGCTCTCTTTTGGTGAGTTTGAGGACCCCAGAATGCTTGGAGGATGTTGATTTCATGATGACTCCCACAAGGGTGAATTGGGGATGACTAAGTCCTTATGGGAGGGTCATAAGAGGTCTGAAGGGAAGTGATTGATCCTACCCTCCCTTTTGGGTATATGGATGCTTGTTGGTGGTCAAATAGCGAACGATGGTATGCACACATTGTGGTGAAGTTCCCAACTCTTCTAATTGGAAGAATTCTATATTTGGAGGTCAATTTTGAGTACAGAGGCAGCATGGCCATCTCTCCTATGCTCACATGGGCATCTACACACATACCTCCAGCCACTTCACATATGGAGGGCATTGTCAAGAGTGCAAACATGGAGGGGAAGAGAAGAACTTTTGTTTTGACTAACATGTTTGTGTCTTGTGTAGGTGCTGATATAGGGGCAGCCAAGTCCCAGAAGTATGAAGATTTTCTTGATGGAATACACTTTTCCAGCCATTACAATGTGGCCATTTCAGAGAAGTTTCTTTCTTTTATCATCTTGGTGGTACATCCGAGGTATAGGGCCTCCATGAGATGGGTAGGGAAGGTTGGAGGTTGTTATTTTATCATCTCTAGATTGTATAATCAGCCAAGAATCTTCAAATACAGCAGTGAGGAGTTTCATCAAAAGGTCTCCCTTCCATGGGAAGAATCCAGGATTGAGAATTGCATAAGGCCCATGGTTGGGACAGCCCATTCGTTGTTGCGATTGATTGAGGACAAGCAATTTTGGGCAGGGAGGATTGTTATGTCCCACTTTTGATCATGACACCATTGGAGACCTTTAGCCTTGTTTAGTTTCCCACTAGCTAAGGGAAAAAAAGAAAGGGAACATTTTCCTTAAGAACACTTGAAAAAGCACTTTATTGTTATGAATTCACTTGAGTTGGAGCCCTTTGAGGGTCATGGTCGCCCAATCCACTTAAGTGGATTATAAGAGGTGTTCCTTTTATAATTTGAAAAAAGATCAAAAAAGGTATTTTCCTTCATTTTGGGTGCTCCCCTTTGAGGAGTATAAAGGCAATGGAAGGCTCATTTGAAAGGGCATCTTGCAATATATTTTGAAATTAAAGTTAAGCACGAAAAAGTTTGAGATATTGACTTGGAGACGAAAATCTTTAAGCCAAAAAGGAGTGAGGACGCAAACCCTTATTTTTCATCTAGAGCAACTTCATCTTGAGGTTGCATTTGAGCCTGATATTCAGAAAAAGACAACATTGGAAGATTGGCGACTTGCTTGTGGGAGGAGTTGATTGCTTGTGAGAGGGGTGACTCGGATTGGAAGCCTAAGAAGCTGCTTGGACAGGTTGAAGACCCCTCATTGGAGGGTTGTGTTGGAATTGTGTTGTAATTGACCATTTCCAGCCAAAGCACTTTGGTTGTGGAGCTGGTTCGTGGGGTTTTGGAGCTTATTTGGAGCCAAAACCATATTCTAATTTTTATATAAATATTTTTGCTATTTTTCTAAATTTAGGTATTTTGGAGGGGCGTTGGGCCTCAATATTGTTGGTAATTTTCTATATTTATTCCCTAGTTTTTTAGAATATTTTCAGCATTTTTTACCTTGAAGGAAATCGATATTCCATCCAATATTCAGATCTGAAATTGAGTTCTAATTTGGCATATTTATTAGATAAGAAATTCAAAAATACCTTTCATTATTATTGCGCTATATTGGGGAGTGAAAATACTAATTTTCAGCATTGTAAGGGCAGGAAACAATTCTGTGTTCATCTTTATTGGTGACACTAGGGTTTGTAGAAAAATATCTGTTTTTAGGGAGAAAAACTTGTTCATAGGTCTGTCTACTTGAGCCATTCAATTTTCCATATTTTTATGCTATTTGTGGAGGGTTTATAGCAGCTAGGGTTTGTTGTCAAAAATCTGAAAAATATTAATTTTGCTTGTATTTTCAGTAAATTCCAGAATTCATAAAATATCCCACTTTTGAGATATTTCAACTTTCAAACATTGAGCACAAAAACCCTCATGCTTTCAGATTTGAGGACGAAAACCCTCAATATCCCCTAGGTGACTTCATACGGGGGTCGCAGTTGAGAGGAAATCAGCATTTCAGATATCTAGGGCACCATTGGATTGTGATGCAATAGTTGGAGGGCTTGGGAAGATTGGCACAGCAGTTAGGGTTGCTTTATTGGTGAATCGCAACACTTGGAAGCCCTTTTGGAAGGTGGCGACCCACCTAGAGGGGTCAAAATTCAGTTGGAAAATAGTTCGGTTGGCAGATCATTCTATTTGCTTAATCGTCCAATCAGCTGTAATTTTATCCTAGTTTTTAGGGCTGAAAATTATGCAAAAAAACTAGATTTGATGTGTAAGTTAATTGTTGAATTTTCCATACATTCATGAAGGTTCTTTAAGGTCTGAATTTAATTTACATGTGTGAGTAGATCATTTTTAGAATTTTGCAAATTCTTGTTAGGGTTTTAGTAATATATTTAGAATTGTGTAAGGGTTTTCTACAAATTCTAGAATCGTTTTATTTGGTCCTAAAAGGGACATTACAGCTCTGCACCACTAGCATTTATCTAACTCTAACCACGTTGGCATATCACACAAAGTCTACACGCTCAACCAAGGTGCAGAGAGAGTATACCAGGTCACAATCAGGTTAGTTGCATAGAGAGCACATAACTATATGTTATATGGTAACGCACAAATCATTACTTGGAAGAAAGGAGTTGATTAATAAATCTCACATAGCCACCTATTAAAGTATTACACAACTAAACAAGTATTAATGATGGATACCGACTAATACTAAAATCATTGCATAAATAGAAGAAGATTGATGTTTAATAAAAAATTGCATTCTTCATTAATTTGTGTTTGATTACATAACGACTCTAACTTCTCTTCCATTATTATGACTAGTATAAGATTGTCCATTAGATAAATACCTAATTGTTCTTGACTCAATACTTCATCATCATAATGGTATTAACTCTATTCTCTCTATCTCTAATGAAGCAAGGTGGGATTTTATAGTACTCAAGCACCATCCTTACAGATACAATTCATATATGTGCACTCGTAAAGATGTGCAACAACTTTCCATAATGAGTAACCCTAACTACTTTTACATTTAATGTCCTAAAACAAACTCTTTCCTAGGTTTGCACCATGATGCGCTAGATCCGCTCAAAGAAGTTGTCTTAATAATCCCTCGTGGAATCGCTCCACCAGCCTAACTTGCAACTCCTTATGCATGTTGTGGTCTACGCAACCTCCTCCCCCATCTTGGCGTTCCCTATTTTGCACCGACCAATATGCCATACAAGGTGCAACCCATGACTTGGTCAATCTTCAATTGAACACTCTCAGGTCTTCAAGTAAATTTGCACCATCCGTCCTTGTTCGCCACTTTCCTATATTTGTGTTGTGTTGGGTAGACAAAACTTAGTATTTCTTGTTCTTTAGGCTTCGTTGCATCAATGATTTCTCCCTCAAAATGTGTGTGGACTACGTGCTTCCTACCTTCTCTATAAAATTGGCACATGACTATACTCGTCAAAATCAGGGGCCAACTTTCCCCACACTAGACTAGTTGTCCGCCCTCAAGCAATCCTCCAATCGCTTCTATGATGAATAAAAATTTAGGCCCATCCCTTTTGATTTCCTCCTCAAAATTGTTCCATCTTGTCAGTGCCACCTAAATTGATTTTGCTATAGTAACTACTTATGCGATTAAACCCTTGAGTGCATGAGGTTGCTCTTGTCGCTCTGTGGCTTTTAGTTCAACAAAATCTATCTTTGTAATGGTTCATTCCTTTGATTACTTCCACTAAGGCACTCTCCTCATCGATTGTTTTGTGTTGTAGAACCTTAAATTTCTCCTCTAGCTCTTTCTGCCTCTCCCCAATTTGTTTTCCCACTTCTATTTCTAAGATTTGCGTTTGTTCGGATTTCTCTTTCTTTTGATACACCTATGCCACTAGTTCCTCTTGCTTCTTTTCCACAAACAGGGGCACATTGATCACTGATGTTTGGTGTGCAAAGTTTAGGACGACCTTTTTGACGCTTGTCATCATGATTGTGAGGTCACTTAGTAAAAGTTCACAGCCTTTTATTTGTTTGGAAAATTCAAACTACACATTTTCCATCTTGAGATGCTTACTTTCTTCTACGTTTTTCCCCTTCTTCAATAGATGATCCACCATGAGAATCAATTTATCAATATATTTTACTCCAACCAAGTTGGCCCCATCAATCAGGCTTGTTTCATCTTCCACAATTCATTGACAGAGACTTAAAATCTTCAACTCCAATGTCATCTTTTTTGTTTTGCCTGTGCACGTCTGTGCGCATTTATTCTCCGCCTTTGCCAAGTGTTTCTTTTGGATTCTAATGGTGGCACTATTCATAATATTCTAGCTAGTTACCTCACCTAACAATTTTACCAATGCATTCCCAACTTTGAATTTATAGATCTTGATTGGATTAATATATAATATTTCAAACTCATCCTTGCCAGTATTTGGAGCTTTTTCTTGGTGGCTCCCAAGGGACTTCAAACATAGGCTCATCCCTGTATATTGGCATGGCTTGGCTAACATACTTGTGGGAGTTTTGGAGAAAATTAAAAAATGTGTTTCAAATTTATTTGGACAGGTAAAAAGGAAAAGGGAGGAATGGCTTGGTCCAAGTGGAATTTGCTAGAAAAACAGAAGGGAAAAGGATAGGCTTGAAGAACTGTTGACCATTTTTTGCCCAACAGGCCAAAAATCGGTCCCCTTCTGTCCCTGCTGTTCTAGGCCATTTCATTTTTTGATTTTGCATGAATCTATCCATTTCTACGGACTATGCAAAATTTCTACGGACTCTGCAGGTCCATTTTCTACGAACTCTGCAGGTGTAGTCTTTCGGCAGTTGAAGAACCAGTTCAGAGAGTGCAAGGTTTTACAAAGCTTCTTCGGACTCTTGTCTGAAGAAATTCATAAGGAAAGAGAGCTAAAATGGTTCAAAGACACTTTTCCTTGAAGTTGGACGGGTGGTTCAAAGACATAATCTTTCCAAGAGTTAGCACCGTTGAACCATTGAACCGGTTCAATGCCTTGGTTCAACGCTTTGGTTCAACGCCTTGGTTCAATCGGCAGGTTCAACGCATTGGTCCAACGCCTTGGTTCAATCACTCGTTTCATTGGACGGTTCAACGAGCTTGGTTCAACGCTCAGTTCAAAGGCTCGGCTCAACAAATATTTGAACCGTTGAACCAGTTCAATGAATTGGTTCAATGGTTGGTTCAAAGGAGTTCAACACAAAGTTCAATGCAAAGTTCATCGGCAGGTTCAATCAAACGGTTCGATGCCTTGGTTCAACAAATGTTTGAACCGTTGAACCGGTTCAACGGATTGGTTCAACGGTTGGTTCAAGCGAACGGTTCAAAGGCTTGATTCAATAAGGAGAGGCGCGCAGTGTTGAACCGTTGAACCATTTTTGGTTCAATCGGTCAGTTCAACAGCTTAGTTCAATCGAGCAGTTCAAAAGAGCGTCCCAAAAAGCGAAGGACAAGTGCCCTTGCGGAGCGCAGTTCCAAGTTCAAGAGCCCTTGCGGAGGGCAGAGAACGCTTCAAAGAGAAAGCCACGAAGGACGATTTCTTTCAGAAATTTTTCTAAGGCAGTTGGCAGAGGTAAGGAAGAAATCCTTCGGACTTTTTGTCAGAAGGAATTCCTTCAAACAAAAAGTCCGAGAGAATTCAGAAAAGGCCGTGAGTAAGAAACCCGAAAGAAAAGGACTTTAAGGCAAAAGGACAAAAGACTGAGACAATTCTCGCGGACTTTTTGTCTGTGGGAAAATTGTCCGCGGAAAAAGTCCGCGGGAAGAAACCCGCAGAAAGGGCCCGAAGGAATTTGACAAGGACGGTGACGTCCTAGAAGCCATCAATTTCAAGGAGACAGATTAGCCGTTGTTTTTTAAGCGATGACAGGTGCGCGGATGTCAATTTTAAGATAGTGAAATAGCAGTTTGCTTTTAAATTGCCTAAGCGCCAACCATGAAAAGAGCCCAAGGAACGCAGCGACCTGCCAGAAGACCATCCTCGAGGGCTGAAGGAGCAGAAAGAGACAAAACCAGGTTGAGACAAGGCAAGAAACGGACAAAGCATCCAAGTGGCGAAAGGAGGTGTCAACTCAGGGATTTATTCTTGCAGTTGGAACAGCGCTTGCCAGGCAGTCACCAAACGGGGCAAACAGTAAGCGGCATGGCTTGTTTTCTCCAATTTGCATTTATAAGCAGACAAGCCGCGCAAACGCCTTGAAGGGAGCAGACTGTTGGGATGCCAAAGTCAAAGCAGGAACCGACAATCAAACGGCTCCCTCTTCCCAAGGCTCAGAGCGCACATGGGCCAGCTTGCAAAAAGAGCGCCAAAGTCTTTCCCAGAAAGCGCCAAGTTCTTTTCCTCTTTCTATATATTGTAAAATTTCTCATTTGAGAAGGATCGATTCTCTCAGCCTTAAGGCAAAACTCTGCCCAAAAATCTCTCGGGCTTGTAAGGCAGAGCGCTGCCAGTTTTTACCTTGAATCAGGACTTAGCATTTTTTACCTCTATCTGGGCTTGCACTTTAAAGTATGTCATTTTTCTTCTTTTGTGTTAAGTCATTGTCTTTCATGCTTTTCACAGATCGATTACAGCATGTCCAGTGCATTGCGAAGTGTCTTTTCTGCAAGTCTGCCAGAGGTGTTCCTAGGGGAATGTAGGTCCCTGTGAATAGGCTTACATAAGTGTGTCTGAGGACGCCTCTGGTAGTTTCTTCCTCCCTATATTTCCACGGACCCCTAGCTGACTGTTGCAGAAGAGCTTCCCATTTCAGATGAAGTGTATGGGCGCTTCTTTTTGGTGAAAAGTGTATATTCGGGCTGGGTGGGTCACATTTTCTGGTGTATCACTTTTTCGTTTTTAGGCTTAGGTTCTGTTTTTAGCATCTCTCTCTCTCTTTCCCCCCCCTTTTTTTCATTTTATTTGTTAGCAGTAGGAGAAACCAGGGCCTAAAAGATACATCAGAGGGAGCTAGCCCTTATCTAGAGACTATCCCTTCCATCTTCGTCGGTCCCACAAGCGAGAGGGGAGTTTCCATTGTTGCGTGTGGAAGGACGGGAGCTAGGCATCTTGCCTCGGGTGCAATCCACTGCGTCAACAAGAACATTCACCATTTTGGCAAAGGTTTATCTGCTAGGAGTTCGTGGTGTTTAATGTGACGAGATCGCTTATGAAAGAAGGTGATAATGAATAAATATATAGAGCCCTTTAGGATGATGGATTGAATTAGGAAACCTGACAAGCACATAGGCAATGTGTTCGTCATTTGGAAAGCAATTGTTCAAGCTTCCCACTTATTGAGAATTGGCTTGCTTGAAAAGTGTGATGTCCCCAAATGGGACAATTTAACTAAAAAAGGGTTTCCCCTAAAATCCACAATTTTTTGAATTCTGAAATTAGAAAACTAAGCAAACCCTAGCTTCTGTAATTGTACCCCCATACTGAAAATTAACTCCAATTCACCTTGAAATAAATACATTGTGAATTTGGCCACCAATGGCTCTTACCGCAATGAAGAAAGAGCCCAAAATGAATGTTTCAATCCTCCAAACGCTAATGCCACACTAGTTGAATTGAAGTCCTTTCCCACTCTAATCCTTGCTCAAGCTTTCACAAATTGTAGACAAAATCATGAAAAAATAACAATAGTCATATCATCCATGAATCATCAACGCTTAGGGCTCCAAAGTGATCAAACCTTAGTCCAATCCAACTGCCAATATTCAAACAATTATTGCAATAATTAAATCAGAATGAAACCCTTGCAAATCTGCCCTCAACAAATATTATTTTCTAAAAGTAGCGAAAAACTTTAAAAATTTATAACTGCCTCAATATTTGGAATTATGATGCAAATAAGAACACAAATTGATCACAAAATTAATGACTATCAAATAAAAATAATTTCAGAATTTTCCTTCCATGGGAAGGTCAACAGAACTTGCTCTAAAATTCTGAAAACCTTAGTTTTCAGAATTTACCTCTTCAAACATCAAATCTTCAATCCCAATCAAGTCACCACACTTGGAAAATTAATATAAATAATAATCAGAATTATTATGCTCCAATTAGACATCAAATTGTCTACCAGACCCTCTCAATAAGCACACAAAGCAAATCACTCCAATCTAGGGCAAGTAGCAAATCCACCTTAGCAATAGGTAGTGTTAAAAGACACATTTTGTAGAATAATCAGTTCTAAATTTGCAAACACTTACATCCCAATATCTTCTTCAAGTATGAAGAAACAATATCAATTTTCAACGTGTCTTCAATTGTGATTTTCACCTTGTATTTGTACATTTCAAAAGGGGGCAAACCACCCTGGAGAGATAAAATACCTCATAATCCTCTCTTGCCAACTTTTAGGATATCTTTTCCTTTGTTTTGCTTTAACTCCCAAGCTGACATTCTTTTTAATTTCATTTTAGGCCTTTTATGAATTAATTAAATAACTTGCCTTAATAAATTAATAATTAAAATTACTTTTTAGCAAATTAAATTATTTTTTTATATTAGGGTCTTGCTTCAATAATTAATTAAATTGCTCTAATAATTGAAGTGATAAAAATCACTTTTCAAGCAATTTATTAATTATAAAACCCCTTATAATAATCATTAAAATTACCTTAATTTTTCAAATGGTTAAAACCACTTTTTCGGTAATTCAAATATTTATCCAAGATAGTTTTATTTTAATAATTAATTAAATTACCTTATATTTTCGAATGTCTAAAATCACTATTAGAGCAATTTTATTAATTACTAAAATTATATGAAAAGGGGACATTACAGTCCTCTCTTCCCAAATTTGTTTGCCCTCAAGCAAATGCAAGCTTATATGCCCAATTACCATGTCCAAGTGGTAAAACCTATTGTAGTGCTCAAAAAACCTTGCTCCTATACCTATTAAGGGGAATAAATTTTGCCAAAAAATATAGTGTGACATACTCCCAATGGATAAAGAATGCCATACCAAACCTTCTTTAATTCGAAAATGTAATATTTCCATTTGACCCCCCTTATCAATATTTCCGTGCACATATGTAACACAAATCAAGTCTAACAAAAGTTTCATTTCAACCATAAGAGAAGGTTGTACCTTTCTTGTGTTCTCCCACCCTTTTCATGCACGAAGTGTTCCCATCCATGAGCATTTTCAGAAATTGCTAAAGGCTGGAATATGTCAAAAAAATCAGAGCTCTCACCTTCATGGAGTGGCTGTTCTTGCCTTCCTAACTCAGAATTTTCTAAGTAATAAAGTTCATAGTTCATTCGTGCATTCATCTTTCCCCCTTTGGGCTGTCTCACGCTCCAATTTTTCAATTTTTTTACCTCACTTGGTGGCTAGATTTGTTTTGTTGACTCATAAAATTTTAAATCAAAAAATTCAGACTTCATACCTCTTTTCCCAACTCTTCCCCTTGGCTGCCATATGCAAAATAAATTGCTTTTGATGCCCAAAAAAAGTCCATATATAAGCCCAACCGTGTTTATCATTCTTTTGTAAGCAAAAGGACCAACTTTTCTTGCCATTCGAACCTTGTGAACAGCTGCTTGTATTTGTATACCATTTGAAATTCAACAGGGGTCTCATTTTCCATAAAACACCTCCATTTCCACCCTTGAAAGAAGGAATAGGGTGCTGCCCAAAGTAATTTTTGGGTTGGCCTTGGCAATCAACTTTTGTTTCATCCCTCCTAATACAAGCATGACAACATTCAAAATTTACTACACTTACCAAAGATGTAGGAGACCAAAATTCCCTTGATGCCATAAGCTGTCCATGATCACCAACTGCAGCCCCTTGTTCATTTTCTTCTTTCTTATTTTTTATCATCCCCTTCAAACATGAGGTTGGGTAGTTTTTGCTACCTTCCTTTGGTTGCTCAAGTATGGGGACTACAACTTTTCTTGCACTCTTCGTATTCATAGCACATGATTTCTCTAGTGATCCTACACAAGAAGCAAACATATTAGTGAAAGCATTAGTTTTTAATAACACTTTTACAATCACTTCATCATGCCTCATGAGCATGACATGGGCTCCCTTGTGGTGTCTTAGATTTTTCATATCATGGCTGTAGCATGCCTTTTTCTCCTTAAACATTCCCTTAATAGTGGTTGGAAAAACACTCATACATGTAAAAATCACTTCCAAGGTTTTGGAGTGTAAAAAGCACACCTCCCTAAGGCCAACACTTTTCATGGCAACAAAAAGCTTAGTGAGAAGCAAACTGAAAATGAGAAAAACAACAACGAATGTATTACTTACAACCCTTTGTAATGTCCCCAAATGGGACAATTTCATGCAAAAGGGGTTTTCCCCTAAATCTCAAAATTTTGAAAATGCAATCAGCAAACCTTAGTTTGCAAAATAAGCTTTTAAAACCCTCGTTAGACCCTAAAAACCCTAGACACCAAAATGGTAGGGTTTTATGGATGAATTTCAGCCATAACTTATTCCAAAATAATTGAAAATTGGTAGAAAATTAAATTGCACAAAACAAGTACCTTTTTTCCCAATTTTTGAAGCTCAAACACCATTTTTTGATGGTTGAAAAATCTGATTTAATTCCAAAAATAACGCTGATGTTTTGAATATTTTTCTGCTTCAAACTCTTGTCAAAAATCTGCATCAACAAATATTTATTTCCTATGAACTGAAAACTTCAAAAATTCATAATTCCGTCAATATTTGGAATTATTATGCAAACAAGAGCTGAAACTAATCATAAAAATAATGGCTATCAATTAAAAATAATTTCAAAATTTTCCTTCCATGTAAAGGTCACCAAAAGTTGCTTCAAAATTTTGAAAACCTTCGTTTCCTGTCAAAATAATTAAATATTAATTATGACAATTATTATTTAATTTTCTACTTCAAACCCTTCCCGAACTCCTCCAATTCCTCACACCAACATGCCGAAAATTAACAAATAACATCAGAATATTTAATTTGCAATAAATAGACCAAAAGAGGCCTCTAAACCCTAGATCCAAGCTTCCAAAGTAGTTCGCTCCACTTGCAAAAATAGTATAAATATTTAACAAGGTTAATATGCAAAAAAATAACCACGAAACACTCACAAAAATCCACATGAACATGCCAAAACAAATCACCCCACTTCGAGGGCAAGAACAAGATCTCTTTAGCAAAAGGTGGTGTCAAAAGACGCCTTTTAGATTGATCAACACCAAAGGTAGCGAACCTCCATTTGGCATGCATCACAAAAGTTTTTTTCAAACATGAAGAACAATTTATCAAAATTCAACATATCCTCCATTGTAGCCTTCGCTATATATTTATAACTTTCCAAAGAGGGTGAACCACTTTGGAAAGATAACACACATTTCCTTATCTTTACTTTAGCTACCATGTCGACATCTCATTTTTTAATAATATATTAATTATTGGTCTTAATTAAAATAGTAATTCAAATTACTTTAAAATAAATAAATTAATATTTAATTCATTTAAGCAACTTAGTGGTAAAAACCACTTTTTAAATATTCTATTAATTAATTAATCGCCTTATGGGAAAAATTATTATTTTGACAATTAATAAATAACTAATAAAATAAGATTCTCCAAAGAAAACTCATTTATTCTATGGGGAAATAGAATAAAGGTCTTCAAGCCCTATTTATTCTTGATATGGAAATGAAAACATTAAAATCATCCCCACCCAAAATTGCTTGTCCTCATCTTCAACTCTTCAAGTATTCATCCATGTTTTCATCTTCAACTCCTCCAATTGGTAGCCTATGTATGGGAAACAACCTAATCCTTGCATTGTTCATTGCAAGAGATCTTCCAAATAAACCTACACATGAAACAAGCAATTTATAAAAATCATTGGTGTTAAATAACACCACTTTGATTCACTTGTCAAATTTTAAGATCCTTGATGTCTTGATCCTTCCTTCCTATCCATTTCATACAATGGAATGTTTTTACATTCCACAATAAGTTGGAATCTTGATCTTTTCCAATATCCATTTTGATTGTATGCAAGTCCATCATAATGTTCTTTTCCTTTAAGCATTTCTTCATCTCATTGTGCATTGATCTATCAAGAAGCCCCTTTGTGACATCCAACCTTGTCAAAGACATACACTCCCTTCTTGTTTGTGTTTAAAAATTGTTCCTTCCATGTTTTTTCATCAAATCTAGAGCCATGCAATAAATTTGAACAATTCTTAGATTCCAAACAAAAGTCATTATTCAACTCATAACTTTCCACGAATATCTCAATGTTTTTGGCTTCCTTAAAATCATATTTTTGAATACTACAGTTTGAGGTACTTGGCTGCCTCAAAGCACCTAGCATCTCCTCATTTTCATCCATCATTTGCAGGCCTCTTTGCTGCTCTAAAAATTCAAATTGTTGATGCTCACAATCTTCCACTCTAGGCTGTCCCAAAATGTCATATTTTTGTAGCTCATCTTCCTCCTTCAAATCTGATTTTTTTGTTTCTTTGACTCCCTCATAGGAACCCTCATGAAGGGCCTTCCCTTCATTCTTTCCTTCCAACTCTCCATGTAGTTCAATCTTCTCTTCCTCTACATGCTCCACTATCAAATAAGGCCTCAATTTCTCTTCACAATCAATTGCAACAGTTTCAAATATCATATGTGCAATTGAAAAAAATTCTTTTTCTAGCCCAAAACCTGTCAACAAGATATATAATAATAATGGATTGCAAAGATCATCACTCTCATTGAGTGTCACGGTCAAAATTTTATGCATAGAAGCTACAACTTTTTTGGTAGGATTCTTACAAGCAATTGCAAAGAAATGTTGAAACATCTTAACAATAAGTTCATCACAATTATTATCTAACATTAGCACATAAGATCCGACCTTTGTCATATTTTCCAGAATAGTGATCCTCTTATTAAAAAAATACTTGTGATGTCACCAAGACCTTCAAAACTTTCCACCATCAACTGAAATATTTCCTTCATGAAGTTGTCACTGTGTGGCTGTTCCGGAGGTATTATCCTTGTAATTTCACTAATACAAGTGATAGCTACAAGTCTCACATCTAAATCTGAATGTCTCAAAATCTTGGGTCTAGCTAAGTAAACCAACAACGGATTCATTGCCCAAAACATAGACTTAGAATCTGATTGCCCTATCATGGACAAACAGTTTGTTGTTTCTTCCAAAATATTGAGCAAAATATTTTTTAAATGATGTGAATGCTCAAATTTTTTTCCCAATCTTTGAAACTTATTCTGAATTCATCTTCACTTATTAACTCCATGATTAATAGACTATGCATCCAAATCTTCAAACACAAACCCTCACAGGCCAAACAAGATCGATGCCCTGATACAACTGTAATGTCCCCAAGTGGTACGATTTCATGCAAAAGAGGTTTTCCCTTAAATCCCAAAATTCTGAAAATGCAAACAACAAACCCTAGTTTGCAAAATAAGCTTTTAAAACCCTTGTTAGGCCCTAGAAACCCTACACGCCAAAATGGTAGGATTTTATGGATGAATTCCAGCGAATAACTTATTCCAAAATATCTGAAAATTGGTAGAAAATTACAAAAAATTAAATTGCACAAAACAAGTGTTTTTTTTTCAATTTTTGAAGCTTAAAAGCCATTTTTTGATGGCTAAAAACTCTGATTTAATTCCAAAAATACCGCTGTTGTTCTGAATATTTTTTCGCTTCAAACTCTTTTCAAAAATCCGCCCTCAACAAATATTTATTTCTTACGAACAAATGAAAACTTCAAAAATTCATAACTACCTCAATATTTGAAATTATGATACAAACAAGAGATCAAATTGATCATACGAATAATGGCTGAATTTCTTTCCATGAGAAGGTCACCAAAAATTGCTCCAAAAATTTGAAAACCCTAGCTTTCTGTCAACATAATTAAATAACAAATCTGAAAATTATTATTTAATTTTCTGTTTCAAACCTTTCACGAACTCCTCCAATTCCTCACATCAACATGTAGAAAACTAGCAAATAAAATCAGAATATTTAATTTGCAATAAATAGATCAAAAGAGGCCTCCAAACCCTAGATCCAAGATTCCAAAATAGTTCGCTCCACTTCCAAAAATAGTATAACTATTTAAAAATATTAATATGTAAGAAAAAACCACGAAACTCTCACAAAAATTCACACGAACTTGCCAAAACAAATCACTCTACTTCGAGGGCAAGAACAAGATCCTCCTTCGCAAAAAGTGGTGTCAAAAGACACATTTTAGATTGATCAACACCAAAGGTAGCAAACTTCTATTAGGCATGCATCCCAATAGTTTTCTTCAAGCATAAAGAACAATTTATCAAAATTCAGCATATCCTCCATTGTAGCCTTCGCTATGTATTTATAACTTTTCAAAAAGGGTGAACCACTTTGGGAAAATAAAACACCTTTCCTTATCTTTACTTTAGCTCCCATGTCGACGCTCATTTTTTCATAATATATTAATTATTGGTCTTAATTAAAATAGTAATTCAAATTACTTTAAAGTAAATATATTAATATTTAATTAATTTAAGTAGCTTAGTGGTAAAAACCACTTTTTAAATAATCTATTAATTAATTAATAATTGTCTTATAATAAAAATCACTATCTTCACAATTAATAAATAACTAATAAAATAAGATTCTCCAAAAAAGGCTCATTTAGTCTATGGGGAAAAAGACTAAAGGTCTTCAAGACCTGTTTCTTCATGATGTGAAATTGAGAACATTACAATCCTCCCCACCCAAAATTACTTGTCCTCAAGCAATTGCAAAATCCAAGTATGTGTCCCAACACACCTTATCAAGCAATGTTCCCATTTATCTGTTTCCCAATGGAGAAAATCCGCAAATGGCTTCTTTATACTGTTGTCCTTGTACCTTGGGGGATGTCCCCAATCATCAATAGGATCCCGATGGCCTTTCTAAGGCTAAAAAGACCCCCATTTTCAACCCCTCTCAATACTGAGTGGAAGGTAAGTGAACTCCTCCTTATACCTCCCAAATGGGTGAGATATGACACAGTGGTTATGCAAATCACAAGTGAACCAAACCACCTTGTTGCCCTATCTGCAAAATTTTCTCATGTGTTGGTCCATGTCCCACAAAATACTCAAAGAGAAATCAGAACTATATTGTCTATGAGAAAAGGCCTTCAAGACATATTCACCGCCATGTATGGACATCCAAGTGTGAAATTTGCACCCAACAAGAGGCCGCCCCATGTTACTTACCTCCAACATGCATATGATTCTCTTCATACTTCCCAAAAGCTTTCCAACATTCTCACACAAAGGCTGTACCTTCCTGGTGAAGAGGTTCCATATGTCACCTTCATATGATGCCAAAAAAATTACAATTCTCGAATTTTGTGCAAACTATTTTGTATGAAATAAATCAATTTTCTCTTCATTTTGACATGGCTATATATGCAAATAAACCTCTGATTTTTCACGTGCGCAAATGTAAAAATGATTGTACATATATCTCTCATATCCAAAGAGTTGGAATGCATCATAAAACTCAAAATTTTCCCCTCTAAAGTAAGGTTGAATTTGTCGTAGCAAACCTGATTTTTTTTATTGATAAATTTCAGAACTTGTACATAACTTTATTCTTCCTACCAAGTGTTGGACAGTGCCACAAGAATCAGATTTCTTCCTTTCATCATGCTTGCCATGTGTGACCAAATACACATTAGAGGGATACTTAAACTGAATCAGTATGTACTGTTGTTCCGTGTCCTTACACTTCCCCTTTTTTCTATGCAAATCGTGACCCCAATTATTAATATTTCCAAAATTTACGGACAACTCAAAGTACATAACAAAATCAAACCTATTGCCCATGCGAAAGGGCTGTAATAGTGACATAGAAACTGAGTTTTTTGATTGTACCAAATCAAAATTACACCTAACAACATTTTCTCTTGTCACCAGTGTTACAATGCTCCCAAAATCAGATTTTTTAGGCATGATAGGTGGTTGCCATAGATTGCTCAACTCAAAATTTTTGGGAATAAAGTTTCCATACCTTTCAACAACTTTTAATTTTTTTGAGAAGGTAGGAAACAAATTTTCCTTCAATTCATTTTGTCCAAGGCTGCTCATAATTTGGGCCTTTGCTCATTCTAGTGTAGTCTTCAAGTCTTCACCCATGTTTTCATTTTAACTCCTCCAATTGGTAGCCCATGTATGAGAACCAACCTACTCCTTGCATTGCTCATTGCAAGAGATCTTCCAAATAAACCTACACATGAAACAAGCAATTTACAGAAATCTTTGATGTTAAATAACACTCCTTTGATCGACTTGTCAAATTCTAGGATCCTTGATGTCTTGATCCTTCCTTCTTATCCATTGCATACAATGGATTGTCTTTTACATTCCACAATAAGTTGGAATCTTGATCTTTTTCAATATCCATTTTGATTGTATGCAGGAACACCATAATGTTCTATTCCTATAAGCATTCCCTCATCTCATTGTGCATTGATCTATCAAGAAGCCCCCTTGTGACATCCAACCTTGTCAAGACTTACACTCCCTTCTTATTTGTGTTTAGGAATTGTTCCTTACAAGTTCTTTCATCAAATCTAGAAACATGAAATAAATTTTAACAATTCTCAGATTCCAAACAAAAATCATTATTCAACTTGTACATTTCTATGAATAACTTAGTGTTTTTAACTTCATTAAAATCATATTTTTGAATAACAAAGTTTGGGGTACTTGCGTGCCTCAAATCACCTAGCATCTCCTCATTTTTATCCATCATTTGTAGGCCTCTTTGCTGCTCCAAAAATTCAGATTATTGATGCTCACAATCTTCCACTCTAGGCTGTCCCAAAATGTCATATTTATGTAGCTCATCTTTCTCTTTCAAATCTGATTTTTTTGTTTCTTTGACTCCTTCTTAGGAACCCTCATGAAGGGCTTTCCCTTCATTTTTTCCTTCCAAATATCCATGTAGTTCAATCTTCTCTTCCTCTACATGCTCCACTATCAAATAAGGCCTCAATTTTTCTTCATAATCAATTGCAACAGTTTCAAACATCATATGTGCAATTGAAACAATTTCTTTTTCTAGCCCCAAACCTATCAACAAGATATATAATAATGGATTGGAAAGATCATCACTCTCATTGAGTGTCACGGTCAACATTTTCTGCATAGAAGCTACAACACTGTGTAGGATTCTTACAAGCAATTGTAAAGAAATGTTGAAAAATCTTAAAAAATAAGTTTATCACACTCATTATCTAACATTAGCACATAAAATCTGACCTTTGCCATATATTTCAGAATAGTGATCCTCTTATTAAAAAAAATACTTGTGATGTCACCAAGACCTTCAAAACTTTCTACCATCAATTGAAATATTTCATTCATGATGTTGTCACTGTGTGGCTGTTCCGGAGCTATTAATCTTATAATTTCACTAATACAAGTGATAGCTATCAGTCTCACATTTGAATCTGAATGTCTCAAAATCTTGGGTCTAGCTAAATAAACCAACGGATTCATTGCCCAAAACATAGTCTTAGAATCTAATTGCCCTATCATGGACAAACAGTTTGTTGCTTCCTCCAAAATATTGAGCAAAACATTTTTTAAATGATGTGGATGCTCAATTTTTTTTCCCAATGTCTGAAGCTAATTCTGAATTAATCTTCACTTATTAACTCCATGATTCATAGACTATGCATCCAAATTTGCAAACACAAACCCTCACAGACTAGACAAGATCGGAACCCTGATACCACTGTAATATCCCCAAATGGGACGATTTAATGCAAAAGGGCTTTTCCCCTAAATCCCAAAATTCTAAAAATGAAAACAAACCCTAGTTTGCAAAATAAGCTTTTAAAACCCTTGTTAGGCCCCTAGAAACCCTACATGCCAAAATGGTATGGTTTTATGGATGAATTACAACCAATAACTCATTCCAAAATAACTGAAAACTGGTAAAAAATTACTAGAAATTAATTTGCACAAAACAAGTACCTCTTTTCCAAATTTTTGAAGCTCAAACGCCATTTTTGATGGCTGAAAATTTTGATTTAATTCCAAAAATACAGATGTTTTGAGTATTTTTCCGTTTCAAACCCTTGTCAAAAATCTGCCCTCAACAAATATTTATTTCTTACGAACAGATGAAAACTTCAAAAATTCATAACTCCCTCAATATTTGGAATTATGATGCAAACAAGAGCTCAAATTGGTCATAAAAATAATGGCTCAATTTTCCTTCCAGGGGAGGGTCACCAAAAGTTTCTCCAAAATTTTGAAAACCCTAACTTCCTGTCAAAATAATTAAATAATAATTCTGAAAATTATTATTTAATTTTCTACTTCAAACTCTTCACGAACTCCTCAAATTCCTCACACCAACATGTAGAAAATTAACAAATAAAATCAAAATATTTAATTTGCAATAAATAGACCAAAAAAAGCCTCCAAACCCTCGATCCAAGATTCAAAGGTAGTTTGCTCCACTTGCAAAAATAGTATAAATATTTAGCAAGGTTAATATGCAAGAAAATAACCATGAAACTCTCACAAAAATCCACACAAACTTGCCAAAGCAAATCACCCCACTTCGAGAGCAAGAACAATATCTCCTTAACAAAATGTGGTGTCAAAAGAGACCTTTTAGATAGATAAACACCAAAGATAGCAAACCTTTATTAGGCATGCATCCCAATAGTTTTCTTCAAACATAAAGAACAATTTATCAAAATTCAGCATATCCTCCATTGTAGCCTTCGCTATGTATTTATAACTTTTTCAAAGAGGGTGAACCACTTTGGGAAGATAAAATACATTTCTTTATCTTTACTTTAGCTCCAATGTTGACATCTCATTTTTTAATAATATATTTATTATTGGTCCTAATTAAAATTACTTTAAAATAAATAAATTAATATTTAATTCATTTAAGCAACTTAGTGGTAAAAACCACTTTTTAAATATTCTATTAATTAATTAATAATTGCTTTATGATAAAAATCACTATTTTGACAATTAATAAATAACTAATAAAATAAAATTCTCCAAAGAAGGCTCGTTTAGTCTATGGGAAAATAGATTAAAGGTCTTCAACAATGAGAACATTAAAGTCCTCACCCAAAATTGCTTGTCCTCAAGCAATTGCAAGATCCAAGTAGGTGTCCCAACACACCTTATCAAACAATGTCCCCATTTACCTGTTTCTCAATGGAAGAAATCCTCAAATGGCTTCTTTATATTGTTGTTCTTGTACCTTGGGGCTGCCCCCAATGATCAATAGGATCCTCATGACCTTTCCAAGGCTAAAAAGACTCCCCATTTTCCAACCCTCTCAATACTAAGTGGAAGGTAAGTGAACTCCTTATACCTCCCAAATGGATGAGATATGACCCGAAGTGGTTATGCAAATCACAAGTGAACCAAACCAACTTGCTGCCCTGTATGCAAATTTTTTTCATGTGTTGGTCCATGTCCCACAAAATACGCAAAGAGAAATCAGAACTGTATTGTCTATGAAAAAAGCCCTTCAAAACACATTCACCACCATGTATGAACATTCAAGTGTGAAATTTGCACCCAACAAGAGGCTGCCCCACGTTACCTCCAACATGCATATGATTCTCTTCATACTTCCCAAATGCATTCCAACATTCTCACACGAAAGCAATACCTTCTTGGTGAGGAGGTTCCTTATGTCACCTTCACATAATGCCAACAATAATACATTTCCCGAATCTTGTGCAAACTATTTTGTATGAAATAAATCAGTTTTCGCTTCATTTTGACATGGCTATATATGCAAATAAACCTTTGATTTTCCATGTGGGCAAATGTAGAGATGATTGTACATATATCTCTCATATCCAAAGAGATGGAATGCATCATAAAACTCAAAATTTTCCTCTCTACAGTAAGGTTGAATTTGCTTTTGCAAACCTGATTTTTTTGAGTGATAAATTTCAGAGCTTGTACATACCTTTATTCTTCCTACCAAGTGCTGGACAGTGCCACAAGGATCAGATTTCTTCCTTTCATCATGCTTGCCATGTGTGACCAAATAGACATCAAAGGGATACTTAAACTGAATCCATATGTACTGTTGTTCCGTGTCCTTACACTTCCCCTTTTTTATATGCAAACAGTGGTCCCAGTTATTAATATTTCCAAAATTTATGGACAACTGAAAATACATAACAAAATCAGACCTATTGCCTGTGTGAAAGGGCTGTAATAGTGACGTAGAAACTAAGTTTTTTTATTGTACCAAATCAAAATTACACCTAACAACATTTTCCCTTGTCACCAGTGTTAGAATGCTCCCAAACTCAGATTTTTTATGCATGATAGGTAGTTGCCATAGATTGCTCAACTCATAATTTTTGGGAATAAAGTTTTCATACCTTTCAACAACAACTTTTGATATTTTTGAAACGGTAGGAACCAAATTTTCCTTCACCAATTCATTTTGTCCAAAGCTGCTCATGACTTGGGCCTTTGCCCATTCTAGTGTAGTCTTCAAGTCTTCGTCCATGTTTTCATCTTCAACTCCTCTAATTGTTAGCCCATGTATGGGAACCAACCTACTCCTTGCATTGCTCATTGCAAAAGATCTTCCAAATAAACCTACACATGAAACAAGCAATTTACAAATATTATTGGTGTTAAATAACACTCTTTTGATCCACTTGTTAAATTTTAGGATACTTGATGTCTTAATCCTTCCTTCCCATCCATTTCATACAATGGATTGTCCTTTACATTCCACAATAAGTTGGAATCTTTATCTTTTTCAATATCCATTTTGATTGTATGCAAGTCCATCATAGTGTTCTATTCCTTTAAGCATTCCCTAATCTCATTGTGCATTGATCTATCAAGAAGCCCCCTTGTGACATCCAACCTTGTCAAGACATACACTCCCTTTTTGTTTGTGTTTAAAAATTGTTCCTTCCATGTTGTTTCATCAAATCTAGAGCCATGCAATAAATTTGAACAATTCTAAGATTCCAAACAAAAATCATTATTCAACTCATACCTTTCTATGAATATCTCAATGTTTTTGGCTTCTTTAAATTCATATTTTTGAATACCAAAGTTTGAGGTATTTGGCTACCTCAAAGCACCTAGCATCTCCTCATTTTCATCCATCATTTGCAGGCATCTTTGCTGCTCCAAAAACTCATATTGTTGACGCTCACAATCTTCCACTCTAAGCTGTCCCAAAACGTCATATTTTTGTAGCTCATCTTCCTTCAAATTTGATTTTTTTGTGTCTGACTCCCTCATAGGAACCCTCATGAAGGGCTTTCCCTTCATTCTTTCCTTCCAACTCTCTATGTAGTTCAATCTTCTCTTCCTCTACATGTTCCACTATCAAATAAGGCCTCAATTTTTCTTCACAATCAATTGCAACAGTTTCAAACATCATATGAGCAATTGAAAAGATTTCCTTTTCTAGCCCCAAACCTGTCAACAAGATATATAATAATGGATTGGAAAGATCATCATTCTCATTGATTGTCACTGTTAAGATTTTTTGCTTAAAAGCTACAACATTTTTGGTAGGATTCTTACAAGCAATTGCAAAGAAATGTTGAAACGTCTTAACAATAAGTTCATCACACTCATTATCTAACATTAGCACATAAGATCTGACATTTGCCATATTTTTCATAATAGTGATCCTCTTATTAAAAAAATTACTTGTGATGTCACCAAGACCTTCAAAATTTTCCACCATCAACTGAAATATTTCCTTTATGATGTCACTGTGTGGCTGTTCTGGAGCTATTATCCTTGTAATTTCACTAACACAAGTGATAGCTACAACTCTCACATCTGAATCTGAATGTCTCAAAATCTTGGGTCTAGCTAAATAAACCAACGGATTCATTGCCCAAAACATAGACTTAAAATTTGATTGCCTTATCACGAACAAACAGTTCGTTGCTTCCTCCAAAATATTGGGCAAAACATTTTTTAAATGATGTGGATGCTCAATTTTTTTTTCAATATCTGAAGCTTATTTTGAATTAATCTTCACTTATTAACTTCATTATTCAGAGATTATGCATCCAAATCTGTAAACACAAACCCTCAAAGGCTAGACAAGATCGATGCCATGATACCACTGTAATGTCCCCAAATGGGACAATTTCATACAAAAGGGGTTTTCCCCTAAATCTCAAAATTCTGAAAATGCAAACAACAAACCCTAGTTTGCAAAAGAAGCTTTTAAAACCCTTGTTATGCCCTAGAAACCCTACACGCCAAGATGGTAGGATTTTATGGATGAATTCCAGCCAATAACTTAATAAAAAAAATTGAAAATTGGTAGAAAATTACCAGAAATTAAATTGCACAAAACAAGTACCTTTTTTCCCAATTTCTGAAGCTCAAACTCCATTTTTTAATGGCTAGAAAATCTGATTTAATTCCAAAAATACCGCTGTTGTTCTGAATGTTTTTTTGCTTCAAACCCTTTTAAAAAATCTGCTTTCAACAAATATTTATTTCCTACGAAGAGATAAAAACTTTATAAATTCATAACTGCTTCAATATTTGGAATTATGATGCAAACAAGATCTCAAATTGATCATACAAATAAAGGCTGAATTTTCCTTCCATGGGAAAGTCACCAAAAGTTGCTCCAAAATTTTGAAAACCCTAGCTTCCTATCAAAATAATTAAATAATAATTCTGAAAATTATTATTTAGTTTTCTACTTCAAACCCTTCACGAACTCCTCCAATTCCTCACACCAACACACAGAAAATTAGCAAATAAAATCAGAATATTTAGTTTGCAATAAATAGACCAAAAGAGGCCTCCAAACCCTAGATCCAAGTTTTCAAGGTAGTTTGTTCCACTTGTAAAAATAGTATAAATATTTAAAAAGGTTAATATGCAAGGAAAAAACCATGAAACTCTCACAAAAATCCACACGAACTAGCCAAAACAAATCACCCCACTTCGAGGGCAAGAGCAAGATCTCCTTAGCAAAATAGACTAAAGGTTTTCAAGACCTATTTATTCATAATGTGGAAATGAGAACATTAAAATCCTCCCCACCCAAAATTGCTTGTTTTCAAGCAATTGCAAAATCCAAATAGGTGCTCCAACACACCTTATCAAACAATGTCCCCATTTCCCTGTTTTCCAATTGAGGAAATCCTCAAATGGCTTCTTTATACTGTTGTTCTTGTACCTTAGGGGCTGCCTCCAATCATCAATAGGATCCTCATGGCCTTCCCAAGGCTCAAAAGGCTCCCCATTTTCCACCCCTCTCACTACTGAGTGGAAGGTAAGTGAACTCCTTATACCTCCCAAATGGGTGAGATATGACCCGAAGTGGTTATGCAAATCATAAGTAAACCAAACCACCTTGCTGCTTTGTATGCAAAATTTTCTCATGTGTTGGTTCATGTCCCACAATATACTCAAAAAAAAAAAAAAATTGTATTATCTATGAGAAAAGCCTTCAAGACACATTCACCATGTATGGACATCCAAGTGTGAAATTTGCACCCAACAAGAGGTTGCCTCATGTTACTTACCTCCAACATGCATATGATTCTCTTCATACTTCACAAAAGTTTTCCAACATTATCACACGAAGGTTGTACCTTCCTGGTGAGGAGGTTCCTTATGTCACCTTCACATGACGCCAACAATATTACATTTCCCGAATCTTGTGCAAACTATTTTGTATGAAATAAATCAGTTTTCCCTTAATTTTGACATGGCTATAATGCAAATAAACCTTTGATTTTCCATGTGGGCAAACGTAGAAATGATTGTACATATATCTCTCATATCCAAAGAGTTGGAATGCATCATAAAACTCAAAATTTTCCCCTCTAAAGTAAGGTTGAATTTGCTTTTGCAAACCTAATTTTTCTGAGTGATAAATTTCAGAACTTGTACATACCTTTATTCTTCCTACCAAATGCTAGACAGTGACACAAGAATCAGATTTCTTCCTTTCATCATGCTCTCCATGTGTGACCATATAGACATCAGAGGGATACTTAAATTGAATACGTATGTATTGTTGTACCGTGTCATTACACTTCCCCTTTTTTCTATGCAAACAGTGACCCCAGTTATTAATATTTCCAAAATTTATTAACAACTGAAAGTACATAACAAAATCAGACCTATTGCCTGTGTGAAAGGGCTGTAATAGTGACGTAGAAACTGAGTTTTTTTATTGTACCAAATCAAAATTACATCTAACAACATTTTTCCTTGTCACCAGTGTTAGAATGCTCCCAAAATTAGATTTCATATGCATGATAGGTGGTTGCCATAAATTCCTCAACTCAGAATTTTTGGGAATAAAGTTTCCATACCTTTCAACAACTTTTAATTTTTTTGGGAAGGTAGGAAACAAATTTTCCTTCACCAATTCATTTTGTCCAAGGCTGCTTATGATTTGGGCCTTTGCCCAGTCTAGTGTAGCCTTCAGTCTTCATCCATGTTTTCATCTGCAACTCCTACTATTGATAGCCCATGTATGGGAACCAACCTACTCCTTGCATTGCTCATTGCAAGAGATCTTCCAAATAAACCTACACATGAAACAAGCAATTTATAGAAATCATTGGTGTTAAATAACAACCCTTTGATCCACTTGTCAAATTTTAGGATCCTCGATGTCTTGATCCCTCCTTCCTATCCATTTCATACAATGGATTGTCTTTTACATTCCACAATTAAGTTGGAATCTTAATCTTTTCCAATATCCATTTTGATTGTATGCAAGTCCATCATAATGTTCTTTTCCTTTAAGCATTCCCTCATCTCATTGTGCATTGATCTATCAAGAAGCCCCATTGTGACACCTAACCTTGTCAAGACTTACACTCCCTTCTTGCTTGTGTTTAGGAATTGTTCCTTCCAAGTTCTTTCATCAAATCTAGAGCCATGCAATAAATTTGAACAATTCTTAGATTCCAAACAAAAATCATTATTCAACTCATACCTTTCTATGAATATCTCAGTGTTTTTGGCTTCTTTAAAATTATATTTTTGAATACTAAAGTTTGTTGTATTTCGCTGCCTCAAAGCACCTAGCATCTCCTCATTTTCATCCATCATTTGCAGGCCTCTTTGCTGCTCCAAAAATTCAGATGTTGATGCTCACAATCTTCCCCTCTAAGCTGTCCCAAAATGTCATATTTTTGTAGCTCTTCCTTCAAACCTGATTTTTTTGTTTCTTTGACTCCCTCATAGGAACCCTCATGAAGGGCTTTCCCTTCATTCCTTCCTTCCAACTCTCCATGTAGTTCAATCTTCTCTTCCTCTACATGCTCCACTATCAAATAAGGCCTCAATTTTTCTTCACAATCAATTGCAACAGTTTCAAACATCATATGTGCAATTGAAAAAATTTCCTTTTCTATCCCCAAAACTTGTCAACAAGATATATAATAATGGATTGGAAAGATCATCACTAAAATTGAGTGTCACGGTCAAGATTTTATGCATAAAAGCTACAATATTTTTGGTAGGATTCTTACAAGCAATTGCAAAGAAATGTTGAAACATCTTAACAATAAGTTCATCACTCATTATCTAACATTAGAACATAAGATCTGACCTTTGCCATATTTTTCATAATAGTGATCCTCTTATTAAAAAATTACTTGTGATGTCACCAAGACCTTCAAAATTTTCCACCATCCACTGAAATATTTCCTTTATGATGTCACTGTGTGGCTGTTCCGGAGCTATTATCCTTGTAATTTCAATAATACAAGTGATAGCTACAACTCTCACATCTAAATCTGAATGTCTCAAAATCTTGGGTCTAGCTAAATAAACCAACGACGGATTCATTGCCCAAAACATAGACTTAAAATCTAATTGCCCTATCACGAACAAACAATTTGTTGCTTCCTCCAAAATATTGGGCAAAACTTTTTTTAAATGATGTGAATGCTCAACTTTTTTTTCAATATCTGAAGCTTATTTTGAATTAATCTTTACTTATTAACTCCATTATTCAGAGATTATGCATCCAAATCTGCAAACACAAACCCTCAAAGGCTAGACAAGATCGGTGCCATAATACCACTGTAATGTCCCCAAATGGGACAATTTCATACAAAAGGGGTTTTCCCCTAAATCTCAAAATTCTGAAAATGCAAACAACAAACCCTAGTTTGCAAAATAAGCTTTTAAAACCCTTGTTAGGCCCTAAAAACCCTACATGCCAAAATGGTGGGGTTTTATGGGTGAATTCCTACAAATAACTTATTCCAAAATAACTGACAATTGGTAGAAAATTATCGGAAATTAAATTACACAAAAAAGTGCCCTTTTTTCTAATTACAGAAGCTCAAACGCCATTTTTTGATGGCTGAAAAATCATATTTAATTCCAAAAATATAGCTATTGTTCTGAACATTTTTTCGCTTCAAACTCTTGTAAAAAATCTGCCCTCAACAAATATTTTTCCTACGAACAGATAAAAACTTTAAAAATTCATAACTCCCTCAATATTTGGAATTATGATGCAAACAAGAGCTCAAATTGATCATAAAAATAATCACTGAATTTTCCTTCAATGGGAAGTTCACCAAAAGTTGCTTCAAAATTTTGAAAACCTTAACTTCCTATCACAATAGTTAAATAATAATTCTAAAAATTATTATTTAATTTTCTACTTCTAACACTTCACGAGCTTCTCCAATTCCTCACACCAACAAGCAAAAAATTAGCAAATAAAATCAGAATATTTAATTTGCAATAAATAGACCAAAAGAGGCCTCCAAACCCTAGATCCAAGCTTCCAAAGCAATTCGCTCCACTTGCAAAACTAGTATAAATATTTAGCAAGGTTAATATGCAAGAAAATAACTACGAAACTCTCACAAAAATCCACACGAACTTGCCAAAACAAATCACCCCACTTCGAAGGCAAGAACAAGATCTCTTTAGCAAAAGGTGGTGTCAAAAGACACCTTTTAGATTGATCAACACCAAAGGTAGAAAACCTCCATTAGGCATGCATCCCAAAAGTTTTTTTTAAGCATGAAGAACAATTTATCAAAATTCAGCATATCCTCCATTATAGCCTTCGCTATATATTTATAACTTTCCAAAGAGGGTGAACCACTTTGGAAAGATAAAACATATTTCCTTATTTTTACTTTAGCTCCCATGTCGACATCTCAATTTTTAATAATATATTAATTATTAATCTTAATTAAAATTACTTTAAAGTAAATAAATTAATATTTAATTCAATTAAGCAGCTTAGTGGTAAAAACCATTTTTTAAATATTTTATTAATTAATTAATAATTGCCTTATAATAAAAATCACTATTTTGACAATTAATAAATAACTAATAAAATAAGATTCTCCAAAGAAGGCTCCTTTAATGTATGAAAAAATAGACTAAAGGTCTTCAAGACCTGTTTATTCATGATGTGAAACTGAGAACATTATAGTCCTTCCCACCCAAAATTGCTTGTCTTCAAGCAATTGCAAAATCCAAGTATGTGTCTCAACACACCTTATCAAGCAATGTTCCCATTTATCTATTTCCCAATGGAGGAAATCCTCAAATGGCTTCTTTATACTGTTGTCCTTGTACCTTGGGGGATGCCCCCAATCATCAATAGGATCCCCATGGCCTTTCCAAGGCTAAAAAGACCCCCATTTTCAACCCCTCTCGATACTGAGTGGAAGGTAAGTGAACTCCTCCTTATACCTCCCAAATGGGTGAGATATGACACGAAGTGGTTATGCAAATCACAAGTGAACCAAACCACCTTGCTGCCCTATATGCAAAATTTTCTCATGTGCTGGTCCATGTCCCACAAAATACGCAAAGGGAAATCAAAACTGTATTGTCTATGAGAAAAGGCCTTCAAGACACATTCACCACCATGTATGGACATCCAATTGTGAAATTTGCACCCAACAAGAGGCTGTCCCATGTTACCTCCAACATGCATATGATTCTCTTCATACTTCCCAAAAGCTCTCCAACATTCTCACACGAAGGCTGTACCTTCCTAGTGAGGAGGTTCCTTATGTCACCTTCAAATGATGCCAACAATATTACATTTTTTGAATCTTGTGCAAACTATTTTGTATGAAATAAATTAGTTTTCCCTTCATTTTGACATGGCTATATATGCAAATAAACCTCTAATTTTCCATGTGGGAAAATGTAGAAATGATTGTACATATATCTCTCATTTCCAAAGAGTTGGAATGCATCATAAAACTCAAAAAATTTCCCTCTAAAGTTGAATTTGCTTTTGCAACTCTGATTTTTCTGAGTGTTAAATTTCAGAACTTGTACATACCTTTATTCTTCCTAACAAGTGCTGGACAGTGCCACAAGGATCAGATTTTTTCCTTTCATCATGCCTGCCATGTGTAACCAAATAGACATCAAAGGGATACGTAAATTGAATCTGTATGTACTGTTGTTCTGTGTCCTTACACTTTCCCTTTTTTCTATGCAAACCGTGACCCCAATTATTAATATTTCCAGAATTTATGGACAATTGAAAGAACATAACAAAATCACACCTATTGCCCGTGTGAAAGGGTTGTTATAGTGACTTAGAAACTGAGTTTTTTGATTGTACCTATCAAAATTACACCTAACAACATTTTCCCTTGTCACCAATGTTAGAATGCTCCCAAAATCATATTTATTATGCATGATAGGTGGTTGCCATAGATTGTTCAACTCATAATTTTTGGGAATAAAGTTTCCATACCTTTCAACAACAACTTTTGATTTTTTTGAGAAAGTAGGAAACAAATTTTCCTTCAATTTATTTTGTCCAAGGCTGCTCATGATTTGGGCCTTTGTCCATTTTGGTGTAGTCTTCAAGTCTTCATCCATGTTTTCATCTTCAACTCCTCCAATTGATAGCCCATATATGGGAACCAACCTACTCCTTGCATTGCTCATTGCAAGAGATCTTCCAAATAAACCTACACATGAAACAAGCAATTTATAGAAATCATTGGTGTTAAATAACACTTCTTTAATCGACTTGTCAAATTTTAAGATCCTTGATGTCTTGATCTTTCCTTCCTATCCATTTCATACAATGAATTGTCTTTTACATTCCACAATAAGTTGGAATCTTGATATTTTCCAATATCCATTTTGATTTTATGCAAGTCCATCATAATGTTCTTTTCCTTTAAGCATTCCCTCATCTCATTGTGCATTGATCTATCAAGAAGCCCCCTTGTGACACCCAACCTTGTCAAGACTTACACTCCTTATTTGTGTTTAGGAATTGTTCCTTCCAAGTTCTTTCATCAAATCTAGAGCCATGCAATAAATTTGAACAATTCTTAAATTCCAAACAAAAATCATTATTCAACTCATACCTTTCTATGAATATCTCAATTTTTTTGGCTTCTTTAAAATCACATTTTTGAATGCCAAAGTTTGGAGTACTTGGCTGCCTCAAAGCACCTAGCATCTCCTCATTTTCATCTATCATTTGCAAGCCTCTTTGCTGCTCCAAAAATTCAGATTGTTGATGCTCACAATCTTCCACTCTAGGCTGTCCCAAAATGTCATATTTTTGTAGCTCATCTTCCTCCTTCAAATCTGATTTTTTGTTTTTTTGACTCCCTCATAGGAACCCTCATGAAGGGCGTTCCCTTCATTCTTTCCTTCCAACTCTCCATGTAGTTCAATCTGCTCTTCCTCTACATGCTCCACTATCAAATAAGGCCTCAATTTTTCTTCACAATCAATTGCAACAGTTTCAAACATCATATATGAAATTGAAAAAATTTCCTTTTCTAGCCCCAAACCTGTCAACAAGATATATAATAATGAATTGGAAAGATCATCACTCTCATTGAGTATCACAGTCAAGATTTTCTGCATAGAACCTACAACATTTTTGGTAGGATTCTTACAAGCAATTTCAAAGAAATGTTGAAATATCTTAACAATAAGTTCATCACACTCCATATCTAACATCAAAATACATGACCTGGTTGAAGCCATAGTTTCCAAGATGTTAACCCTTCTAGCCAAGGAGTGTCCTTTGTCCTCTTTGAGACCTTGGAAGCTCTCCAAAATCAACGGAAATGTAATGTCCTCTTCTAGCTAGACATTGTACTTTTGGCATGATTAGCCTATCAGTGGCCCTCATAGGCTAATACGACATGGTTAGAGGGTCTTCTCCGGAGTTACCCAAATGGCAGTTGGTTTTTTTGGGGAAGTTTCAACATATTCTGGAGGTTTTCTAACGAATTATTAGAATGTTTCTATTTTTAGAAACCTTATGTTACAAGATGTTATATTTGTACTTTATGTTATAATTCATTATTTTAGATTAAAATGCAAATATAATATAGTAAATGGGAAAAATAATAATAAAATATTATGATGTTTCTAGAAGCTTCCCAAATGAAGGATAGAAAAAAAAAAGTATAAAGGGAGGTGTGGGCTGCCATTATGAATCATCCGAATTTGATATCGTCTTTGTTGTGGTATGCTGGTGGAGCCTAGAGTTTTCTGCAGTGAATCAATTTGTCTTTGAAAACAGTAACTCCCATTGATAGCATAACTGAGGGAGTGAAATATCTCTTGAAGGGTTGAATTTTGGAAGTGATATTTCAGTCATCTCAATTGGAGCAAAATTTGTGGCCATTGGCCAATTTTGGAGAAATCGATTTGGTGAATTTGTGGAGGTTGCATAGCTATCTTTTGTTGTTGGTTTCTATATAGCTTGGCATCAATTTTCCTTGGTTAAAAGAGCAAATTGCATTGTAGAGAAATCTGATATAAAAATCAGATATTTACAGTCAAGGAAGGATGCCATTAAGAGAGACGTTTTTGCTTGTGGGGGTTCCAATTTGCATCGATTCTTTGCTTGGCTTGGTGCGCCCACTTCCTTGGAGCATGGAGATGATATTAGATGCTTGAGACAGCACATATTCATTGCATATTATTTTAAATTTGAGATCAGACCAGAACAAGGGCGACTAGCTTGGAAAATTCGATTTGGCTAGGGAGATCATCCTTTCACTTGGAAATTGCTTGCTCCATCTATTCTCAAGGGCACCTCAATCCAACCAAGGTTAAATGCATACAATTCATCCTTTAGTATAGTTTATATTTGCAACTGTATGTGTGCATCTTTCATACCAGCATACCATAGAATTGTAATTCTTGTTTATGCCAAGAGTCTTGGCTAGTCTGGTGGAGCATTGTATCAAATCATCAATACAAATAATAATCACACGTTGCTAGTCATTTATAGTTATCTTTTGAGCATTTGAATTGAGATAGTAGGTTGCATGTCAACTGTTCGACTAAATGTCCATTGGCTGTAGGTGATTAGTTTGCTTTGTGAATTCATCTAATTGCATAGAAAAGAACAAAAAAGAAGTCATTCTTGCATCTAGAACTTAGCATTGTCATTCTTGCATTGTTCTATAAACACTTGAAGCTTTAATCCATCGTCATTCAAACAAATCATCAAACTATGACAAAAACCAGCAAGAAGCACTTTGCTTACAAAGTGTTTGAAAAAATTACAAGGCAGCAAATTGAGACAATTAAGGGTAGATTGGGCAAGGATTGTTAAAGGAAATATTTTCCTCGTGATTTTATCACTGTAAGAAGCTTCGGGAACTGTTAGTCTTAAAACCTCATTAATACAACTTCTTTCTCCATTTCTTCCATGACTTCTTCCTCTTTTCTGATAACACAAAATCCTTTTACCTGCTTATATCCAAATTAATACCAAACTTCGCAGGTGAACAAGATCGATGCTCTGATACCACTATAATGTCTCCAAATGAGAAGATTTAACCAAAAAGAGGTTTCCCCTAAAATCCATAATTTTTTGAATTCTGAACAAAGAAAAATCCACAAACTTTAGTTGCTGTAATTGCACCCCCAAACTGAAAATTAACTCCAATTCACCTTGAAATAAATAACAAATAAATACCTTGTGAATTTGGCCACCAATGGCTCTTACCGCAATGAAAAAAAACCCAAAATGAATGTTTCAATCCTCCAAACCCTAGCGTCACACTAGCTAAATTGAAGTCCTCCTTTCCCACTCTAATCCTGGTTTCAAATTTTCACAAATTGTAGACAAAATCATGCAAAAATCACAATAGTTATATCATCCATGAATCATTGACGCTTAGTGTTTCAAAGTGATCAAACCCTAGTCCAATCCAACTGCCAATATTCAAAAAAATTACTGCTCTAATAATTCTGAAAACCCTAGTTTTCAGAATTTACCTCTTCCAACATCAAACCCTCAATCCCAATCAAGTCGTCACACTTAGAAAATTAATATAAATAATAATCAGAATTATTGTGTTTCAACTGAGCATCAAATTGTCCACCAAACCCTCTCAATAAACACACAGCAAATCGCCCCACTCTAGGGCAAGTAACAAATCCACCTTAGCAATAAGTAGCGTTTAAAGACACATTTTGTAGAATAATCAGCTCTCAATCTACAAACGCTTATTGGGCATACATTCCAATATATTTTTTCAAGCATAAAGAAACAATATCAATTTTCAACATGTCTTCAATTGTGATCTTTACCTTATATTTGTACTTTTCAAAGAGAGACGAACCGCCTTGGGGAAGTAAAACACCTCATAACCCTCTCTTGCCAACTTTTAGGATATCTTTTCCTTTCCTTTGCTTTAACTCGCAAGCCGACATTCCTTTTATTTTCACTTTAGGCATTTTTGAATTAATTAAATAACAGTGTTTCAAAGTGATCAAACCCTAGTCCAATCCAACTCCAATATTCAGAAAAATTACTGCTCTAATAATTCTGAAAACCCTAGTTTTCAGAATTTACCTCTTCCAACATCAAACCCTCAATCCCAATCAAGTCGTCACACTTAGAAAATTAATATAAATAATAATCAGAATTATTGTGCTTCAACTGAGCATCAAATTGTCCACCAAACCCTCTCAATAAGCACACAGCAAATCACCCCTCTAGGGCAAGTAACAAATCCACCTTAGCAATAAGTGGCATCAAAAGACACCTTTTGTAGAATAATCAGCTCTCAATCTACAAACGCTTATTGGGCATACATTCCAATATATTTTTTCAAGCATAAAAAAACAATATCAATTTTCAACATGTCTTCAATTGTGATCTTTACCTTATATTTGTACCTTCCAAAGGGGGACGAAACGCCTTGAGGAAGTAAAACACCTCATAACCCTCTCTTGCCAACTTTTAGGATATCTTTCATTTCCTTTGCTTTAACTCGCAAGCCGACATTCCTTTTATTTTCACTTTAGGCCTTTTTGAATTAATTAAATAACTTGCCTTAATAAATTAGTAATTAAAATTATTTTTTGGCAAATTAAATAATTGTTTTATATTAGGTCCTTGTTTCAAAAAAATAATTAAATTACTCTAATAATTGAAGTGATAAAAATCACTTTTCAAGCAATTTATTACTTATAAAACCACTTAAAATAATCATTAAAATTACCTTAACTTTCCAAATAGTTAAAACCACTTTTTCGGTAATTCAAATAATTCAAATTGCCTTATATTTTCAAATGATTAAAATCACTATTCAAGCAATTTTATTAATTACTAAAATTATATGAAAATGAGACATTACAAAAAGTTGGTAATGAAGTGAGTGTGAGATTAGGGGCAGATCCATGGGTGGGGAGTGGATATTCTTTGATACCTCAAATTCTTCTTTACAAGGTGAAGGTTTTTTTAATGTTTCACAAGTGGCAGATAATGATTCCACTCCCATCTAGCAATAGGGCTGGAAGAAAGCACGTCCTAGGTCTTGCAAGGTTGAATGGTGAATTGTGGAATGCTTATGTGGAGGTACTAGTTAAAAGCCATGTCAAGATTTGTGAGGATGACAAATTGGTCTGGACCAAAAACCCTTCTTTGGGAGCTTACACTACAAAGTTAGGATATAAAGCTATGTTTTCTTCTAAGGAACAAGAGGTGTTTACTTGGTGATGGAAAACTATCTGGAACATGGGAACCCCTATGAAAACCAAAACTTTCATGTGGTTAGCTCTTATTAACAGAGTTTTAACTTGGGATGTGTTACTAAAGAGGGGGTGGCAAGGCCCAAGGAGATGTACCCTATGCAGAGAGGAGTTGGAAAATATCGATAATATTTTGGTCGATTGTGTGTATATGAAGGCAATGTGAGTGGAGATAACGCTGACATGGAGATCAGATACTTGGCAAGGGGGAACTTTGGAGGAATGCTTGAAGTCTTGGTATGACAAAAAAGAGTTGAAGTCCTTTAGAGCTCTTCCTTTTGTGGTGGCTTGGGGAATATGGTTAGCCAAAAATGGTGACATTTTTAACAGCTCCGTTTCTCCATCTTTTCAGGTGCCATTTTAATTCGTTCATTGTTTGAAGGTATTAAGAAGATCACCAATCAAAAAATTCATCGATAGGATAATCAATATATAAAATTCATAGGTTGGGCACATGCACAAACAACTTTTCTGAGCTTTTAGCTTTGTTGTTAAAAACTGCCCTGGACAACAAAGCGGTTCATCTTCAAAGGCAGGGGCATTAAATGGTGGTTATTAATTGGATGAAAAACATTTACAAATTAGAAAATATGCCCCTTCGTCCACTCCTAGAACAAGTAAATTTGTTGGTTGGGAGCTTCACCACTATCTCATATAAACATGTGTATCAAGAACTAAACTCATGTGCTAATGATCTTTCAAAGGAAGGCATTTTTATGGACAAGGGGAGGTGGGTGAAGTGAGAAACCAAGGATGGGGTATCAGCTCCAACTTTCACGTGCCAAATATATGATCCATAAATTTTCCTATGAAATGATTTTATTATGGTTATGAAGCCGTCTTTGGGATTTAAATTTATGTATTTGTTTATTTTTTGGGGGGGACTTGTTTTGGGCAAGGTACATAGATGAATCTTTATGATTGTAACCCTAAGGGACTCTCTTTTGAACTATTGTATGCATGTCTCATGCATTTGTATCTGTGATTTCTTTCTCTTTGGAATCGAAGTTACATTTTTATTTTTATTTTACAAAAATTCAGCAAGAATTTACATCTGACAACTAAATAAAGAAAACATTCAAAAGCATAGAATCTATTTCCTTTGAGAATTTCGGTTTGATCCAAAAACTTCTGGTCTTTCACACAAATCACTAGAAGGAAAATTCATACCACACAATGAACACATAAAGCAAGGAGATCTACGCAAGCTCTAACTCAAAAAGACATAATGAACTATGCAAGGAGATCTACTATCTAGAAAACAATTAGGCCAGAACTTAGGACCCAATACAAGGCGGGCAAAAGGCCTTATCATTAGGCTTTGAAATCAAAATGATGTATGCTCACAACTAAAATAAAAGAGCGACGAGCAAAACAAGGGACATGAAGCAAGAACAAGAACAAGAGAAACAACATTTTTTCCACCTATAGCTACTCTATTACATAAGTGAATATATAGACAACAAAACATACATATCTAGAAGATGCAAATGTAGCACAAGCGCCAATCATATCATGCACATTTGGCTTTACAAATACAACTCATCCATGACAAGATAATAGAATGAGGATGAAACAAAAAGAAAAATCAAAGGCTATCGAAAACTTTTTATATTTACAATTGTTTGTATCTAAAAACGCTTCACTAAGTTCTCATCATCTAGTGATAACCCTAATCTTTCTTCTCCTTCGAGTTGCACCAAGTTCACATTAATATTGATGATAAATTTTTATCATCACGATTGCCTCCTCCACAACTTTGAAACATAAATGTGGGGTTTTTGTTTTACTAATCAGGAAAATCCCAAGTACTCACAAAATTTCTTGCATCGTACGATTTGTCTACCACTAACATCATATTTGTGGCCATTGGCCAATTTTGGAGAAATCGATCTGGTGAATTTGTGGAGGTTGCATAGTTATCTTTTGGTGTTGTTTTCTATATAGCTTGGCATCGATTTTCCTTGGTTAAGAGAGCAGATTGCATTGTAGAGAAATCTGATATAAAAATAAAATATTTACAGTCAAGGAAGGACGCCATTAGAAGGGACATTTTTGCTTGCGGGGGTTCCAATTTGCATCAATTCTTTGCTTGGCTTGGTGCACCCACTTCCTTGGAGCATGGAGATGATATTAGATGCTTGAGAGAGCGCATATTCATTGCATATTATTTTAAATTTAAGATCAGACCAGAACAGGGGCGGCTGGCTTGGAAAATTCGATTTGGCTTGGGAGATCATCATTTCACTTGGAAATTGCTTGCTCCATCTATTCTCAAGGGCACCTCAATCCAACCAGGGTTCATTGCATAAAATTCATCCTTTAGTATAGTTTATATTTGCAGCTGTAGGAGTGCATCTTTCATACTAGCATACCATATAATTGTAATTCTTGTTTATGCCAAGAGTCTTGGCTACTCTAGTGGAGCATTGTATCAAATCATCAATACAAATAAGAATCACAAGTTGCTGGTCATTTAGAGTTATCTTTTGAGCATTTGAATTGAGATAGTAGGTTGCATGCCAACTGTTCGACTAAATGTCCATTGGCTGTAGGTGATTAGTTTGCTTTGTGAATTCATCTAATTGCATAAAAAAGAACAAAAAAGAAGGCATTCTTGCATCTAGAACTTAGCATTGTCATTCTTGCATTGTTCTATAAACATTTGAAGCTTTAATCCATCGTCATTCAAATAAATCATCAAAACTGTGACAAAAACCAGCAAGAAGCACTTTGCTTACAAAGTGTTTGAAAAATTTACAAGGCAGTAAATTGAGACAATTAAGGGCAGATTGGGCAAGGATTCTTACAGAGGTATACTTTTGTAGAAAATTAGGTCCTTGCAGCAATAAGAAGCCTTAAAAAGTTCAAGCCAATGCTCTCCAATAGTAAAATTTATCTTATGGTGTCTCATCCTGGAGTGAGAGATTTCCTTTTTAACAAAGACTTGAACAAAAAGAGAGTTGGTTGGAGTATGACATGGAGATCAAGGTCACTAAACTAGTAAAAGGTAAAGGCTTGTGTGAACATATGGTCGATGACCTTCATGAAGATAAAGAGGTCATCTTGGTAACACAAGATAACCCATAAATAGATGCACCTCCACCTCACACTAGTTGGCTCCAGGATATGACACGTTTCTTGATAATAGGTGAGTGCCCTCAGGGTATGGACAGGGCAAAAAGAAGGTATTTTAGACTTCAATCCATACCTTATGCATTAGTTGATGGGTTTTTATTCAAAAAAGACCTCAATGGAGTGCTCCTAAGGTGCATAGATAATGACCAAGTGACCAAGCTTTTGGAGTAATTTCATGATGGACCTGCAGGAGGTCATTTTGCACCTAAAACCACAACAGCAAAGATAATGAGGGCTGGTTATTACTGGCCCAACCTCTTCAAAGATGCGTATGCATGGGTATGAAAGTGTCAAAAGTTTACTTTCTTTGTGGGTAAACATAAATTAGCAACCCTCCCTCTCAACCCAATTCAGGTAGAGCAACCCTTCATGCGATGGGGGCTAGATTTCATAGGAATGATCAACCCTCCATCAAGTGCAGGACATAAATGGGTGCCTACTGCAACCGACTACTTCACCAAGTGGGTGGAAGTCATTGCATTGAAAGAAGCTAATGAAGGTGCAGTCCTAGACTTCTATGACAGCATTGTGACCAAGTTTGGTGTTCCATCCACTATCATCTATGATAATGCATTGGCATTCATTGGTCTAAAAACAAGTGAATGGGCTCTCAAGATGGGCATCTACCTCAGCACCTCTTCCAATTATTATCAAGGAAATGGACTGGCTGAGTCCACAAATAAGAATTTGTTGAGAATCATCAAGAGAACTATGGAAGAGAATCAGAGGGCATGGCACACCAAACTAAAGACAACGATGTGGGCTGACAAGGTGACTCTTAAAGCTGCCATTGGCAATTCTTCATATGTCTTAGTATATGGAAGGGAGGCCAAGTTGACCATTTCTCTGGAGCTGCTTGCATTAGAACTAGCCCATCAGCTGAAGTTAACGGAAGATGAACCCATGAATGTGAGACGGGCAGAACTCATGGAGCTTGAAGAAATGAGATACCTTGCAATGAAATCACTAGAATCACATCAAGCTCAGCTCAAGAAAGCCTTTGACAAGAGAGCCATAGCAAGGGACTTCAAGGAAGAGGATCTAGTCCTCAAGTGGGATTCAAATAAGGCCAAGCCAAGCAACCATAAATTTGACAGCTTGTGGAGTGGTCTTTATTTGATCCATGGATGCAAACGATATAATGTTTTTTAGCTGGCCTAGCTAGATGGAGAGGTACTACCCATCCCAGTCAATGCAATTCATCTAAAGCCTTGCTATTAGAAGAGTTTACAACCATTGTATATATTGTACATTCTGTATAGTTTTTCTTGTTTTCTCCTATGTGCCTTGTGCACATCTTTTCAGTTGTGTGTTTCCCTTCCCTAAGTGCCTTGGGCACAGTGTTTGTTTTGTTCTTGTCTTGTTATTTCAAGAAGAAGTTCCGGAAAGGGTCAGCCTTGTATCCAATTTCAAACCAGCTCAGTTGCAGAGGCTAATGACTCCATGCCCAAAGGACTAGACAAGGCAAGTGGTCTGGGTTCTCAAGCATAGTAGGCATGTTTCCCTGAGAATTGCCAGAAATGATGGCCATTTTTGGCCCATATACTAAATCTCTTGCATTTTTCCGAAGGGCACTTCCAAAGGGAAAATGGTTCTTTTCAAAGTTTCAAAAGATATCTTTTCTCAGGGAAAAGGGGACCCTTTTCAATTTTTTCGAAGGACTATTTCAAAAACGCTGAAGACATTTTCAAATTCCAGCGGTCCATTCAAAGGAATCCGAAAGGTATTTTTCCTTCGCAATGGACCTTTTCAACTTTTTCGAAAGGTACTTTTCCTTCGCAAAGGGCCAAAACATTTTTTCTGAAAGATCATTTTCACAAAGTTGGAGGGGTCTTTTCAAATTTCTGAAGGGGTCTTCTTTCCAAAAGGTCCAAATAGATAAGCCGAAGGGTGCTTTTCAATTCTTCCGAAGGGCTTTTTCAAAATTCCAAAAGATAAAAAAGGGGTTTACTTTCAAGAAAGCTAAAGGGTACCTCCCTTTCGAAAAGAGGCATTTTTATAAAGTCTGAAGACATGAATTCCTTCGGACAAATTGTCCGCGCGAAGGGTCTAAGAAAATTGTCCGAATAAAATGGTCGAAACAAGTTGTCTAAAGGAATTGATGACGGGCCCACAAACGTCAAAATTTGAACCCCTGCAAGTAGCCGTTAGCATTTGAAAAGATTAAAAAAAGCTACGCAATCTATAGACTTGTATCGACATAAATGGATACAAGAAAACCAATGTCCTTAGATTGGTTTTCCATCTATAGAAAAGATTTGGCCCAAGTTTCAAAACAGGAGCTAGTGTATACAATTAATGGAGAGGCTTTCATCATTCGACATGGCCATCATTTTCGAAAAATAGCCGCTCAATTCAGAGACAACATGACTCAGTCCAGATTCAAAGTTATGGGGATTTTGTCCTTATACATATAAGACAAGTGAAGGATGGCGTGGAAGTGAAAGATGAAGATCAGGTGATTAGAAAAAGTAGCTCGAGCATTAAAGACGTTCTTGGACTTTTCTTTTTTAGTGGATAATGACATCATCATCCTCAACAAGTTCTTGTCTTCTAGTGTGTTTCTCAACCAATGAGAGGGCTTGAATACTATTGGAGCTAATGGTGGTTAATTTGTTGAAAAATGATCAATTCTAATTAACCCAAATGTGGGTGAGAATTCACGGATGGTGGTTGGTTCTCATTTATTGAATTTTGTTTGCTTGCCTCTTCTCTTTTTCTTCTTTCCTTTTTTCATATATCTCCGTTGGCTTCTCCATAAAAAAGATATCATCATTTGACAAGGAGAAACCCTATCAAAATTTGTAAAAAAGACCTTTTGAAGCAATAAAGATCAATTTTTACCTATCTCTCGCCTAAAAATTGTGTTTAGCAAGCTTGTGCATGATGGCCTTGTGAAGAAGTGTTCTTCCATGTCCATTGTCATTCTTTTTTGTTTATTTTTAGGTGTTTTCAAGTTACTTGCAGGTCTGAACTTTAGCTATTTCCACCATTAATGGACACTTGGTGTGGATTTTGAAATTCCTCTTTGCTTCATGTATGGTTTAGTGAGCCTAGTTTATGAAACACTTATGCAAATTAACTGGTTGTGAGGTTGTGTGAGAAGGAATTATCTTATGAATTAGTGTTTATTTCATGCTTATGTGGATCACTCTCTATTTGGTGCATCACCTCCATTAGCTCATATTTCTTTTTTATGTTATCCCCCTATCCCTTTTCCTTAGTCAGCAGTAGATTTTAGCGTGGGAAATAAGAGCTGAAGTGAAACATATGAAGAACTAGCTTCATAAAAATCCTGGAGGTTCAACCTCACTACAAAATACCCACAGCCTGAGGTTGTCCCAACGCTTGTAGCTAGGAGTGAGAGAGCCTTAGAAACTCTCCCACAACAGTGCAATTCTATGCTACAACAGTTTTTGACACACCCGGTGGGACGACTTTCGAAAAAGATTGGTCAAGTTCGATGCTGGTTTGATCAATTTACAGCAGTTGTAGCTTTCAACTTTCAGTATCTGACGACTTCGAAGAACACTCAACAATCTGGTGGTAGAACAATAGCTATCTTTCATGCCAAAGGTGACTACAAGATTAGCTTCTAGAGGTATTCCTTTTGAATTTGTTGAATTACCTTTAAACTCAGCAAGAAGGTTAAGGTTCACCCATACGTAAGAAACTATTTTCCTAAACCAGTTGTGAGGTATACCTATGTGAGAAGATCCTTGTTAGCCCCTCTTGCTACCATGATTCCCCAAAGAGCTTTTGTAGATTTAAACGGCCAAAGTCCTTTGAATTTGCCACAACATGATTCTATGCTAGTAGCAGCCTTCAAAGGCATCCCATATTTCACAGGAGACCAAGCCATAACTCCTACTGAACACGTCACAGATATAGCCAATTTCTGCAATATCCATAATGTCACAGTAAAAAATGTAGCTATCAAACTATTGGTTGTATCCTTTAAGGGAAAGGCTTTAGATTGGTATAGAGATTTAGCTCCTAACTCTATTCAATCATGAGATCAACAGGGAACAGCTTTATGTAAGAGATTTGTAGATAAGAGTGATCATTTGTCACTAGCAAAACAGTTGACCACAATCAATGATGCCACCAATCATGTGCATCTCCCTCAAGATGTAGGATTACAAACTTAATTGCATCCTCCTCATGCATGGGATTCAAATCAAAATAGGTCTTCAGCTTTTGTACCCATGATCGTGCGGCACACTTCTTAAAGCCATCAAAGTGCAGAATAGAAATCTGGCCCAAACGCCTTTGTAATTTAGGTAGAGGCATGTGATGATCTCTCTTGGGCTTACTTTCAATCTTCATCCTGCAATTATCTGGAAATGGCATATTATCTCTAAAACCCTTGCTCAAAGATTGGTATTTTGTCCAACAAGATTCCTCATCAAGTGTTTCCGTTGGCTGCCCCGTAAGTGATGCTTCAAAAAATTTCAAGAAAAAGGGCTCATGAAGACTTAAAGGCTTGTTATAAGAATAGGGGGATTGTTGCCCCGAATCGCTATTCTCACCATTTTTCCTATTATCCCCAGATTTTATCTGATTCATATTCTGTGTGAACTGGCTCAAATAGAGATTGGTTGTCTCATGTTGTTTCACTATGTTGATGAACATTTTCTTCATAAATTCCTCATTTCGCTCTTCCTTATCTACCATGTTTTGACCTTCCTTTTGGTGTATTCCTCCTGGAATATACCTTCATGCACTACCCAACAAGATGCAAGAAAGGTGATTCTGATACCACTGAAATATCCCTTCTAGGATATCTCCTTAAAACTCAAAAAAATTATTAAAAACCCTCAAAATTGAAAACCGATTTTTCAAAACATCAAGGTACAGAATTCTAAAATAATTAATATTTATCGAATTCACTTTTGACAATACCCAAATGCTTCAAATGATGCAAAAAAATAAGTAAAATGTTAAACAACTGAAAAATAATTTTTATGGCCAAAAGTTGAATTTATTTCCTTATTTTCATGACTGCAAATGGTGAAAATTACAGCTAACCATAAACTCTGAAATACAAATAAAAGTTGCCCAGAATAAATCCCTAAGGCATCAATGGTAGCAAGCTCCAGCTCCGAAATCTCTGAAAAAAACCACTGAAACCCCTCCTAAAATCCTCCTAAAACTCCCAAATGAGTCACCCCACTTATGGAAGACACCTAGCAACTCCAAATCAGAAAATAGATGAGCCCAAATGATGAATGGTTGTCTCTCTCCTTTAGATCTGAAATCTATAATGTATCCTTTAACCGCAATCCAAATTTGAACCAAACGAACTGCAAGCTAAGGATATGGGTTTGAAACCCTCACCGAAGAATGCTCTTCTATCTAGGAATGGATATCTCACCACCGAAGCTAGGGATCCTGCAGAATCTAACCTCCACAAGTAAAAAAATCAAAAATAGCAGCAACTAAAAATGATTAAGTGTATAAATGCCCTCAAAAATGACCACAAGGGGATATATAAAATCATCTTCCAAAAAAATGTTATAATCTCCACCATTAGATTGATCCAAATCCAACATCCACCATAAAGAACCCTTTAATATCTCAAAAGAGGCAAAAGAAACCCTAACACCCCCTTTTGGGAAATTGCCATGTGCACAAATATAACTTAAGTGACTTTATTGTGCACATGCTAGAAAAAAACACTTAAGTTGTCCCAACAAAAGAATATAATATAAAGTACCACCTTTTCACCCATCACTTAAGTCAATGACAAATTATAATATAAAGTGAAGGTGGTAACAAAAATCCATACCCAATAACCCTCGACATCTCTAGCCTCTTGGATATAACCAAGGCTAAGATTAAATTAAGCCTCCTAGGCCTCCTGCATAGGAATGGGGACATTACAAGCAGCAAGAGAAGACATCTATAGACAATATATCTAAGCCACCTAGATCTCCCCTTTTGAGCCAGTCAACCCCAACCTTGCTTTTTATGACGATCATTTCTTATAAGTAGTGGATGGTATTATTTGTCACCCTCACTATCTCCAACACCATTTTCCCCATGGCTTGAGGTTTCCCCTTGGCTAGATGAGAGTGTGTTCTCACTAGTTATGAGTTGATACAGATCACCACATTACCCATTAGGATGGGATCTGTCGTCTTTGCTCCCTCCAGGAGGTGGATACCGAGGAACACTTCATTCTCAAATGCCCCATTTACTATGAGATCAGGGGAAGATATCATTGCCCCTACAATGACTTAGGCAACACCCTATCTACTTTCTTCAAATATCCATACCAACGGTGCCTGGCTCTTTATTTTCATGAGAAAATCACCCTTTGGCATAGATCCATACAAGAGAAGCCTAAATTCTTTAGATCCCCCACATTGATCACCTCTTTCTTCCATCCCATCCAGTCGATAAACAACACTAAGTGGCATTTGGACACCAACACGTCATGCATCAGAGCTGATAGATTAATTAGGTGGCGCTTCTCTTAGCACACCATTACTACTTATATTACTTAGACCCTGTAGCTTGCTCTCCCTCAGCATCGTGTCTGCTCCTTCCCATCAGCATGGCTCTGCCCCTTTTTGATGACATGGATCTACTACTTATTAGCTGCCCCATAAACCACAGAGGTAAATTCGTAATACCAGTTTCTTTTCTATTACGGGAGGTACGACCTTGGATGTTAGGGAAAAATCTAGAGGAAGTGCTTTGCTTCCTCCTAGGATCTCTAGGATCTCCCAACCTGGCCCATCTGACATTGGGTACTCCCCAATGAGCACTATCAAATCTTTTCACGGTGATCAATGAAGGCTCAAATGACTCCACTTCAAGAACAGATAGAGATATTCGATGAGGTCTTCCGATCTTCATTGACACATGCTATTGGGGGTTCTTGGTCACCCTTCATTGCTATTTGTATTGGTTTCATTACCACCTTTGTTAGTGGCATACTACTTTGTCTTATGTACTTTTACTCCTTTCTTTTGATTCTAGGAATCTTTCTTCCTAGAACTTTCTATTGTTAATTGGTGTATCCTCGAATCTCAGTGACCTACTTCTAGTCATCTGTGGACATTAATATAATTTCTTTCTGTCTTTCACCCAAGTATAAAATGATGAAGGCGTTTGTGAAAGGTCATAATATGTCATTCATAAGACACATGCAAGTTGTTGGTGCATTGGTCAGGACGAAAGGCATTAGCAACCACCCATATATTCCTTTGTCTTGAGCACAATCTTCCATATATATTCTCAATTGACAAAGGCTTGGTTAGTCTTACGATACATGATGATGGCGTCCAAGGAGACAATGATGAAGGTGCTTATGAAGGGTAATAATATGTCATTCACAAGAGGCATGAATATTGATGTTGCATTGGTCTAGTTGAAAGGCATTACCAACCACTCATATATTCCTTTGCCTTGAACACAATCTTCCATTTGTCGTCTAGTTCAACAAAGATCTAGTAATGGCCTCATTTCAAACCACTCTTTGTGAAGTATTGTGCAATTCAAAGCTACTCAAAAAAATTATCAAGGTGAGGTAAAGAATACCTATTTTTCATGGTGATCTTGTTGAGGGCACAATAGTCAGTGCATAGGCATCACAAACCATCCTTATTTCTTGCGAGTACAGTCACGAGTCAAAGGAATATTCGCTTGTTAAATGAGTTATAAAATTTGTTTTTGAATCTTGTCATTGTCCTAAAATTGATATGTGATAGGGTGTGTTGTTTGGAAGTGAAGATGCCAAAATGAGAACAAGTTGATGCTTGATAGAGAAATGTTATAGAATGCATATGGGATTTTCAAAGTCGTTTTTGTATTGTTGAATATTGTCAAGTTGTTGCTTACACTTTATGAACCCAAATGATTTATTGCAAGTGTGCTTCTTTGCAATGCTTTGAGCAATATTTAGATGGCCTATGAGTACCACAAACTCTTAGGCATTAGAAATGAGCTTTCTACAATGCTTTGCAAATACCAACAGGATAGTCGTCTTTTAAGGAGACAACAAAAATTGATAGATAATTGTTGAAATTAATGGACCAGCGTTATTGCTTAACAATACAGATAACCTCTTGGTCATATAAGTATAGCTTACCAATAAGACCATTGCAAATCCTGAGTGGTACACATTGTAGATAATGAAATCATGCATAGGCACAATAACCTACTCGAATGTGCATCGGTGTATCACTTTGAATTCTCTCTCTGTTGGAGCCACCCAAGAGAGTAAAGTTGGCAGTGTGCTTCTATAGCAAGGCCTATGCACTTCACTACATCAATCACAACAATATTCTTCCATTTTTCCATGTCAATGATGCAATGAAGAGATTGTCCTTCAACCCAACATTTGTTGTGTACAAGGCACTCTTGCTCTTCAGCACTGATGGTTGTTGGCATGATATTGATGTTCGAGCAATTTGAAACATTGTGGTTAGTGAGTTGCTCATTCTCAACTATGAACTGCATAGTCTAAGTGAGCAAAGCCTTTTGTGCATAAAATTTACGATTGTCATGGGTGCCAACCTTGTGATGCCTACATTTATTTCCCTCCCGTTTTCGGACTTTTGGGTGAGAGCTTTTGGCTATGCAATCACATATTGGCTTAGGTGAAAGTTTCCTTTAACGAGGTTGTTGTACAATGCAATTTTCAGCATTCTCAGGGCTTGTTCTTATGTGAGGAACTAGAAGAGATTGGGCCTTTTTGCTTCATTTCAAATTGATTCTCAATTTCGATGGCATGTCGATATGCTTTCCCTAAGGCTTTGCAAGGCTTCCCAAGGAAGAATTCCATTGCAACACATAATAATGAAGCACAATGATCTACTTCAGGACTTTATTATTCCATGTTACAAAAGCATCCAAGCATGCATAGATTTCAAGGAACAAGTTTGTGTAGTTTTTCACCGATTGATATCTCTTTTCCCTCAACTGAAATTTCATTCATTCATCATCACATTGCTTGAGAGGATAGTATTTTGTGTATGATAATGAAAAAACATGGTTCATGAGTCGAAAAGATAATAATCCTTGCTCCTCACACTATAAAATTTCCACCAATGGAGCACTAGTTGGTCATCTTATGTGTTGCGACCTTTTTACCATCTTTGAATCCGTTGACATGTAGTATTCCTCCGATTGTTGCAGCCAACCATCCAATGCCTCGACATCAATGTTTGCAATTTGAAAGGATTCTCATTTTGAAGTGAAGAACCAGTGGTAGTTGATGATGTTGGAGGACCTAGTTGGAGTATTAGATTACGAAATTGACAAAATAGTACTTTCATTTTCTCCTCCATCACTTCTTAAAACAGCTGTTAGACAATTATCAATTTGATATCTTTGCATATTCAGACATCTTGGCCTTCAGATGTTGTTCTTCTAAGTAGTCAGAGACTTAACCGGTTGAATTACTTCTTTCCAATACGGGAATGGGTAGACATACAATGACAAGAAACCAATGGAATTGATGAAGGACTAAATATTAGGATTCGAACCCTTGTCAAAATAAACTGGCGGACCAAGGAATGGCACAAAGGAGAGTTCGTGGACTAGCTCCCAAATGGATCTATCTAATTAACATGAGCTATAAGTTATCAATAAACATCCAATGGAAATGTAAGCAAAGGCGGAAGCACCATTGCAAATTTCGTGGAAAACAAAAGATGCTAAACAATAGTTCTGATTTTCTTCTTGAACAAGGCATTACAGATATAATTGCAACGTTGTAAATGAAATATAATATTGCATATCCATGTGGGCCTAGTTCAAAGGTGAATTGTATGGCATGAGAATGTAAATATACGATTTTAAATCAACTATATGACAACCGAAATGAAGTAATCTACAATATTCTATTGCGTCTTGAGTGGTAATCATTGTACGTAATACAACCAACCAACTTTACAACAAATTTTATAGTGCAAACGAGTGTATCAAAATGGAGTAATACCCCAAATCATGCTAGCAAAATGCTAACAATATATCAACCCAATGAGGATCAATTATATTACAATTGTAGATTATCAAATCAGTTAGAGTGACGTTTAATTCCCTAAACTATTTGTATTCCATCTGATTCAGTTTACCAAATAAATTCGTAATGCCATTACTGATGTGTTGTTTAGCCTCCTCATGTCAAAGATGCTCCATGATCGGCTTCCTTGGGAGTGTGTCCACTAGTCGCCATGAATTTTCCCTATTATGCCCTTGGGACCCAAAGTGTTAATAAATTTCTCTGCAATTGAGTTTGCAATGGATTGCACAGTTGTCGTGCAATTCATAATTGGTAAATAGAGTCAGCTCAACTCCAAAGTGATGACTATATGTTGATCTCGTAGTGGATTGCCAATCCATCCTAGGTGTGCTCAGATCAGTTATATCTCACAATGTATTAAAAATAAGGGTTGTAATTCCCTTATGTATTACGAATAAATTAAGAAATAATCTAAGGCTAGTCATGCACATTTAGTAAGTCAAATTGAAGATATTTGTGTCCTTCCATTTCTCACCCTTTTGCTGGAAACTGTAGCAATATTGTAGGAAGAATTTCGCAAAGATTTGGACAATATTCTAGCAAGGAACAATCAATCAAGGGCTTTAGATGAATTTGTCTTGCTGGATTTGGATAAAACTAAGATCTCACACAACCTTCCAATTATGGCCAAAAATATTGCCATCAAACGCTTGGCATTTGAACTTTGAAGGGGGGAAATTTATGCATTTAATGAAGCCCTTGGCAATTTCAGGAACAAATCTTATTTCCTGAATGAAGCCCACAATCTCTTGTTGAACTTCCTTATCATCAAGGTACAATATCTAGAGAAAAACTACTTCCTAATAGCTCAAGCACTTAACACCTACCTAAACAATCTTGTATAGGTCTGCGACTATTTCAAGAAGTAGAGAAGAAGATAATCAAAAGTATGATTTCGTTTTTGCCAATGGTTGTTACTAACCCTATTATAAGTTACTATCATCTTTTAGTAGTTATAGATTGATGAAGGTTTTAATAGGCTTAATATTGAGGCACATTTTATTGGTTACAAATAGTCGTGAAGCCCCTATTATGTACTACAGTGGCCTCAATTATGTTAAGTTGGGGTATGTTCATATAGGAGGTTCCAAAATCCCTTCATATATAGGTTTGTTTATGTTGGGAAAATACTATAGAATAAGTTGTTCCTAGTGGTCTTGAACACATGAATTATGCTGAAATTTTCCACTAAATCTATTTTTTATGAGTTGTACAATCTAAATTTTTTTCATTTCTATCCATTGAGTGGGAACTTGTAATTAAACCCCCTTAACGTGTACCTGAAAAATATGAATACAAGCATGGAATCACCTAAAATGTAGCAAATCCAACTTACAATGTATTTAACACTAGAGTCTTAAGGTATTTTAATTTCAAAGCATAAACATTGACAAGGCAAAGCCAAATGTTGTTTGAGGGACCGGCCAACCTTCAACTCAGATTGAATTATCATTTACGTATAACTTATTTAATGCATTAAGACATAACATTGCTTTGGTAAACTTTTGCATCAATATGTTCAATGATCTGATGAAGAGAGCTATAGTTGGATAGGTTTTCAATATTCCTGAATGATACTCGCTATGAACTTGACAAAGAAGAAATTGAATTTTAAAAACTCACTTTAAATTCCTTACGCATTATCATAATCTTTCTCTAGTATGAAATGCATTTTGTATAATTATTTAGCAACTTCAAAATCTATAGAAGTGAAGTTCCTTTATATATTATTATAAGGACATCTGTTGTGTTTAAAACTTGAGTTGTCATTTTTAACAACCATCACCATCATATGTACATACAAATGTGTTTCAGCTAACTTAAGTTAGCCTAAGATCAAGATATCAATGTCAATATCTTACGTTTCCCACTAGGTCAGCTTGCACACACTTTACACTGGATGTTTCACATCTTAGTTGGCCTGAAAGAGCTTCCTACATTTAAAGGACCAATAAGGATAACATATACTCTTTTACAATCGAAAATCCAATGCCATGAGCTTGATCATTGACCTTAGCTTGCCTCTCTATTCCTTGTGATTTATTATTTTTAGCATGTGGGATTTATCACATGATTTTTTGTTCTTTATTTGTTGTCTATAAGGAAAGTAGATTTTCCGTCCAACATTGTTTTGGATGTCCTATTGAGTGGTGTCATTAGCCATTGGGATTTGGGATATATCTTAAGCTAAACCACCTTAATTGTGAAATATTTGTCATAAAAAAAATACAATAGCAAAAATAAATATTAGAAAAATATATATAGAGAAATTCTTGTAAAGAATGATTAGGTCAAATCCTCTTTGGGCCCAAATGAATAGCAAAGTGGATTTGGGATGTGCAAACGAGGCACCATTTTTTATTTGTAAAAAGTTTGAGATTCTCCAATATAATAAAATTAAAATAATTAACAATGACATAAAAAGTAGAAAACATGTAACATAATTTGATGTTTTTTCCACAAACAATCCCCTATGGTTGCTATCAAGAGTATATTTGGTATTTCTTGTTACTATTGATACCCATTCCTTTATAACATTTCAAAATCAAGAAGGTGATGAAATGATGGGAAAATGTAAATACAATTGCAGTCCATCAAAAACAAAATATACACATGGAGCTAATTACTTTGATTTTTGTTGCTATACTTCTATATTAGACCTAAAATGTTCGAAGAGATATCTATGTTATCATATGGTCTATCGAGTAAATGGTAGTGAATGTATATAAAGGAAGAGTACCTCTTTACGGTATTCCAAATTGATGAGCTTTTCCTGATGAAAAAAGTGCAAAAGGCTTGCAACTTGTTTACGACGTACATGTAACATGTTAGCTAGTTCTTCTTCTTTAACCCATTGGACACTGCCACCCAGTCCAAACATCCAATGAATATCTTATGATTCAAATGGAGATTTTTCTCATTATACAAGTCCTTTAGAGTTAATAGTTTAGTTTCTTCATTGAAAACAGAGCTCTTATATAACAGAATAACCAAAATATAGTGTGCTTGTTCTGTTTCTGAAATTGAACTTAAACAGAAAATTTAATGTTTAGTAAAAACCTAATTGAAAGCTCAAAGAGTGTTATCCACACAGCAACATTGACGCATAAGAGAAACTACTTTCTGAATCCATAAAATCAAAATCAAAAGTTTTAAATGCAAGAACTACATAAGCATTCGCCAACAACAATTTACTTAATTTGACCATGACCGGATATGCAACTTTAATACCTTCCAATTTTTTTTCAAACTGATGAAATTCTCAGAAACTCTGTTTTTATTAGTGATTGTCTTCTTAGACATGTTTACTCACATAAAATGGTTATGTTCACGTGTATATAAGAGAAAGAAAAGATTTATCTATGGACTAAATAGAAACAGAAGCAAGGGAGACCAACCACAATGTGTGTTATGTGATCAAATCCCCATTAAAATATTATTATAAGAGTTAAATATAAAATTATAAATACAATTAAAATTCATGCATATTTCAAAAACTATAAGAATATATTTATGTATATTAATTAAAAGATGTAAAAGAATAAAAATAGCATTAGTAGTAAGACGTGGCAATAGATAAATGCCCTTTAAAAGTTAATTAATATGAGCATAATTGGATAGTAAGCGACATCATGGAAAGACAAAAAAAAAAATAGCTATTCTACAAGAAATCAAATGAAGATATGTAGAAGATAACATATAGGGATTCGATCCATCTCATTTTCGTATCATAGCTGGTTTAAACCTTGTTCACGACAAGAAAAGAATAAGAAGGGTTATAGAAATGGTCTATCTTGACCATCAAGAAGGATATCTGATTGGAAACGAAGATCGGATAAATACAAGAAACATTGGATTGTTTTTCACCTATGGTTTAGGAATTTTAATTATATCATGCATTTCCATTTTATTAACACTGATTGTTTCATATTTTAAAGTCAGATACCAAGGAATCAAAGCCAATTCTTAAAGTGGTTTGTTCTAAGGGAAGTATTTCTTCTGTCAACTGGCACATGTTGGAATATATCTAAGTGCAGATTATTATTTATGTTTATTTTTCTAAGATTTAGCAAATGTTTGGAAATTTGCTAGGATTTTTAAGGAATTTTTGTGCTGCTGGACACACATATTTTCTTATCAACATTACTTTTACCTCTTGAGAAAGCACAGGCTTTGGAAGTGGGTGGGCTACACAGACTGGAATTACCATCAAAGGCAGTTGCATAACTGACAGAGACATCAGAATCTGACCAGAGAGTTGGTTGTGGGAGACATCTAACTATTCAAGAATGATCAAACTTCTGATCTCCGGTGGAAGAGATCCTGATCGCCTATTCCAAATTAGATCCAACCACTTTACAGATGCACCAGCTTTCCTAATTCTACAGGAATGGATTTCTCAAATCTGTTTCTAGACAGGTCTAATTCTATCAATTCTGAGCAATCTCCAACAGATCTTGAAATACCTCTGCTCAAATTGTTTGAGCCTAAATTTATAATGAACAAGGATGACAAATTGTGTCCAAGGTTTTGAGAAATAGCACCTTTAAGTGAGTTCCGGCTGAGATTTAGCCTTTCAAGATTAATGAGACTTCCAAATTGAGTTTTTCCAAGTTTGTTAGACATCCAATTTGTGGAGGGATAATTCCACCTAATTTGCCCCACAATCACAAAGGAGGAGATTGGTGAGATTATTAAGTTCACCTACCTCAGCTGGTATTTTTCCCTCAATTTTGTTAAAGAAAAGCTCCAGATATTTCAGATGAGAGAGCTTTGAAATATCTGAAAGAATCTTTCCTGTAAATTGGTGGTTGTGCAGCCAAACTCTTTTAAAGGAAACACAATCCTTGAGAAGTTCAGAAATATTCCCTACCATAAAATTATAATAAATATTGAGATTGCTAAGTTGCTTATCCTTACATATTCCAGGAGGGTATTCTCCACTTAGGATATTGGAATAGGCATCTATAAGCTCTGAGTTTCAAATTACAAGTGAAGCAGGCAACTGGCCATGTAATCTGTTTCTGCTGATGTACAGCTTAGTAAGATTTGGAAGAAAACCAATTCCTTCCAGCAAGGTGCCATTTAATTGGTTGTGTTGCAAATCTAAGACTTGTAGAATTGTAAGATTTCCAAAGGATGCAAGGACCGTGCTGGAGAGATTATTAAAGAAAACATAGGTTACCCAATTCAATGGGAAGCTGAACTGAAATAATATCCAATTGGAAGATCCATTATTCAGGCCAAAAATATTTATGGAAAATAAATTATACAAAGATGAGAGAAACGACAAAGTGCACATAGGTATCAAATAGATGCCAGATTTGACTGGATGTTTTTTTGGTCAGGTACAGGAAATTATAGTTGAAGGTGATAGCCACTTGGTTGAGATAGCTCTAAATGAATGAGTGAACATTATGGGTACAAAATGTACAATTGATTTTGATTTCCAAAGTATGTCGGAGTTGGATAATGAGTTTGATGAAGAACTTTACATTCAAACCGAAGAGTCTCTATTGTCACCAACATTGCCAGCTATGTTTTCTCCACCCCTTGAAGAATTGGATGATGTGTAATGTCCCCTTTTTCCTAGTCATCACTTGTTTGACGGAATTGGCCTATCATTGACCTTCGTAGGCCAAGACAGGATGATTAGAGGGTCACTTCAGCAGTTACCTGGCCTTTCGAGGGGTTTTCTCTACCACACTCAGTTGTTTCCCATGGGCATATTGGCGTTTCGACACTTAGAGAGGGTATCTTTATAACTTTATGTTATAAAGTTACTTTATGAGTTATAACTTTATTTTATAATAAAATTATTTTATTAAAAGGGAAATAAATTAAATAAAAGAAATAAAGTTATTTTTTAATTCTAGAAGCTTCCTAAAGAAGATTTGGAAAAGTATAAATAAAGGGGTTGGGTAAGCTTCTATCATTCATGTTTATGTTTTGATATTGACTTGTGGTTGAGGAGACCTAGGGTTTCTGCAGAATAGCCATTGGAGACGAAAACCTCCATTGGAAGCATAACTAAGGGTGTGAAATAACATCTAAAGGGTTGCACTTTGAGGAGGAAGCATTCAGCTTCTTCATTTGGGCATCATCGACAAGCTTTGGTCAAGGGTTTACATTGCATAATCTGAAGACTTTCATGGCAGCCATGGCAATGAGTTCTAATCTTTCATTCTAGGTGTTTGTTGAAGCAACAAGAACATCCAATTGAAACGCCCTAGCTGGGAGAACATTCTCAAGACAATGGAGGTCTATTTTAGTGAGTATGCAAATATTTACGGTTGACTGTAATTTTGTTTCAGTCCCATTGGAATGGTTTGATTTCAATATTTAAGGAAGTGTTTGCAAGTGATAGTGTTACCAAAGGGATTGTCCTTCCTTAGGGAAGATTTGTGACAAGTTTGGAGACCTTTGGAAGGCCATTACAGCTGTAAATAAGGAGGAATATATGACTGTAATTTCTGAGGACAGCCACACTTCCAAGTTCATTTTGGTCACCTAAGAGGGTTTTCAACATCAAGCATAGTGCCATTTGGAGTGCCCAAGTCCAAGGAACATTTTGTTTATGCCAAAGAATCCAAAGGTTGTGGAGATTATTTCAGATTTGAAGGTTTATCCATGGCAGGTCTGCAACTTTGAAGTGGGGCGATTTTGCATTAAAAGGGTCCAAAAAATATCAAATATCATCCAAAAGGGGCGCCCAACATTTCCTAACACTTTGGCATTGACATATATTCATTTGAAGGTGGATTTTGGAAGATATGCAAGTCTGATCTGAAGTATACCAGTCTGAAGACAACTCAGAAATTCATATCATTTGAAGGCATTCATCATCCAGAGTTGAAGAGGATTCATCTACACTCAATTGTAATCAAGTTCCTCTTATCCTATTGCTTGTATGTGATCATTTTGGCCATTATTATAAGTCTGAAGCACATTTATATCAGACTGATTTGCACTCAGAAAATTAAATAAAAAGGATTGGGTTGGCTTCAATTTGCATTGTTTATCATTGCTATATTATCTACCTTGTTTGCTTATCAATCTATTGTTCAAGACAAGTGAAAATCTCTTCAAAACATATTGAAAACCAATCAGACCAGCAAACTGAAAACACAGACCAGCAAGTGTTTGACAAAATTCCCAAGCACCAAACACTGAAAATTTGGCAATTTTCAGTCACTATTGGTTGGGGATTTTACATGATGACAAAATTGTTCCTTTTCTAGAATAAACTTCATTCAAATCAATCAAAATACTCACCTCTAAATATTCTTGTAATAATGCTCTTGAAAACAATAACAATGTACTTAGTCAAGTTTTTTGGTGCTAGAAAAACCGTTGAGTTGTTATACAGCAAATGGATGGCCATTTTATAGATTCACTCTTTGAAGAGGCTCCATTTTAGTTCATTGCTACATTTAATGGTGGAGATTGTGGGGCTGAGTTCAAAACAAATAAAACTATTAAATATCAAAATCTTCTAGCAAATTGCAGTATTCCATATAATAACTTGTCATTTTGTTGGAGATTAACCTTATTTGGGTTCATTTAGTCCTTTAGGCTTATCCTAAGTCTCTTTTAGGTGTGCATTTGTTATTATAAATGCACTTTATCCCGGATTTATTAGGTGTCTTTCATCTCGTGTCCACTTGTAGGATTTGGGAGTTACTTGCACAAGTAACTCCTTCCCCCACGTGTCATACACTTCCCCCACTCTCTTTGGGAATAGGATATTTGGCACCCACCAAGGAGGCCTTATAAGGTCATGATGGGATTCTATAACTCACACATCCTTTCTCTTGCTCTATTTAAAGATCCCTCTCCTCCTCTCTTTCATGAACAATTTTGTTCTTGCAATATTATGATGCCTCTTTTGGCTTGAAGTCACTCTTCTCTCTCTCCCTCTCTCTTGGCTTCTACTTGCTATTGTACTTGGAGTTCAATTGTTTACAAGGCTTCTAATAGATTGTGGTTTTTTTTCTTTATTTGACAGTTTACCCACTTGTCAACTCTCGTTGCTCTCTTTTAACTTGTTTCTATTCTTGAGGTAACATTATTGCTTTTCATATATATTTTTAATGTATTCAACATTTTTTTCTCAATCTTGAAAAATAATCTAATATGGCATCAGAACCATGGGTTTCTCACGTTGATTTTTTAGGCTTGTGCAGGTTTCTAGGTGAAGAAGCAAAAAAATATTGCCTTCTTTGTTTTTGTTTTTTCTGGTCTTTCACCCCTCATGCTAGTTTTTATTCCTTATGCATAAAATTGCAATACATTGCTTTAATAGAACTTTGTCTTGCATTTTTCTCTCAAAGCCTTTTTATGCTTATTTCTTTTTAATCAATTTTGAATATTAATAAGCATATAGTTCCAAATAACTCATATTTTTCAATTCTCTGGTGTTTCAATATGTGCTTTTGATATATATTGGCTAAAATGTATCATTTTTGACATATCTATGTGCTTCACTGCGCAATATTTTTTAAAACACTTGCACATATGTTTTATTCAGCACATTGTCTGCATTGAATGTTTAGATAGGTGTTTTAATTTTTTTTAACTCTTTGTTAAGTAGAGTGATTGTTTCTTTGCTTGATTCTACGTAACTCAAGACATCTGTGTTTGGCATTTTTATTTTCAGTCATCTCTTGTATCTCTCAGATAAGGTTTGTTGTGTAACACTTCATTTATGTGTAGCATTTCACGTTCCATTGTGAGATTAAGCTGTGCTACATCAAACACTACTTATCTCAACCGAGCCAAGCTACAAGGAAAGCCCGACTGCAAAAGATAGACATTTGGCAAGATTTATCCTTTTGTTTTCTATGTTTTGTGTATGCATGGTTAGCATACCTAAATAGCAAATTTCTTTTTACAACAATTTTTTGTTTCTACAAACTATTGTGTCAATTTCCTGCATGTTTAAAAAAAGCTTGTTGCATGCAAAGATTCTAACGTTTCTTTTTGTGTCGCTGCGGTATTTAGGAACTATTCCCTTTTGAGATGTTTCATAACACTTTGGCCCAATGTTACAGGTTCGTTTTTGGTTCTGGTGCAAGTTTGAAGAACCCGGTTCACCGGTAAGGTGATTTTTTTTCCCTTGGGTTCGTTATTGGGTTTGTCCATACAAAAAATATATACAAAATTAAAAAATATAGAAATTATAGCCTATTACATAGCAAATAAGTGACATTGTCATTAACCATATAGTATGCATATTGATATGAAAAATAAAATACGAAAATAATCACAAAATACTAAAAATAGTAAATAATATCCGAATGCCAAATGTCATGATAATCATTAAACATAAATCATAAATATTAAAAATCAATAATTATGATATCAAACGTCATGATAATCATTAAACATAAATGATAAATATTAAAAATCAATAATTATGATATCATCATGTGGTTGTAAGTAAATACATCAAACTTAAAATTCTTAAAACTTAAATGTTAACTTAAAGTCACTAATAATGACTCATAATTTTTAGTGACTCAGCTATGAACCCTTAGAAGGTACAGGTGCTAGGTATTCATATAATTGTTTGAACTTTATGATTTATACATTACTAATCCACATATAATCGCTAGCATGCCCAGTTAAATCAAAGTAATTTCAGTTGACAAATTAGCTTTGAAATGCCACATCTTATAAATGAAGAGTCAAGACAATGAAAGCTGTCAACATCTAGCTTATGATTTCCTGATCGAATGTCGTTGATGGATGTGGATTGCATTATGTATTCCATTGCAAATTGGCCATCTATTCTGAAAATTAGTTGACTGGCCCTGGCCAGTGTCTTCCAAATCCTCAATTAACGCTTCAAGTAGTTATTTTCTTTCTTCTTTCAGATATTTCCTTTTAAGGGTTCATAGCCGAGCCACTAAAAATGGAAAAAAAAAATTAAAAAATGTGTTTTTGACTGTTGGTTCTCTGTCCCAACGCCCTGGGTTCATCCTAGAAGAGCCCAAGCCGTACTCGGGTACCCAAGGACAAACCCTGAGCGTTGGGGCAGCAAACCAAATCCCGAACCCGGTTTGAACATGGGTGCCCAACGTAGCCCAAAAGCCACGAACCGGTAATGTTGCTTTGGCCTGGTTTCTTTTTCCTTTGGCTGGTTTTGTGTTTGTCTTGTTTACCTCCTTGTATCAGTCTTAACGCCTTCCTAGTCACCTCTGCAAAGCATCCTTCTGCATGTAACGCCTTACCAATCTTTGCACCATCTTTTTTCAAAGTATTTAAAATTTGTTGCTTGCCTTCTATGTGTAATGTCCCCAATTTGGGACAAATCAAAAAAATAAAAGTTTTCCAACAAACCCCATCAAATCTGAATAAATCTAAAAATTCTGAATATAAACCAACTTTTGTTGCTGTAAATGTGCTTCAAAATTGAAAATGAAGACTCCAAACCACTGTAAAAATTAACAAATAAATGCCTTATGATCTTTAGCCGCCAATGGCTCTCATCACCAAGAAGGAAGAAGCTGAAGGAAGATCTCAACCTTCAAACCCTAGTGTCACCCAAGCTAAACTTTGATGCCCTTTTCCACACACCAACTCTACTCAAACCCTTATCAATTGCAAACAAAATCCAAAACAGCATTAGTTCATCACTGAATAAGGCTCCCAATAAGCCAAAATCCCAACCATACCAAGTCACCAAAATTCAAAATATTACAGCATTAATTAAATCAGAAATCAGATCTTGTTTCACTCTCAAATCAAGCCAAATCCACTGAAATTAATTGTCAAAAATTCAAAAATAATTATATTATTATTTGTCCAATATTTAGGGCCTAAAAGCATCCTACAAACCCTACAGACATTCCCCAAGGTAAATCGCTCAAGTGTAGAATTAATTACAATAAAATCAAAAAATTATAATAATTATTATCAAAATTATTATTATAAATTTGACCACTCAAAGGCCTCAAATGATCTCCCAATTCCAATCACCCTAACTAGAATAAATCAACAAAAATCCACAAACCCTACGAGAAGGTTTCTCCTTTGTAGCAAAGCCCCCAAAGGAGGTCTTCAACCCTAGAAGCCAAATCACCACTCCACGACCCAATAATCTATAAATAGATTCCAAAAACCAGTCACCTTTTCAATCACAAATGATGAAGCAAAAATTGCAGCCCTTGATGTAGAGCTACTCACAATGAAGATATGAAGGGTTTTGTTTTCACACTTCGGTACATCTTGAGGGTTTTCATCCTCAAAATGCTATGGCCAAGCTTGACATACTTGAACAAAAATTTAATATCATAAAAATGCATAACCTTCAAATGGAACCCTCACTTTTTTATTATAACCAATGCCCCAAAAGGAGCGCCCAAATTAGGAGGGAAAGCCTCATTTTCAAAAATTAAAAAGGCATCATTATAATTCCCTTTTTAGACCATGGGTGCCCATGACCCCCCAAAAAAGGCTCCAAATTAATTGAAATTAGAATAATAAGGTAATTTTCATAACTCAAGTGCAAATTAAAATTCATAACGTAGCTTTTTCATTAATTGCTCTTCAAGTGAGCTCTCAACATTCCCATTTCTTCTTTTCCCTTAGACTTTAGGGAACAACTTAAGGCTAAGGATTCCAAGTGTGCTCATGTCAAAAAGGGGAACATAACAGTGCTCCCTACCCAAAATTGCTTGTCCTCAAGCAATTGCAAGAGCCATGGGGTTGTCCCAACATTCTTCACAATGCAAACCCCACCTGTCATTGCTTTCCACAGAGAGAAAGCTTCAAATTGAAATCTCACCTTGTTGTACCTGCATTTTGAGGGCTGCCCCCAAGCGCTGAAAGTGTCATCACAGTCTTCCAAAGGCCACTCATGTCCCCATAATGCCAACCCATGCAATACCAAGTTGCATTTGAGGAAGTCATTCTCATGTATACCTCCAATAGACACCAAAGTGCCCTAAAAAAAGATGCTCGATGATGAATAGTTGTCAAAAGAAATACAACTAAAAAGTGACACCTTGTTGCCCCATATGTAAGGATCATTCTGAAATCCCCTTATTGTATGCATACTATCTTGACAAACATTCAACAACTTCTTGGGATTTCCTCTATGCCATGGTAAACCCCTCCAAACTTGCAAAAAAAGGACAACATTGGACCTTTTTGGAAACATACCTTGGAAGCAAGTGTTGTAGAGATGCAAACCATCTTGTATGGGCCTCCTTATGTGTGCCACATGTTCTCTTATTAGCTCTCCCTCCTCAAGAAAATATGGAACACAATGTGAATCTAACCAAAGCTCCATTTCATCAATAAAAGAGTGTTGTATCTTACTTGTGTTCTCCCACCTTCTGTTATGCAAGAAACATTTTCAATTATACACATTTTCAGAATTGGTTAAGGGTTGTAGTATGACAAAATAATCAGATTTCTCAACCTCATGACACGACTGTACTTGCATCTGTAACTCAAAAAATTTTGAGAAACAAAATTCTAACTTAGTTTGTGCACTTCTCTCTTCAATTCTGGGCTCTAATATGCTCCAAATTCTAACATTTTTAACTTCAACAGGGGGCTGGAATTGTCTTTCTAACTCAGAAATTTCCGAGTGAAAAAAACCAGACCTTGCATATGTATTTTTAGAATTTATCCCTGGCTGTAGCATGTAAAAAACAATGAGTTTTGTAAAGGTTGAAGGTGGTGCATGTAGTATATCAAACTCAGAATTTTTTGAGTGATCTTAGGACCAAAAATCCTTCAACAATCTACCTTTCTCCCTGCTGTCCACCACTTGAGCTCTTGCCCAATCCAAGAGGGGGGTGAAGTTCTCATCCATACATCCAAAATCACCTATATACCTTGGCATAGGATTCTACCTATAGCAAATTAGGGGATGCTTTTTCAGATCAAGTGTTCTACCCACTTCTATCCATGTACCATAAAAGTCAGAATTATTCATACTCACCATTGGGTAGAAAACCAAATTTCCATTGATGCCATTGGCTGCCTATGATCAAAATTTGCATCCTCTTGTTCATTCCTTCCTCTTCTCTCAAACTCATGTAGAGATGTCCTACCATGTTATTTGATGAAGGTGGTGGTGGTCCTTAATCACTTAGACCATGTAGAATAATCTTCTTACCTTCCACCTTGAATTTCAAATCCATAGTTTGATAGTTTTGTGTATACTCACCAAGAGAATGTAACCATTGTATGCCAAACACCATGGTTTCCCCAATGCCTACTACATATAAATCATATTCTACCATATGCCTTTCCAAAGCTAGATTCAACTTTGGAACCTTAGTAGTACAAAGGATAGTGAACCCATCCAACACAACGACTCTAAACCCTTTGAACTCCACGGGTTGTAGGTCACATGATGTCACAAGTCCTCTTTCAAGAGACACATTTTTGTTGTATAATCAATAGCAAATCGTGAGTTACAGTATCCACTCTTATTGAACATGCAGTTTCAACAAAATCTTCAAGCATGAAGAATTTCAATGATCAAAATTAACATATCTTAGAATGAGCCCTCATCCTCTTTAAATAGCCTCCTCCAAGTGTAGCACCCAATTTGAAAAGAAGAGTTAATTTAAAAATATTGAAAGTAACTCCTTATAATTTCAATTTAGGCCTTACGTGCCCATGACCTTTAAAAGGTCCCAGCTTAAGTGAAATTTATAACATAAAGTGTTTTTTTAATTAATTGTCTTCATTTTTAAGTATTTAAAAATACTTTTTATTTTAGCAATAATATTACTTTAACTTCCAAAAAGGGTACATTACAGTCCTCCCTTCCCTAATTTGTTTGCCCTCAAGCAAATGCAAGTTCATATGCCCAAGAACCATGTCCAAGAGAGAAGACATGATGTATTGACCCCAAAGCCTTGATCGGGTGCCGATCAAATGTGAGATCTCTTGCCAACACAAACTCATGCCTTTGATGTACTTTGGTTGATCCAAAATTTCTGCAACCCTCTTCTTTCTTGTTCTAGGTCTTTCCATACCTACACATGGAACAAATATGTTAGAAAAAATTATAGTGTTTACCAACACTTTTGTGATCTCATCTTCATGCCTTGTTGACATGACATTAGATTCTCTTCTCTTGCGTGTAATCTTCTCATGAATTCTTTTTTTTTTAAGAAGTTTCCAAACATTAAATATGTTGGCCTGTATATTGTTGTAATCTTGTTTCTTTTTCCCTAAAAATGGCTTGAAAATGATTGCAAACCTCTTTGAAATAATAAAAACAAAATTCCCTTTACTAGAAAACTGAAATTATGTTTTCCATGTGGTTGGGTGACCTTTAATCACTGAAAATAGAAGTGATAAGAGGGTTGTTCCCTTTGCAATCAGCAGTCCTAATTAATTTGCAGCATCTGTTATGATCAAAAATCCTTGAACCTTTTTGTGACCACAATAAGAAGACTGACAATTCCTTATTTTTGGCCAAAAATCTTACCAACACATAAAAACTGATCCATTTCATATCAATCCCTATTTTTTGGGCAGCAGTTAGTGTGTCAATCATGATATTAAACAAAAATACAACAGCTTCATACCTTGAAAGAATTTGCATTGAATCATTTCCCTCATAATTTTTGACATTTGCACATGCGCCAACCATACCAAACTGAATTTCCAAATTAGGGGCAATGATATCAAATTTGTTTTGTTCACATTCCAATATGAAATTAGTGAGCTCAACATTCTTCTTTTTGTTTGCAAATTGAAAATCATCATAGCATACACAAGCAATAGGATTTACCTCATGTTTTTCCTAACAAACGATTATGGACTTATGCCCTACATGAAGAAGATTAGAGCTACAAAAATGAACCAAATTAATATGCCTAGCAAGGTTGCCCATAATCAAATTCATCTCATGGAAAAACACTAGAGGATGTGTGCTCCTATAGTGTGCATTCCAAAGTGTGCTAGGACCTTCTTTATACCACATCAATCCTTCTTTATTTTGTAAATATAGTCCTTCCATTTGTAGAAAAAAAACAAGCTTAACCAAATTGAAAAACATACCTTGCAAGTGTATAACACAATCACCTAAACTCATTGGTAGGAATCCCCTTATGTAAAATGAATGTCCTCTTTTTGGCTTCCCTTTGTTAGCTTCCTCACACATGTATGCATCATCAAACAAACCCCACCAATATTGAGTTTTATTCCTTTTTATATACTATTGTACATGCCATGTTAATTCAATTTTTCTTATGTGACAATTTTCAGAATGCACCTTGGTACAAAATTTCCCCAACATGGGCTGTAGCATGCCTTGAAAGTGCCAAATTTTCCCTTTTTTATGTGGTTGGACTTGTTTTGTTAACTCAAAAAATTTGAACTAAAAAAAAATCAGATTTCTTACCACTTTTTCTAGCTCTTCTCTTTGGCAATCAATTCTCATCTTATCTCTCTTAATATTAGTATGACAAAAATCAGGACTATGTAAACTTACTATTTGTGTTGTAGTGTCCATTCTTTTGTAAGCACATAGCTGTCCATGATGTCTCATAGCAGTGCTATCATTGTTCCTTTCATCCTTCTTTCTCATACTCCTCAAATATCCCTCTATCATATCGATTGATGAAGATAAAAGAGCCTTTGTGTCATTCAAACCATGCAAAATATATTCATAATCTCCCTTGTTAAAATAATACTCATGATGATCAACACAATGCAAGAACAAAGTATGATGGTGGTACAACAAATCCTTGCTATGAAGATAGTCAAATTGCTTACTCTTAGTGGCTGTCCTAGCAAACTGAAAATCAGCCAATATAGATCCTAAAAATGGTGCAAGATCTTCACTCTTAGATCCTTTGTTTACCACAAGAGATTTCCCTTTTGCTTCACTTTCGTCTATACCTTGTGTGCACATGTATGGAGTACCTTCATAACTCTTGTTAGTATCATAAACATCATTGATTTGCTCCTCATGTACTGCTATTCAAAAGACAGCGAGCTTCATACCACTATCCTCATGTGAAATTGGTGCTTCATCCACCAAACTCTCTTTCTCAACCTGTAAATCTGAATTTCTTTCCTTTGAGGTGTAGATTCCATGATTCTCTTTTCTGTCACATTAATAGCATGCATGCAATCATTAGAAGATAAGGAAATATTGTCAATTAATGAAATATTTTCACCTTGCTCATCTTTGCATCCTTGCACATCGAACCGTTCTAGAAACTTTTAACTGAAATCTTAAAGGCAAGCAATGGATTCGGTCCCTTGGGTCCTCAGCAACTGATGCCACCACTTATGTGTCATTCCATCCAAAAACAAAGGGATAAATTTGAGGGCATCCTCCACACACAGAATTCCATAGCAAATACGTCTCCAATTCCATCAACCAAGCTCTAGCAAAATAGTTATTAGTGCCATCAAAAAAAGAAAGGAAATTTATTCAATTTCTTTTCCTCCTTTGAAAAACCTAATTATTAGTTTGCATCCCAATCTTAAATACAACCCCACAAGTGCACAAAATCGGTGCTCTGATACCACTGTAATGTCCTCAAATAGGACAAATTAATGCAAAAGGGGTTTTCTCTAAAATCCACAAAATATGATCTAAGAATTAGTAAACCCTAGCTTGAGAATTAAATTCTCCAAAACCATTATTTAATGCAAGAAACCCTAGATGCCAGAAGTGAGGGTTTCGTAGGGAATTTTCTATCAATAAAATAATTTGAAAATAAATAATAAATTTCAAATTTAAATCCCTTAGATAAATACCTTTCTCTTTCCTTATGCCACAAAATAATGAAAGAATAATCAGTTTTAATAGCCAATTTTCTGTTACTATTCGAAGGATAAAAAGTCTTCACCAATTTTAGATCTTTCACTCCCAGCCACTCAAAAATTATGAAAATATTACTGTAGATGCACAGAAATATGGAGAAAATGAATATTCGATTATTTTTTCAAAATTCTGAAAAATTGTGATTTTTATACCCAAAATACAGCTGAAATGTCATAAACCCATAACTCTGAAAATACTTGGAATTTCTAATCAAGTGATAGCTCAAAATGAAGCTAAAAATATAATCTTTCAAATGAAACATAAATCAAAATTTTCTTTCCATGGGAAGGTCACCGAAAATTGCTTTGAAGTTCTGAAAACCCTAGTTTCTTGTAAGATAATTAAATAATAATTCATAAAATTATTATTTAATTTTCTCTTTCAAACCCTTCACAAATCTATCCAAAAATGCACACCAATAATCAAAAATTTAGCAAACAAAATCAGAATATTTAATTTACAATTTTTAAATCAAATGAAGCATCCAAACCCTAGATCTAAGCTCCCCAAGTAATTCGCTCCACTTGCAAAAATAATATAAATAATCAGCAAGTTTAACATGCAAGAAAAGACCATGAAATCCTTACAAACTTCCACACAAATCCTTCCAAAGCAAATAGCCCCAATCCTTAGGGCATGAACAATATCTTCTTAGCAACAGTGGCGTCAAGAGACACCTTTTTGTTGTATAATCAATAGCAAATCGTGAGTTACAGTGCCCACTCCTATTGAACATGCAGGTTCAACAAAGTCTTCAAGCATGAAGAATTTTAGTTATCAAAATTAACATATCATCAAATGAGCCCTCATCCTCTTTAAATAGCCTTCTCCAAGTGTGGCACCCAATTTGAAGGGAAGAGTTAATTTATAAATATTGAAAGTAACTCCTTATAATTTCACTTTAGGCCTTACGTGTCCATGACCTTTAAAAGGTCCCAGCTTAAGTGAAATTTATAACATAAAGTGTTTTTTTATTAATTGTCTTTATTTTTAAGTATTTAAAAATATTTTTTATTTTAACAATAATATTACTTTAACTTCCAAAATGGGGACATTACATCGACCAAGCCCTCTAAGAACAAAACCACCAACCTATTCGAAATGTCGATCACCATGACTAAAAGCTATTGTGCCTAAATTGAGCCAAAATGAGGAAATGGAGTTCTGGATTTGCCCTATCAAACCTCTTTGAGAGTCTCCTACTGAAATCCCCATAGGTATGTATGTGTTAATGCCTTTATGTGATCAATACATGATACCACCACTCCTGTGTTATTGCCTCCAAATGTAAAGTGACAAATTGAATTGCCTCCTCTATCATGGGTTGTAGTGTAAATAAGGTGTCTACCTTCTGAATCTATGCCCTCGTCGAACTCCTCAATGATCCATCAAAAGTTTAAAGAGATACTTTTCCCAACACATGTTGGAGATCTCCATGACCTCCCCTATGTCTCTGACTGATCTTGGGCTCACTCCTCCCCCATTTCCAAGTTGAATACTCGAAAAAACTCATAGCACCCCTTATTGCAGTAAATGCAATAGAATACTCCATCTCTTTCCAATTCATCAAGTGGGTTAGGCAAACCCTCTCTCTTTGGTAAGGACTCATCTCTCTGAATGAATGTAGGTTGGATGGACCTACGTGTAAGTGCTTCATTCCCTAAGGGAGGTGTATGTGTGTCAGAATAGTTCTTTGAGTTACTGCTATCTCCATTAAGGGGCTTAAAGCCACTCATCTCACTCATAGCACAAACGAACCCCTCCATCACTATTTCCATCCTCTCCTATGATTGAATACCTCAAATCTCTCTCCTCTGCTTCCATATCCCTTCTCTCTCTGTCTCTAATGGATCCATGTCACCCCTCACCTATTCTTGTTGGTTCCCTAAGCCTTTCTTATTGTTCCTTAAATAACACCTTACCTCTTTGTCACTACTCATATAACAATCCTCTTAAAATCTCCACAATTAGCCAAAATATGGCTTTGATACCACTATAATGTCCTCAATTTGAGACAAATCAACAAAATAAAGATTTTTCAACAAATCATATCAAATCTAAAAATTATGAATATAAACCAGCAAACTATTGCTACTATAAATGCATCTCAACAAAAAATGAAAACTCTAAACCACTGAAAATTAACAAATAAATACCTTATGATCTCTAGCGGCCAATGGCTCTCATCACTAAGAAAGAAGTTAAAGAAGGAAGGTCTCAACCTCCAAACCCTAGTGCCACCCAAGCTGAACTTCGATGCCCTTTTTCACAAAACAACTCTGCTCAAACCCTTGTCAATTATAGACAAAATTATATAAAATATAGCATCCAAAACAGCATCAGTTCATTATTGACTAAGACTCCCAATAAGCCAAAATTTCAACCATACCAAGTCGCCAAAATTCATAATATTACAACATTAATTAAATCAAAAATCATATCTTGTTTCACCCCCAAATCAATGCCAAATCCATTGAAATTAATTATCAAAAATTTAAAAATAACTATAGTATTATGTATCTAATATTTAGGGCCTAAAAGCACCCTACGCACCCTATAGACATTCCCCAAGTTGAATCACCCAAGTGCAAAATTAATTACAATAAAATCATAATTTACAATATTCAATTTGATCATCAAATGACCTACAATAAATGTGACAAATATCAAAAATTTATAATAATTATTATTAGAATTATTATTATAAATTCGGACACCTATTTGGCCACTCAAAAGCCTCAAATGATCTCCCAGTTCCAGTTGCCCTAGCTAGAATAAATCAACAAAAATCCACAAACCCTAAGAGAGGGTTTATCTCTTGTAACACGACTCACAAGGGGGGTCCTCAACCCTAGGATCCAAATCGTCACTCCAAGACCCAACAATATGTAAATAGCTTCAAAAAACTAGCCATCTTTCCAATCACGAATGATAAAGCACAAATTGCAGTGCTTGATGTAGAGCTACTCATAATGAAGATATGAAGGATTTTGTCTTCACATCTCGATACACCTTGAAATTTTCCATCCTCAAAATACTATAGCCAAGCTTGACATACTTGAGCAAAGATTCAATATTATAAAAATGCATAACTTTCAAATTGAAACTTCACTTTCCTTTTATAGTCAGTGCCCCAAAAAGAGCATCCAAATTAGGAGGGAAAGTCTCATTTTCAAAAATTAAAGTACATCCTTATAATTCCCCTTTTAAACCATGGGTGCCCATAACCCTCCAAAAAAGGCCCAACTTAAGTGAAATTAAGATAACAAGGTACTATTTATAACTCAAATGCAAATTAAAATTCATAATGTACCTTTTTCTCTTCAAGTGAGCCCCCAACATTCCCATTTCTTTTTTTCTCTTAACCTTTTGGGAACAACTTAAGGCTAAGTATTTCAAATTTGCTCATGTAAAAAAGGGGGACATGACACTATGCCACAAGGCGTCTCACCTTTAATTCTGCTCTTCATGACTTTTTTATCAACAAAAACTCTTCATTTGCTTTTTACCTTAGCAAAATCCTTTTGGTTTAAAAACGTCTTTTTTGGTAATGCTTTGGTATCATTCATTACTTTCAAGTGTTTAAACAAAAGAAAAAAAAAAATTAATTGCTTAATCAAAATGCCACTCATGCATTTTTGGTTAAAACTTTTAAATCAAAAAGTTACTCAAAACTTAAACCACAGTTTTTAAGAACAATATTACCTTTGTTATCTTTTTTTAGCATTTATAATCTTGGTAAGTAATTTGGTGATTTGATGTGGACTTCATTTACAAGTTAAATAAGTTGTAGCAATTTCATTTAAAAGCTTAAATTCCACTAATCATCTTTTTTTTCCAAAAGTAATTGTTTTCTATATATCAAATTCATGCTTCCAATAATATATTTTCATTTGTGAATTAAAACAATAAACATTTTTTTTTTGTTTAATATAGTTTTAGTTCCTTTTTATATCCATATTAACCCTAAACAAGTTTTTTAAAGCCACTCACATTGGCTTTCTCGCAATTTGAAGTTGATAGGAATTGTATATCCTTTTTTATTAGCTTTCTCAAATCTTTCAATTGCTAATTTCTGGAAAATTTGCTTCATCTTGAATTTTTATCTAAGGTAATTTGCAAGTGTATCTTGTTAGTGCCATGGTTTTCAAATTGACCATTTTTTTAGCATTTAAGAACATTACACAAACTTTTGCTTTTAAAAATGATGAAATTCTTGCTCTTAAATACCAAATTCAATGTCAAAATGTTACTTCAATGCTTTGAAAACTTGTTTAATGCTCACGCAAAGAAAATACAAATTTCTTCTGATGCTTCAAATGAAAAACATGTGTCTTTTGCACATGATAATGTCTCTATTGACGATCTTAAATGTGCTTCTCAACAAACTACTATGAACACTCCTACCAACCCTAGTTTATGTATTATGCACTCTATGGGGTACTCGGGTGGTGGTCTTAGTAAGCATAAAACTAGTATTATTGAACCTCTTTTAATTAAATCTAATGCAAATCGTAAAAGTCTTGGTTTTAATGCATTTAATAAGAATTTGAAATCATATTGTCCTCTGCACCAAAGAATTACCATCCAGCTTATTTTGATTATAATGCTTGTCATGCTCATTTTGTGCTTAAAAATGATCAAACTTGTGAGCATTATGGAAAACACAAGCATCATATCTCTAAATGTTAAAAATTGCATCCATGCAAATCTTGTGGTAAATCCACTCAAAACACTTTGCATTGTTGGAAAATGACTAAAGCACCTACCTTAAGGTAAAAACAATTTGGCTATCTAAAGATAATATATCTTCTAAAGACTTTGATGTGTCTTCATGTGATAATTCTTCAATTACTTTACGACAAATATCTTTTGCAAGCAACACGTCTTCTTTGTCTCCCTTTTGATAAACTCAATCTTCTTATGCATTCTTTACTTTTTGTTGCAAAGGAAATATGTTTTGTTAAATCTCATTTTGACTAGCTTAACTTATTTTTGTGCAAGATTTCGCACTTTATGATGGAAGTTGTATTTTGCTCATTTTTCTTTGTTGTACATTTACTTTATTATATATGTAAATCATATTTTTATGGCATATTGATTACTTAACTAGAAATATTAGTATTAGGTTGTTTGTTTCGCAGATTTTAGTGGATTGTTTCTCCTTGTTGGTCCTTGTTTCATTGTAGATTGACCATCTTGTCCAAAGAGAATTCTTAAAGATTATTGATGATCACACCTTCATCCTTATGACTTTTTGTGACACCTCTTCTTATTTCTTTCTCAAACTATTGCAATTCCTCTTGAAGGGTTTTTATTAAAGGAGAGTATCATGTAATTTCAACTCCCTTTCTTGTTTGTAAAAGGTTTTCTCCACTTTTGTAATCCCAAATCAAGATTAAGAGGGAGTGTTGGAGATTAACCTTATTTGGATTCATTTAGTCCTTTAGGCTTATCCTAAGTCTTTTGTAAGTGTGCATTTATTATTAACATAAATACACTTTACCCTGAATTTATGAGGTGTCTCACTTCATTTGTCCACTTTTAAGATTTGGGAGTGAGTAACTCCTCCCCCCATGTCACACACTTCCCCCCACTCTCTTTGACACATACCAAGGACACCTTGTGAGGTCATAATAAGAATTTTTTAACTCTCTAATCCTTTTTGCTCTATTGTAAGAGTCCTCTACTCTCTTGCATGAACAATCTTGCTTTTGCAATCCTTTGATGCCTATTTTGGCTTGAGGCCACTCTTCTCTCTCTCTCTCTCTCTGCTTCTATTTGTTATTTTACTTGGATTTCAATTGTTTGCAAGGCTTCTAATAGATTATGGGCTTTTTTTTATTTGATGATTTTCCCACTTGTCAACTCTCATCTCTCTATACGGCTTGTTTCTCTTCTTGAAATAACATTTTTGCTTTCCATATTTCTTTTTTATGTATTCAGCATTTTTCATCTCAATCTTGGCGAATAATCTAATACATTTGATGTCATCTGGAAGGATGACAAACTACAAAATATAGATGAGAAAAACAAAATGTAGAGAATAAAATGAGGATCACTATGTAGAGTCTAAATTGTCTCAACATCATGTAGGAGATGTTGGGAATAATGATACTCTAAAATAAGTTAAATGGAAAATTGTGAAGAGCATTGCAGTGAAAGTGATGATCAAGATGCGAATGAAGTTGTAGAATGTAGTATTAAAAATATCAAGGAATTAAGTGTAGATGATGAAAATTTAATATTCAATGGTAGTCATGTCAAACATTTTTCAATAAGAAGCAATTATATCTCTTCAACTAGTGGTGTAGGTTAAAATATAATCAATCCAAGAGATGAAAAATTAGTCAAATCAAAGGGAAGTTTTGAAAGCAACTTGACTTAAAGTAGTGTTCTTATGATGAAAATTCAATAATTTTCAATGGTTGTCATGTCAAACATTTTTCAATAAGTAGTAGTTATATCTCTTTGGCTCATGGTGTACGTTCAAATATTATCAAGCCAAGAGATGAAAAATTCGTTGGATCGAAGGGAAGTTTTGATAGCAACTTGACTTAAGGTAGTGATCTTTATGTTGATCAAGGGAATATTGAGCAAGTAAATGAAATTGGAGTCACATTTAAAGACAAAAAGAGGAAATGTTGCCAAGTAATTTTTCAATAACAAAAATGATAACTTGGAAACATAAAGTGATGAAACATATGGAGCCAAAATCATTTTTCATAAATTTCTATCTTAGTAAAAGTCATGTTGAAGAAAAGTGATAGATGAAGAGATTAAAAATAAAGTGAACTGCCTTGATTCAGATTAACAAGTGTGATCAATAAGGGCTAAGTGAATTTAGAAAATTGAATTATATAATGAGATTGTGCACAAATAAGAGTAGCCCAACGAAAGCATGTTAAATCACGAAGACACAAAAGAAAATGAAAGTTTCTTAATTTAAGCATTGGTAAAAGTGAATGACAAAGTGGTGAGAAAAGAGAGATACCGAGATATCAAAGAAGAATGTTATTGTTCTTCAAGAAAAAGCATGTGATTACTCTCCAAGGATGGAGATGACTACAAAGAGGGGGAGTAGTTTTGGTAAACATGTTTGTATTTATTGATTTATAGGATTTTGTTTTGAAAAATGTCATAAAAGCTATGTCATCGAAGGTGCACATACTTATATGAAAAACATTGTTTATTTAAAAATAATAATATGAGAAAATGATAATAATATTTGATTATTGATGTTTGATATTCACGGTGATGTGATGTGATTATATTTTTATGAGAAATTAATCACAAATAAATATACAGTGACGTGTTATACGAGAAATGTGTTTGTGAAAAACTGTTCATGTGTGATTAAAAATAGTGTGCAACTACGTTACGATCACCATTTATTGGTGTTGAATGCTAGTGAATTGATGACAAGATTTAATGAATGATTGAGAAATCTCGTGGTGACATAGTAAGCTAGGCAATGGTCATTGGAGAAAGGGCATGCAAGGCATTTCGAACCAAGGATACAAGGTATATTTTGGATGATTTGAAACCTTGGATTTAATATAAGAATAATCGTTAAGTGAATCGTGCATGTATTTGATGTTATTAAAAGATTAATGTGATCTCTTTATAATTTAAGAAATCGAAAATGAAGTTTATGTTCAATTATTTTCATGTGGTAGTAACAAAACAAAGACTTTTCTACAAGATGATGAAAATAATAACAATTTCTATATTTTTTTATTAACTCGATAAGGAAGTATTGAGTGATTATCATATAACAACTGGGGACTCCAATCTTGTCAACTTTGGAGATGTCCAATAATGAATCACATTCTACTTTTTCCATGAAATTAACAAATTTATTGTATCTATTAACTTTACTTGTGATGGATCGTTGGAATTAGGTCAAAGTTACATGAAGTAAGAATAAAGTTGTGCAACTGAGGACAATTGTATATAAGAGGGGGAGAAATGATATGCAACAAACTCCCATTTAGAATATTATTATAGTTGGAATTAAATATAAGATATAATTTAAGTTCACAAATAATTTTTAAAAATCTAAGAATATATTAGCATATATTATTTAAAAGATGTACATGAATAATGATAATAATAATGTTAATACTAATGACGAGACATGGTTATAAAGAAAAGTCCTTTAATAGTTATTTAATATGAGCATGGTTGGACAATAAGGGACGTTGGGAAAAGACAATAAAAAAGTAGTTCTAATAGGAATCAAATGGAGACATGAAGAGGATCACCTACGGGAATTTGTTTCGTCTCAATATGCATTAATACATGAATTCAAGTTAAGTTAGAGCCACAACTAATTCAATGTTTGATGGTCAAAATATATTCTAATAGGATTAAAAACAGAGGTTGATTTTATTTTAGCTTCAATGTAAAATATGTCAACGATGTTCTTGAAGGCTCCATTGAAGCAATTGGCTTGTAAATCTTGCATGATGATAGTGGAAGTTTGAAGGCACATCCCCAATTTTCTAGAGCTTTTCCAAAATGAGTTTATCCAAAGTAAATTCTTATTTTGATTCTCGTGTTTCCATGTTTGTTTCAGTATTTTTATTGCTTAATTTCATTCTATGCAACTACTTAACAAATTTTGGAATTTAAGCAAAGATTGCAAATTAAATGTCCAGCTGATCAAAAACATAGATCTTGTTTATAATAGCAAGTAGAAGTAGAATTCAGTCACAACTTAAAGAATTAGCATGTATTTCTTTGTTACACCCGGCGAATTTGTTGATTGGAAGATTCACGTATGGGTAGCAGCGGGTGCAAGAATCCGATTTATAGAAATTGTATACATGATTTAAGCATGAACAAAGTCTAAATTAAATGACAAATGTAAATGGGAACCCCTAGCTGTTACAAACATCAACTTTTCACTTTTTGTATGTTTTTTCAGTAGCATATTGCATTGGATCAATAAAAGTGGACTTTAATATGTGTTGAAGGATTGCACGTTGGAATATCCAAGTCTATTATGCATCAAGGTCCCTTAAACCTGGGTATCTCTAGCAAACAATAAATGAGGAGGTGACACATTACCTTGAAATAAGGTGATTAGAATATGTGGCAACATGACATCTAAATAAGTATTGGTTTTGCTTATGAAAATAGATTTTTCAATCAAATACAACTCCTCATTTTATAAATGACTACATGTTGTATTTAGATTTAAAAGTAAAATATTGAAGAAAATATCTAAACCTATACAATCAAAATTATCTTTAACATTTTTTTACTGTCATTTCCAACATTAAATTCTTGGATAATTCTACTATAAAATGTCCATAGGCTTAAGTTGTTCAATCTCCAAGGACGCATAGACAATATTTCACTTCAAAAAAAAAATCTTCTCTTCTTGAATTCATGTGTCCATCTATTATGACTTAATGAGTCAAATTAAATATATGATGAAAATATAACCTAAGTCGAATTAAATATATGATGAAAATATAACCTAATTGGGGATCTCTATTATGGTGAGTTTACCTTAACACATTGAAAGAAAAACTATGAATACTCAATCATCAAATTGCAAATGTATAAATGGCACCCAAAATGGAAATGACCACCCATAAGGGCTGGACCTTTGGCATACCAAAAAGAGTTGGGTACTCAAGGCTGTGCAGTGATCACAAGCCTTATTGACATCAGTTGTTTCTTAACTTTTCAACCCACAAATGGAAAAAACAGAAACAAATGTACTGATTGGTCTTTAACATTAGAAAATGACTAAACCACTTAAGTTCCTCGTATAAATTACAAATTCATATGTCATGAGAAAAAAAAAGCAACTACAAAGCACACTAACCAACCAGTTAACAAAATCACCAAGAGTAGTCCAGAAAATTCTCTTCATTTTCCCCATAAGATAAGATGCAAGGTTACTTAAGGTTATATGTTATGGTTATAGAACGGTTTTTAACAAATATTTTCATGTTTTCCTCAATGATTAAGCATTTAAGTTGATGCTAAGATTTTAGTTTTACTGTAGGGCACAATTATAGATACAAACTCTCCTTGGTGGGTGGGTAGAGATAGTTCTATCATACCATGTTCTTGACATGACTTTCTTAGCTGAAGAAAAAGAATTCCCATTTTTCATTAAACTTAAAGGATAATATTACCAAATACAAAAAATTATAAAAAAATTATCGTATGCACCTAAATCTGCTCACCCTAACCATTTTACTAATCTCGCTATCTATCCTAATTAATCCCATAACCATAGTCTTAATTAAATAACTAAATCATCTCCCCCTTCATTATTCTTCATCCTCTAACCTTATATTATCCCCACCAATCTATTAATTCTTTTAATCATGTATTAATCTTATCCTAATCCCACTTATCCATTATTTGGGAATTTAAAATTCCCATGACCCACCTACCCTAACCTATTCCTAAGTTCTCCTATATCCCTAATCCCTAATCACTTATTTAATCACCCATCTTAATCCCCTACTAATCTTACTTAACCCTTAAATAGATTTTAAAATTATCCAATTCTAGAATCCTCTCTAACTTAACCCCTTTTCCTCTAGAAGCCTCTATTTCTAGAGACTTCCAAGGAATTTTTAATTCATTTTTAATCCTCCTTCCATGGCTTATTTAAACACACCATCTCCCTCCATTCTAACTAACCAAAGAGTGTGCAAGAAATCCATGCTATAATCAAAGTCATTGATCAAGTTATCATTATGTCAAAATTCTGAGTTTATCCATAGCAATCCACAAACAAAATCAAGAACCATTCAAAAATTCACTTGAAGATCTTGGAGAAAGGATAAGAAGAACAAGGCAATGGTAAGAATCTTCTTACTATTTCTGGTTTGCTTCCATAATCTCTCCCTTTGATGTTATTGTGTTTTGGGTTAAATTTGTTATTTATAGTAATTTATATTCATAAGCTCAAAAATACAATAATATATTGGCAACCACAGTAGGAGAACTCCTCCAAACTAACCATTTTGCATGTTAGAAGTGTTTGGATAGTCTGAGGGACTGGTTGGACGAAGAGCAAGCTTTGAATTTCATTAAATTTTCAAGTCTAGGCAAACGATGATTTTGCTCTACAAGTCACAACATTGCATCAGTAGTTTCGCCACTAAATCAGCAATTTTGCACTAACCCCCACCTTTTAACCATTAGTGGCTAAACTTTGTGACAGGTCCTCATCTTTCTGCAAAATCGCAACTCGCAAAAGGCGCTTTTGACACTAAAATTATGGTTTTGTCATTAAAGTTGCAGTTTTGGATAAAATAGTTCTTAGGGCACGAAGTCAATTTTTTTTTAAAATTTGTTTTGTGTGCTTATATTAACCTTTTTGTCTTGCAGGGTTAAGACTAAAACCTATCAATCTTAAAACTAGTGGTTGTCTTATGCTAAGCAAAACCGCAAGTTTGCAGTCAAGATTTTGCATATAAATTACGGTTTTGCAATTAAAAAGGATGATTTTGACTTAATCTTTAAAATCATTAATTAAAATTACTAACTTTGGCCTTTTAACAAGTTTTTTACCTCTATCAGATTGTCGTTTGCCTGCAGGAAAGGGCAGATGTTGCCCAGATCGACATTAAACATCCAAACAACCCCTTTTACAATCTAGCTCAAAACCGCAGATCACAAATAGGCGTTTTTGCTTAATATAAGCGATTTTGCATATCAATAAGCAATTTTGATTTGAGTCATTTTAATAATATATATTCAAATATAAAACCTAGTTTCCAGTCATTTCTAGCATATTTTAGCCTACTGTAAATATTTTATCATCTTTAATACTTTTTTGGTCTAACTGTTAAATTTTAATCTTTTTTTACCAGCAAAACCACAGATTTCAAATCACAATTTTGCAATCAAACTTGTGATTTTGTCTAACCATTTGTGATTTTCCTTGACCTGTACAATCACCATCATGGTTAATTCACATCCTGCAAAACCGCAACTAGCCAATTGTGATATTGCCAAAAACTTGTGGTTTTGTGCTCTCTAAAAGCGATTTTACATATAACCAACTGCGTATTTGCGGTTTTGTCTTATGCAATTGCATTTTTGTATTCAATTTGTCTTTTTTGAGTGCATTTTTTAAAGTCATTTTCAATGATTCTTGGGTCATTCCAAGCATCTTGCAAGGCCCAAATTGTGTTTGGCGTCAGGGGCGTTGCCCCTCGACCCCACCCTGTACTACAATAAGGAACACACTCGAGGCACTGCCCCCAGACCCCACACGGGGCAGCTACCCCTTCACCCTTCAAGGGGCGTTGCTTCTTGACCCTGTTGGAGGTTGTCGCCCCCAAACCCCCACATCGTAGCCCCCTCACCCAAAGAAGTTAGAAATAAAAATCATGATTTTTTCAAGGGTTTTTATTAAGGCTTATTAGACTAACGTCTTGTTTCTTGCAAGGATGAATCTAATAGCAATTTTGGCTTGTTGACATCTTCTCTTACAGGTTATATATTTTTTGTCTAACGTCTTGTTTTATAGATTACCCTCCAAGATTGCTACTTGAAACTACTAAGCACTTGTCTTGCAGGTCGCTTGTCAAAGATATTTTGGCATTTTAAAAAAAATCTTTTAAATATCTTGTATATATTTTATATCTCACATCTAAATTAATCAGTTAATAAACATTTTGTCTGCTTGTGTGTCATCTGAGGGCTTTAGTGGTGTATACTCTCATCCTTGCAGCGATTCCTAGAAGATCAAAAACCACTAATAAACTCTCTCATTTTTATTTTTTAGGGGCAATGTGACATGGAATTGACACCCACGCACTTGCCATAGTCTTAGGGGGATAGTGATCGTGGATTTCACCACCACGCACTAATCCACACTTTGTGTTCCAGTGGAGTATAAATATCAAAGACAACTATCATTAAGCTAAGTCGTTGAACCCATATAGGTTTTTCGTGAAGGGGAAGAGTTCATTCTCTGAACCAGGCATTAGACAACACCCTATACAGACTTAGGCCCCACTATACCTAGCGTATATCAAAGACTCCCCTAGAGAGCTTGTATAGCCTAGTTTAAGACCTTTCGATCATAATAAGGGACTTGCTGCCAAAGTCAGTATCAACTCCCAAGTGATTGTCATATACACATGGGGTTAAGAGGGTTCTGGAGAATCCATAGCGGGTCACCAACATATAGCCTCATCCGCAAAGCTGTTAAATGGTGCAGTTGTCAGGTTACACACCCAAAATCAGTTTACTAGTGATAAGTTTGTGGTTTGCTTGATTTGATGAGTGTTATGCTAGACCAGTGCCATTTTTTAGCCAAATCAGCCTTTTACCCAAGCCTATACACACCTATCTAGGCTTTTTTCATCATCTTGTATATCCTTGTACATCCTTGTCCACATCCTCTTGAACATATTTTCTTTGTACATTTATGTATATCCTTTTAAGCTTATCTCATCTTGTACTAGTCTAATCTCATCTACCTAACACTAGTCATACCCTCTATGTTGTTTGGGTACGGGTACGGGTACGGATACGGGGACGTCTCGGGTACGCGAATCCATCATTTTTCAAAAACCTTGATTTGGATACGTCGTGGGTACGTCTGTATATATATATATATATATATATATATATATATATATATATATATATATATATATATATATTACTCATTTTTTTAGTAAAACACTTGAAACTACATAGCATGAAAATATTTGTCTATAAATGATAAAACACTTAAAAATATATAATATTCATTCATTCATTACTTCAAAGGCAAGATGTACATTCAAATCTAGAATAAATCATCTCGATTGCCCACAAAATCATGAATGCCACTCCCATTATTTTTCAACTTTATCATTTACTGACACTTTCTCTCACAAGGGCTCATCGGTGCATTGAATCTCACGAGTGCATGCCTTAAGGGGTGCATAGGGAATGGGGTGGGATCGGCTTTTGGCACTTTGCGAGAGATACTCATACTATTCTATCACGCATACATCCCTTCATGCAGCCTTCATACCTCCTATGATGTCTCCTTGAAATCTTGAAACCCTGAAATATGGCTAAGTCTGAAACCCTAAAACCCTGGAATCTGACTAACTCTGAAATATGATAGGATCCTCCAAAACCTAGAATTTGCATTATAGCTCATAGCGGTCCGAAACCCCTCTCAAACATCCTGAAAGTATATAAATAAAATATAACTCAAAGTATAAATGTAAACTTATACTTAAATGTTTATTTTATTTATATACTGTTGGGTTCGGACTGGATTTACATTTAGGGTTGCTTAGTTTTTAGGGTTTTTTAAAGGATTTTCTCAATTTTTTTAAAAAAGTATTTCGCCATTTTTCTACCGGAATCTCTCGGGCATGCCCAGAGACGTCTCGGGCACTCTCGGAGGAATCCCGGAGACGTCTGTGGCCGTGCCAGACATTTCCGATACGGCCACGGACGCCTCCGAGAGTACCCGAGATGTCCCCGTGCCGGAGGCGTCTCCAAACAGGAGGCGCTGGGGGGGAGGGCGTACCTCTGCAATGTAGGTCATACCCCATCCCTTAACTTAATCAAGTCTTGTCATCCCTCCAATCATAGTCCAACCTCATATTCTTCACTTAGCCTTAACATTGATCATCCCTAGCATCATCTTTATCTTAGTTCACCTCATCTATAACCAATCTTGGTCACATCCTAGTCCTTTTGTCACCATATCCTCACGTTATCTTGCCTTGTCAACCCTTGTCCCTTGTCTTGACCTTATCTAGCCTAATCACTTTATCCCTTGCAACCTAATTATAGTCCAACCCATACACATGAGTCCCATTCAAATCCTCCATCCACCAATCATAGCCAATCATCTACCCCTTTCTATACTAGCAAAGGGAATCCAATCCTGACCACCTCGTCTATTACTAGTCCACCAAACCAATCACGTCAGCAACCATCTGATGCAAAGCCCAACGCTTCCACATCCAAAGCACGAAGTGAAGAGAGCCCCTATACTCCTCTTCCTATATCATTAGAATCCCTCTTCCACTAGCTCGTTGCTAACATGATGGTATATCCCCCCATACGACATCTTAATCCTGCCAAGCCCAAGACCTCTTGGTATAAAGTTAACCAATATTGTGAATATCACTGAACCTGGGGGCATACCATTAATCAATGTCGTAATTTTCAAAACTACGTCCAAGACCTCATCGACCGTGGTGACATTGAAATCGAGGATGAATCAAATAAGTCTACATCCTTGGGTGAACAAGAAGAGGAATGCCAAGATTCCATTCCCGATCATGATCAAGCCCTTCCCTCTCCAAGCCAAGGTCAAAAACTACATCCATCTTCCATGGTCCCCCAATCTTTGACAAATCCCCCATCGAAGATGAGTCGGTTCCCCATGAACTTAGTCCCCCTTCTCTAATGAGTCTTTCTTCCATGAACCTGTCTTTGGCAAATTCGTTGTCCCTTCATCATCTTCCTCTCACCCATCACATCAAAAACACCATGTTGAGAGGTTATTTGCGAACAACAAATCTTCTACTAGCAGCATCACGTCATGTACATCAGAGCCAACATTGAAGTCAACACCAGTCTTATCTGCATCAATGGCATCATGTTCAACACCAGTGTCTGAATTAGATTCCCCGTCATCCCTCATAGATATTGCAACAAATGATGACTGTGCTTGCCCTTTTGGAAATACCTCCAATTTGGATGATAATCAGTCACCAAGCATATCTTTTGATCCCAATCAAGATGATGAAGTCATAACAGAGTTCTTGCAAGCTTTATCCGTCAAAGATTGTCAGAGTGAATCTGATCCTACCCTGGACACGCATCTTATAGATAGTCTTAGTGATCCTTTTGTAATCTTGAGGAGATTTTCTCTGATGTCGAAACTAGGTCTCCTAGGAACCCCTATGCAAACCATCCTGCCCCATCACCGCTCATTAACCTCATCATACCATCTTTGTCACCTTCATCCATCATAGATCCTTTCCTTCCCGTCAACGACCATTTAATCACCTCCCTCCATAAGGATGAACAAGAACATACATCATTGGACGCTTCCTTGAACAATATAATATGTGCCACAAATACAAAGGTTCAAGACCATATTCAAAAAGTCAATCATAATGATCAAATCACCTTTAATCCAATAAGTCACAATCAAAAAAAGCAAGATCGTCGGCATAATCAAAATGTGTCTTCCTCTAGTGAAAACCTCTTTGAGGCACTAAGGGACCTCCAAAGTCAAAATAATCATCTATCAAGTCTAAAGTCAAATTCCTCTGGTGAAGCCCAAAATCAAGCATCAGGGGGCAATCAAAATCCAAGTCAAATATCTACAAGTCAAAAATCTTTCAAGAATAATTACAATATGGCCGACAATCCTCCTAATAGTTGGATCAAAGAGCAAGAAAGTCATAAGGTCTTGGATCCCTTAATCTCACTGCACCAATCAAAAATGTCCCCTTCACCATATTCAATAGTGTACACATCTATTGAACCCCATTCTACTCCCCTTCCAATCACATTGTCCATCATAACCATATCACTCATTCACATCCTATACCCCACCATCAAAATCGAGGTGTAATCCCATCCATACCACACACCACTTTCTCGAGCAGCATCTCCTCTTGTAAGGGTTACAAAGACACCTAGTTGAGACATCCGAAGCATGTTAAATGAAGAGTCAATAAAGGCCACCAAGACATTAGTAAATCTAGCATCGACAACATGATCCTAGCATCACACATCTTAAGAACGGGTGTCAGTTGAAAGATCAAGAAAGCATGTGTAGTCCTGCATCTCGCCCGCCTCTAATAAATCGAGATGCCCAAAAATAAAATAAAAAACAAAAAAGACAAAAAAAATCATTCATCCAATGGTGAAAACTAATCATTTGGCGCCTTGGGCAAGTACCATGATGAAAACGGATTTCTAACATCATGGTAGAATAATCTATTATCTGCATCATACCTTAACACTTAGGGACAAGTCATTTCATCCACATCAATATCAACCCTATCTATATCACACCCATATCATCCTTGGTCCATCACTCCTAGCTATCATCTACAATCATATCATGCATCCTATTATGTCCATCCTTTCTTCCCATCTTGACCTTCGTAAGGGAGTGAAAGATGTCTTGAGAAATGTTCTAGAATCATCTTGGCATATCCTCCAATGGTTATTCAAGAAATTAGATTATCTAGTCATTGGAGATCCCTAGTCCACTCTTTCTTGGTCTCCATCCCCTTTTCCGTATCACCATCATCCTCTTGTCGTCCCATCCATTATTCCCTCCATCTTCATCCTGGTTGCTAGGATCGGTATTTCCTTTTTTAGTAGCCCCCAATTTGTATAGTGTACATACATATTCCAAAAAGCCCTAAAAATTGAAATATGTCAAAAGCCCTAAAAATCATAAAATTTGGAAAAAGCCAAAAATATTCTAGGATGTCTTGTCTTATGCCTATTCTCATGTTTGCATCCATATCCATATTCCTTTGTCCTCCATAACCCAACTCATAGTCATCCATCCCACTCTTGTCTTTCATCCTCTAATCACCATCCCCTATTAATCCTCATCCACATCACTAGTCTACTCCAAATCCATACCTTGTCCAAGTTCCTATCCTTAAACCCAAAACACATCATGACCAACTTGGTCCAACTCATCACCTGATCAAGCATCCCCTAGACTCTTATCAAGACAATTAGACAAGACACGATGACACTGCATGTATATACTTGTGTGTGTTACTTGTCTGCTTTGTGTTGTTTGACTTGCTTGCAAGTCTTTTATCATGTATATATGATTGTCTTAAGTCTCATTTGTTTGTCTATGTTTATTTTTAGTCTTGCATCGTGTCTCTTTTAATCTATTGGGCAATGAACAAGGATGTTATGATGGCCCCAAAAAATTATAATGATGCTTTTAAGTGACATCAATGATGCAGAGTTTGTTATTTGTGCCTTATCATGCACTTTGGCACAACGTCGTCTTGGTCATACTTATACCATGGGGCGTACTGCCAAGTGCTATATTTATCGAATTGCTTAGACTATGATGAACATTATTACAGCAATGATGGCCTGATCATCTACGCACTCATCATTTCTCTTATCTTCTATCACCTATCATAATGTCTAACATTTCATATCCAATCATTTATCCTAATCCTTTATCTTCAAGCCGATCATCCAAGTCTAATCATCTAAAGTCCTTTTATCATCATGTCTATATCCTCTAATCAATCTGTTGACGCTGTGGATTGCACCCTCGACATGAGGCTGAGCTCCTGTCTTCCACGCGACACAATGGAGACTCCCCTCTTGTTGTGGGTCAGGCAAAGTTGAGGGGAGAATCTCTAGATAAGGGCTAGCTCCCTTCGATGCATCTCTGAGGTCTTAGATTTCCTACTGCTAATAAATAAATAAATAAAAAGGGTGGGGGGTGAAAAGGGAGAAGGATTACTGAAAATAGAACCTAAACTAAATGGTGATGCACCAAAAAATGGTTGATCTACTTAACTTTGACATACACTTTCCACCAAGAACAAGCTGATATACACTTCATTTGATACGAGAAATTCTTCTGCATCAGTGAGCTAGGGGTCCGATGGAGATACAAGGAGGAAGAACTACCAAGGGCGTTCTAAGACACACTGTGGCAGCCTATTCACATGCGCCTATACTCCTGCTATGGACACTTATGGCTAACTTGCAAAAGAAGAACTCACAATACACTAGACATGCTGGAATCATTATGTGAAAGCATGAAAGAAAATGACTTAACACAAGACAAAACCATAGACATATGCAAAAGTGCAAACTCAAAATGGAGGTAAAAATGCTATGTCTTGATTCAAGGTAAATTTCCTACAGGGCTTCGCCATACAAGCTAAGAGATATGTTTCTCAAATGAGATTTTACAATATATAGAGAAAGAGAAAGCAATGGTGCCTTTTTCCACAAGTGGCCCATGCTACATTCAATTTATTGGGAAGAGGAAGTCGCTGAAGGAAGCCATGCTACGGCAGTCACCAGTCTTGACTTTGGCATTTTAATCATATTAAAAAATAGCTGCAAGAGCATGGATCGCTTTGTCTATTTGAATGACCAGGCCGCTTCCCCATGAAATTCACGCGACTGCCTGCTCATTAATGCAAAATGAGGAAAAACAAGCCGCGCTTTCACTATTTGCGCTTCTTGATGACCATTTCGTAAGGACTGTTCCAACCACTAGCATAACTCCTCTGCCGACGTCTCTCTTCTGCCACCTGGGTTGTTCCATCCGTGTCTGTGCTTGGCTCTTCGAGCCCCTTTCTCGACGGATCGTTGAATTTGTCCTCGGGTCTTTATGCCTCTTTGAATTCCATCGAGCTTGCGCCATTTAAAAAACCAACGGCTATTCCATTGTCCTGAATTTGACGTGCTCGGGCCCGTCATTACCTTGGTTATTTCTTTGGCTTTCCAATTCCTTCGGACTTTTGCATTTGATCCTTCTCGAAGGGAAGGTGTCCCTTCGAACTTGAAAAAGGTCCCCCCTTTTGGTCGCTGAGAGCCCTTCGAGCTCCCTTGGTCATCTCAATTTCTTTGGACAAAATGTCCAAAGAAATTCCTTCGAACATTTTTCCCGAAGAAAAACCTACCTTCATGCCTTGGAGTCTCGGCCCTTTTCTTCTTGAATTCCTTCGGACATTGGACAAAATGTCCGAAAGAAATGTGCCTTTGGATTTTTCCTTTGAATGACGTGGATTTCCTTCGAACAAAAAATCCGAAGGAATCCTTTGCCCTTCGCTCTTTGATGAATCTGCTCACTGCCTTCCGCAAGGGCCCTTTGGGTCTTGAAATGCCCCTTTGAACCTTTCGATTGAACCTGAACCCTTTTTCGGAGTTCAATGGTTCAACGGTTCAATAGTTCAACACTCTGTGTTCTGCAAGGAGTCGTGTTAATTCAATTCCCTTGTGAATTAAATGTATCGTTGAACCTACTGTTTGAACCTACCGCTTAAACCTACAATGGTTCAACGGTTCAATATTTCTAAGTTCAAAGTTCAAAGCTCCTAGAAAGATCATGTGACTATTGGTCAATCTATGTAGTTCATTTCATATCATTGAACCCCGACATTGAATCACTTTTTCCAATTTTTAGGAAATGTGCCTTCAAATTTTGGTCTCTTTCCTTGTGAATTTATTCAAACACTTTGTCCTCGGAGCTTTGTAAAAACCTTGCATTCCTTGAACTGGTCCATCTCTTTGCCGAAAGGCTTGTGCAAACCAAATTCATGACTGATGGCTTTGAACAGTAGGGGAAGGAGACCGATTTTTTGCCTTGTAGGACCAAAATGGTCAACACAATCATCTCTCATCTCTCGTCATCCTCATCTAACATCTCATCTCCCATGTAGTCTTCTATCTTCATGTCTCACAACTAAGTCACATCATCTATCTAACAAATAATGTGTCTAACAATTATTGTCATCCTCCTCTTGTCTATCTTGTCATCTCTCATCTAGTATGAACTACATTAGCCTGAGGTCTTTCCAAACAATGAAGGCAACACTCAGTCACATGGTGTGCCTGAGGTCAGCTCGACCACTCTCTCCTCTTTATTCGTCATTTGTCATCACATCCATCTTGTTATCCTCACATTTTGCATCAATCAGATCCTTGAGCTATAATAACAATCATCAATCAATATGTTGATCAGTCACTATTCCCACACTCATCTTTCTAATCTTTTCGTTAATCGCCCACACCTGTTGATTGGGCCCAACAAATCACAACATCCATTTTTTCTTCCATCAATCATTCATTATCACTGATTGGTCATTTAAAGTTTACGGTTTCCTCCCTCAATTGAGACATGACCAAAACCGTAACTTTATCATCATTTATCACTTCCTTGCATGTGTCCTTGCTAGGGGCATAATCGCTATTAATCGCAATGTGGCTCATTGATTTGATGCATTGCGTACCTATTCTTCCCCTTCATCTTTTGGTCACTCAATCATATCATTTTCTTCTCTCATCTCCTTCATCATATCATTCCACTTTAACTTTGAGCTACACCCATCATTAATCTTATCAAATCATTATCTTATCTTTGACCCGATGTTCTACCAACATGTGTCCTTCCTTGGGATATGTCGACAGCTTGTGGCCTTTATCATCTTGGTCTGCAGCTCTCCCTGACATGCGTCCTTGCCATGGATATGTCGAAAGCTTGTGGCTTTTTATCTTATCGTCATCATGTGTCCACTCCCTGTGCATATGTCTTTGCCAAGGGCATCATCACTTTGTAGCTCACTACTCAGATTGAATTTATTTTCTCCATCATCTATTTCACATCTAGCATTTCATCCCCTTGTCTATCCATCACATCTCACCCCTCATTTCCTCTTTCGAGTGGCCATCCATCTCATTCTTCCCCACATGTCCCCTCGAGGGGGCATCATAATCACTAACATCATTGACTAACATTCATAGATTAAAAGGGTTTTTCTTTGAAAGACCATTACTCCTACTTCACTCACTCGCAATGCCCTTTCAAAGAGGGGCAAAATGTATGCACCCAATTCTGCTCATCCTAACCATTTTACTAATCTCGTTATTTATCTTAATTAATTTTGTAACCATAATCCTAATTAAATCATATCCCCCTTTATTTTTCTTCATCCACTAACCTTATATTATTTCCACCAATCTATTAATTCTTTTAATCATGTATTAATCTTATCCTAATCTCCCTTATCCATTATTTAAAAATTTAAAATTCTCATGACCCACCTACCCTAGCTTATTCCTAGGCTCTCCTACATCTGTAATCCCTAATCACCTATCCTAATCCCCTACTAATCTTACTTAGCCCCTAAATGGATTCTAGAATTATTCAATTTTAGAATCCTCTCTAACTTAGCCCCTTTCTCTCTAGAAACCTCTATTTCTAAAAGCTTCCAAGGAATTTTTAATTCATTTTTAATCCTCCCTCTATGACTTATTTAAACACACGATCTCCCTCCATTCCAACTAACCAAGGAGTGTGCAAGAAATCCATGCTATAATCAAAGTCATTGATCAAGCTATCATTATATCAAAATTTTGAGTCTATTCATAGCAATCCACAAGCAAAATCAAGAATCATTCAAAAACCCGCTTGAAGATCTTGGAGAGAGGATAAGAGAAGCAAGGCAACAGTATAAAAAAAATTATTATTTCTGATTTGCTTCCATAATCTCTCCCTTTGATGTTATTGTGTTTTGGGTTAAGTTTGTTATTTATAATAGTTTAAATTCATAAGCTAAAAAATACAATAATATAATTATATCATATATTTTTTTAGATTTTACCATTGTAATCAACATTTACCATCAAACCAAATATGTTACAGAAATTTTTAAGTTTGCATATTTGTTTTTCTAAATCTGAAGAATGTTAGCAAAACCGACAACCATGGGGAGGTGCATGTGGGCTCCTGCAATTTCTTGAATCACCAATTTTACATCTTGTTTAATTTATGTATCCCTTTGTTAAAATTTGTAATTCCTCACCAAAACTAGCACACTCCAAGCATTAGATAGAAGTCAAAAAACAGTCATCCAGAACTATTGTTAAATGTCAAACCCTAGAAGCATCCAACACCATAAACGCCCTAAAATGATCCTACTTTTCCATTCATGTAAACAGAAAAACACCATATAAGTTTTTAGGCTACCACGGGTCAAAATACAGATTTCAAATACAATGTGCATAGTTTGAAGATCTTGGCATCCATTTACATGCAAATTTTAGAAACTTAAAACTCGTAACATAAAATTATAAAAGCCAACACTACTTACTTTGTTAGGCGATCAAGGATCAGCACTCCAAGCCCTTTGTTATCGCTCTGGCCGGGTCTTAACTTCTTCTCCAGAGGAGGAGCCTCGTCATAGAATGCCCTCGCCATCAACCTCACAACCCTATTACAGAATTATTAAACCTATCTTATCAGCCAAAAGACGCCGGTTCGAAACCCCAGAAGAGAAACTAAAAATAAAAGGGCGAGGAATTTTTTTTAAATAATTTAACATTTGTACAACAGCCATACAATAAATCTGTGAAGACGCTTGGCTTATGACAAACCCACCAGGGTTTCATTCTTAATGTGGGCATTGTGGCCCAAGTAATGAATCGTAAAAGGTATATCAAAACATATTAAAAGAATATATACAATAAATCGGGTGTATAGACCTTACCTTTGAAAGGACTTGTGGGCTTCATTGGAAAAATCGTAAGACATGCTGCTTGTTTCTTGGCCCCTGAAATGTTTAACTCCATTAATATTGATAACAGAAACCAGAAAATACCCCTTGTTTGTTGAATAACAGATAAGTACAAGAAATTACTTGCGTAAGAAGGTTTTTCTCCAACAAAATGCGCAGCCCGCCCTTCTTAAACCAGACGAAGATGGAATGCCACTGCAAAATCCAAAGGTTATCAAGAAACGTGTCGTCCTTTATATACCAAAAAAACTTGTTATAAAACCGTTAGGAGGTTTTAAAAGCGGGAAATCTTCCGCTAAATGGTATATATTTTATTTCCGTAAAAGAACAAATTAAGTTAAATTCGCGATTGGTTTGATTCCACCATAAAAACGATTTTTATGACATTATAACTGATCTTTGTTGTTGAGCTTCGAGGATGATGGATATGACATTACAAATGATCTTTGTTGTTTAGCTTTGAGGATGATGGTGTTAAAGAAGTTTATTGGGTGGTGTTTTTGAATTGTGTTTTAGGTATCTGTGTAGATTTGATGTGAAGATCTTTTTACAATTTTGTTGTTTTTTGTTTGGGTTTTTTTTTTTTTTTTTTTTTTTTCCCATGTTTTTTTGGATTTGGATTTAGATTTAGTATTTTTATATTTTTTTAAATTGATATTGGGTTTTTTTTGTTGTGTTTCATTTCAAAAATTTATTTATTTTTAAGAATCATGTTTTATGTAGTAATTTTTAGTTAAGGATTTGTGGTATTCATTTTGTCAAAGTTGTTCGGGATATGATTTCAATTTTTATTTTGTCAAAGTTGTCCAGGATATGATCTTGGTCTCATCCCTTATCACGTATTAGGTTTTGCTAGCAGTGCAAATTGATTTATGGTGGGCTTTTTGTGAACCATGCAACTTCATCAATTGAACCAACAACTATTCACCAATTTAAATTTAGCTTCAATTTCTTTAAAAAATCTTGTTATTTAGATTGTAGCTTTAATTTTAAAAATGTTTACTCTATCAAATAATATAAATATGTTCAAAAAATTTGATTAATAATAAAAAATGTGAGAAGCTATATTCATCATTATTCCTTTATTTCATTTTATTATTTGATCTTATTATTACTTATATTATTTTTGCCTCATGGATATCTATCTATCATTATTTATAAAAATCTTATTACTCATAAATGTCATCTTATCACTTCAAAAGAATTCCTATTCATTTTTTTAAATAAAAAATAATAATATAAATATTTAAAAATAACTTAAACATACGAATAAGTAAAGTCTCACCCCAAAAAAATCCTATAAAATCTTTCATCACTTAACATAAAACTAATTAAATTAGTTTATTATTAAAATTAATTAAATTAGATTCTTATTAAAAGCATGATACATAAAAACAAATAAATAAAAATAAAAATATGCTTGTGAAAGTTACATATCACTATTTATTTGAAAAGTTTAAAAAAATCACATCGATACTTCTCTAAGAAAGAGTTCCCAAAATAAAATAAATATATGTATGTGTGCACTTGTGAAAATTTGTATATCATCACTTCCTTTGAAAAGAGTTTATTAAAATAGATATGTGCGTTTATGAAAGTTGTATATCATTATTTCTTTTCAAAGAGATCTTTAAAACTCATCACTTATGAAAGATATATATGTATTTATTTACAATTATACCAAAACTTAAGTGATGTGAGACTATATAAGTTCTGGTAATGTTGTGAGTTTATAATTGAGATTTATGGATCCATCTTGTTGTTGAACAGATGTTTTGTATAAAATATGTATACTCATTCTTAAGTAAAAAGAAAAATATGAAAATGAAAAAATATGAAAATGAATTTAATGGAAAAAAAATATATAATTATATTATATTAAAATAATGATTAAAGTTTGTAAAGAAGATAGTACATTGAACTTAAAGAATGAATAATGAATTTAGTTAACTAATTAATTGATTAAAAAAAAATTAAAAGAATTGAGTAAATAATTTTTTTAAGAATTTTTAATTAATTGATTGATTATATTAGTTGTTATTTATAAACTTTGATCATTATTTTTATTTAAGATGGTACAATTGTTATTAGTCCCTATTTTGTATTGGTTTCATTTTTTAATTAGTGGTTTTTGTTTCAGTTAATCAATTTTTTAAAAATATATATTATTAATCTTAAAGTTTGATATAAAGTTTGGTTTAAAAATATTAAAATATTTTCAAATTTTATTTAGGAATATTCTCTTGCTTACATCATATATATTTATTAACCTTCAAAAACATACAAAATATTAAATCAAACATAATACGTGTCCCTCCACTAAAATCTTTGCCTTCCACTTTTTTTTAATTTTTATTGTAGCGACATCATCATCTATATGAAATTAATCAACACTACATCAAATCAATTAATGGTGTCAATATCCTATTTTTAAATCCAAAACTCACAGGGACGATACAGTTAATAATTGACTTCAAATTTATTATTGTATTTGCACTTGTAATGATTACTGAATTTTATTGATATCTATCAATTTGACTCAACAAATTGACATAAATTTTATTTGATGTTTAAAATAAAAACTTGTTATTTTTACACGCGAATAAATATATATACATATATATCTACCTTTTTTTGTAAATGTCATGGTCATCAAACAAACGTGAATATATATATATATATATATATATATATATATATATATATATAATTTGTGTTTATCCGATAATCACAACATTTACAAAAAATATCTAATTTTGTGTGTATATGAATATGTGTCAAATAAAATTGTGTTATGCTTACAATATCTCATTTATTTCAATATCATAAACTTTAATTTAATTATTAAATTATGCAAATACATGATTAACTATGTATATATAATTTAATACATGATTAACTATGTATATGATGTTTACGGGAAAGTTTATATATATATACATCTAGTTTCCAATCAAAGTTGTCCTAAATATTAATTGGCTATCAACGCAAATGTATCCCATGGTGTAGCTTTGATCAAAGGCAAGGACATTTTTATTGAAAAAATATATAATTTATATTTTTGTTAATAATAAAGCTTCCCCGTAAACATCATATACACACTTAATCATGTATTTGCATAATTTAATAATTTAAGTAAAGCTTATGAGATTGAAACACATGAGATCTTGTAAGCATAACACAATTTTATGAGATTGAAACACATGAGATCTTGTGATCATAGTATTATCGTGTTAACTTCCTTAAATTTCATATGGGAATAAATGATGTTGAAGCTTGTTTTAGTAGAATTACGTCCTTTATTCTAGAGTATAATTAGTACGTGTAATTCTTATCAAAATGTTAATGTATTCCTGTAATACTTGATACCAAATTTTAATGATTTAAGGTATAACATTTTATAGTACTATTTTATAGTACTCTTTGAAACTACCAAACCAAAAGTAAGGTAAGGTAAGGTAAAGTAAAGTTGAAAAAATTCAAAATTGGATATTTAAAATGGTTTTTTTTAATTGAGTAAGTAATATCGAAGTGTATAAGACTTTTGTATATGTATTTAGTAACTTTGTCGTAATTTATAGAATATTTGTATATATGTAAATGTGATTGAATGTCACTTTATTATATTGCTTAGATGGTAGGGTAGATAAAAAATGTGATTCTAATTTTTAGCGAGAATCTCGATTTATGACATAGTTACCATTCGATAATGCCCATCGAGCAAGTGTTGATTACAATTTCATTATTATGTGATCTTTAACTTCTCAAAGCTTACGAACATTATAAAATTTATCTATAACTAATACAAAGCTATTCTAGAATAATCATATGTGGAGATCTACATCCTTGCAACCCAACAATTGTCCAATACCTTTGAATGCAACTTCTCTATGTTTCAAGATTATCACAATCACTTTAAAATATAGTTATTATTGCCATGTTTAGTCCTATACATGTATAATTTCATCTATCCTATTTCAAGTTAACATTGCCCCATTTTTTACTTTTAAACTAGATGCAAGTTACATTCGAATTTATTTTTTAACAAGTTGACAAATTACAAAAACTTATAAACATATTTTTAGTCCCTTGTCAAGTAGGGATAGCATAGCTTTCACCCCAGCCAATAACATTTTGGCTCTAACTAATCATAATTAACACTTGTTTATCATTCATTGTTGTTTTGAGCTTCTAAATGTTGCTTGTCTTAATTTGTGGGTGCCGAAGTGCTACAAGCTACGACCATTGTTCAATTTTAAGTGAAAATTCCATTTTAAATGCAAGTTTCAATCTATCCTATAACATGTCGATGAAAGCTAAATTTTAGAGTCCATTATAACGCAAAATAAATATTTTGGCTTTGTTCAGATGTTTTAGCATAATATTCCTATGTTGCATCTATCTTAACCATTCATACGTCAATAATTAGTTATCAATTTTTTGCAACTCTATTCTTATTTTCAATGCATTTTCATAAAAAAATTAAAGGCTTAATCGAAGCGCCGGTGGTACTACCTATTTATTTGTGATGCATTGTTATTTATTTTTTGTTATAACATTACATCATCTTACCATGTCATTTTACCATATCATTGAACAATATCATCATTATGTCAGTACATTTGTAGTCCTACTTAATACTTACACGATTCTACTTAATACTTTCACTCTTAACCTTTAATTTATATCATAGTGCTTCATGTTCATGGAATTTATAGTTTTATCTCTTACTTATTAGTCAATTAAAAAAAAATGGGCAAAATTATCACTGATCTAGAATCCATTTTCATTACTATTTTTTTAACGTACATAATTTTTCAAGTAGATTATATATATATATATATATATATATATATATATATATATATATATATATATATATATATATATATATATATATATATATGTTTAGATATATTTACATTTTACTTGGTAGGTTGTGGTCAATATTGAGTAGTATTGAAGGGTTTGATAAATAATCGATGTCTTGAAACTATGTTAACACTCCTCTCTTAGAATTGTCATCTACCCAATCTTTAAAATTGCAAAATAACTATTGATAATTAAATTCAAATTACAACATGCAATTACACAATATTAAATTTATATTTTCAAGTTCAAATTTATTTATAGCTGTCAACAAATAATGTTGTGTTTTATATTTGTTGATCTGGTTTCTGCTAAAAATGCCTTTTATCTATCTACTTACTCATGTCAATACTTTGAATTCAATGAAACAAACATGAAATGCAACATACTATTCAAATTATTAAATTAAGTTTACATTGGAAATTTACAAGTAAACTCGTGCACAAACAATTCTCAATACAAAGGTAGGGACTAGTCGCTATGCGGTCCTTTTTTATGTCTCAATTTAGCTTTGTGATATATATTTTTGGCAATGTCCTTTCAACTTAGCCTATAATTGATTTTTTCTTAAATATTATTCTAATAAAAAATAAATAAATAACTATACATATATATTATTAGAAAATTATAATTTTATATCTAGAGCAACAATACACTATTCCACAAACCTATATCATAAATTAAGATAATTATACATAATATTTATAACACCAGTTTAAATGAATATAAAATCAAGTTTGTTAGTTGCAATTAATATTGTTTAAATCCTAATTAATACTATAAAACAAAGGCAACATAAATGTTAATCAAATTCAAATTGTAATAATAAGTAACACAATATTTCATTTGTATTTTCAAGTTTAAATTATTAAATCAAGTATACATTACAAAATTACAACAAATAGAAGTACAAATAATTCTTAATATAAATGCAAGGACTGGCAGCTATGTTAATCTAATCAAATTATAAAAATATACAAAATAGACATTATTATTTTCCCTATACGGTTGATACAATAGCATGCTGGTGGAAGATCTCTTGCATATTTTTGGCAGTTAATAGTTTAACATCATACAATATACCTACTTGATAGTGAGAAAGTAAAGTCATATTTTAAGAAAAAAATTTACCGATAACAAATTCTCTATTTTCTTTGCATCTTCTATGACATTGAACACAATCAGAACTCATGGGATCCTTTACAGACTATCTCGAAGAAAGCTCCTTTTATTGTATTCTCAATGTGCATGTGTTACTGATAACTCAGGATATCATTGAATAATTATAGCTATAAAGATGGTTAATCTTTTTTACTGATATCAAACAAGAAACAATATCTTTTGAATTCATAATGCCTTTAGCCACATCGCAAATGACACATGACACATCCATTCCCTTCTCAACCCCACTTAGGTAGTCCTAACATAATAGCCAGACGATCTAGTATGTTACTACTAACATCTTTGTAACTCTCTGTTATAATAGTCATTACTTCTATCACATAGACTATGAAAATACTATATCTCTAAATCCCATCATTAATGTTTTTTTGTTCATTATAACTAGTTTTTATGTACTATTTACTATTATACTAAGCTTACATTACAAATTTATATGCAAACTCAACTTTAAACAATTTACAATAAAAAAAATCTCACATATAGTTGTGCCTTCTCAACTCCCATATAGACCATCTCTAAAAGGTTTTGACAACACCAAAGCTTCTCCATTTATGAATAAATCACTACCACTTTCTTCTGATTTATTTGGTAGTTGCTTTGTCAATTGCCCTTTTTCAAGACTAGCGATAGTTTCAAACATCATCACAAATTCACAATAATACTATTACTAAAGGTAGGGACTAGCCATTGTGCGGCCCTTGTTAATCCCCACCAAGGCAGGGATTTATTGGTTTCACTTTTTTGTTAGTGACTTTTACTTCAACCAATTAGCTTTTTTTAAATATATATTATATTATCAATCCTAAGGTATGATATAAACTTTAGCCAAAAAATATTATAATATTCTTCAAATGTTGTTTAGGAATATTCTCTTGCTTACATCATAAACATTTATTAACCTTCAAACACATATAAAATATTAAATCAAACATGATACGTGTCCCTCCACTAAAATATATATCTTCCACGTATTTTAATTTTTATGCAGTGACATCATCATCTCCATGAAAATAATCAAAGCTGCATCAAATCAATTAATGGTGTCAATATCTTATTTTTAAATTCAAAACTCACAGGCATGATACAGTTAATATTTGACTTCAAATATATTATTTTACTTTCACTTGTAACTATTACTAAAATTTATCGATACCTATCGCTTTGACTCAAGTAATTAATGGGAATTTTATTTGGTGTTTAAAATAAAAACTTGTTATTTTATTATACAATTTTTTTTAAAACATAATTGTACAGCCATCTATCTATATAGACACACACACACACACACACACACACACACACACACACGATACAAAAAGGTTATCTAGTTTCTAGTCAAAGTCATCCTAGATATTAATTAGATATCAACGTATATGTATCCCATGGTGTAGCTTTGATTAATAACAAGGAGATTCTTGTTAAGAAGTTATACACCATAAGATACATTTGCGTTGATAACCAATTAATATCTAGGATGACCTTAACTAGAAACTAGATACATCTCTCTCTCTCTCTCTCTCTCTCTCTCTCTCTCTCTCTCTCTCTCTCTCTCTCTCTCTCTCTCTCTCTCTCTCTCTCTCTCTCTCACACACACACACACACACACACACACACACACACACACATATTTGTGTCTATGATATAAAAATGTATCTAGTTTCTAGTCAAGGTCATCCTAGATATTAATTGGCTACTAATGCGAATGCATCCGATGATGTAGTTTTGATTGACGACAAAGACATTCTTGTTAAAAAGCTAATATAACTTATATTTTTGTTTCTAATAAAACTTCCTGGTAAAATCATATACACACTTAATCATATATTTGAATAATTTTAAATCAAACCTTATGAAATTGAAACACATGAGATCTTGTTAGCATAACACAATTTTATTTGACCCTTAATATTATCATGTTAACTTCCTTAAATTCTATATGGAAAGAAATGATGTTGAAGCTTGTTTTAGTAGAATTATGTCCTTCACTCTAAACTATAATTAGTATGTCTAATTTTTATCAAAACATTAATGTATTCCTGTAATCCCTGTTACAAAATTTTGAAATATTATTATATAAATTTAGTTTAAAACTTTGTCTTCATAATTATTTTAATGATCTAAGGGCATAACATTTTTTATAAAATTTATTATAAAATAGTACTCTTTGAAACTACCAAACTAAGAGTAAGATAAGGTAAATCACAGGTATAAAAACCCAAACTTTGATTACTTAAATTGGTTTCCTTCAATTAAGTACAAATATCGAAGTGCACAAGACTTTTGTACATGCACGTAAGGACTTTATCACAACTTATAGAATGTCTATACATATGTAAATGTGATTGAATAAACACTCCACTATATTACTTAGATGGCAGGGCAGACAAACAACATGATTCTAATTTTTAGTGGGAATCTTGATCTATGACATAATTACCATTTAATAATGTCCATCTAACGTGCATTGACTATAGAAATATTATGTTATCTTTAACTTCTCAAAATTTATGAAAATTATAAAATTTACATATAACTGATACAAAACTATTCTAGAATAATCATATGTGGAGGTCTATAATGAATGTATCATTTAGTTAAAGTGAAACAATTTTCACATAGTTTGTGAAATCTTAAAAAAATTTATCATGAATCTCTTTTGTAGAAACCCTAATTTGTGAGCTTTTGTTTGTAAGAAGAATAATTTTTTTATGTATTGTTTCAATTTGAAAATTATTAATGTAAGTATAATAACAACATCTAATAAAAATATTAGAGCATTTTTGAAGTTAAAAACGTAATAAAAGCTCAAAAATAATTATTGCATTGATTTTTAAACAAGCATATAACTATTTGTCTTTTTATTTTTTCATACCTGATTTGATTGAATTTGGCCCTAGAATCTCATTTGTTCAACTAAAGACTAGCAACCTTTTGAAGGCTTGCTTTCACAATCTACTACACCATTTATTTTAGTAGAGGTGCTTGACTTCTTCTATAAAATACATAAACTTTTTTTTTAAGATCATACATAAAATCAAATGTATATTATATTATTTTTAGCAAATTGGACATAATTATTGATTGCCTGAAATAAAATATAATATAAATAAATAAATAAAATAAATAATAAATTATTACAATCATTAATTAATTTAGTATTGTGTTTATAATAAATTTTAATATAATAATATATTAGAATTAATTATAAAAGTAGATTGAGTTAATTTAGTTATATATTTGTAATAAAAATTAACATCTTGATATATTAGAATTGTTTATATAAAAAACTATAATTTACAATAATTTTATGCATATCTAATATTATGTTTATAATAACTTTTAACATCATAATATATTAGATTTAATTATATAAAACCTTTTAATTGGATTATTTATAATAAAAATAATAATAAAATAAAATGAAATAAGTATTTATTTATTAATTTTAAATTATACAATTGTTACTATTTAATTTATGCTTATAATAACTTTTAACATTATAATATATTAGAATTAGTTATATAAAGAGGTTCAATTAATTTAGTTTTATATGTATGATAATATATTAAAATTAATTATATTAAAATCTTAAGGTAATTTAGTTTTATATTTGTAATCAAAATTACTAAAATAAAATAAATTAAAAAATGATTTTAAAAAAAATCTAATTTTATGTAATTATTACTATTTAATTTATTTTGGTTGCAATTTAAGATTATATTTTATTTTGAGATATTAATATTTTAATGTAAAAAATAATATAAAATGATAAGATATTCCATTGAAAAATTAAACAAATTACAATGCTTGATAGTCACACATTATTCACATTCTTCTTTAATAATGTCATGATAAATACTACTTTAATTATTTTTCGAAGCATGTTTTAGAAGAACAATTTTAAATAATTATTCTTCAATATTAATAGACAATCTAATTTTATTTTTATTTTTAAAAAAATATATTTTTATTTTATTTTGTAAAAACTACATAATTTTATATAAGAAAATTTAATTAAATTATGTTTTATATTAATAATATATAATTTATTAACATTGAATTTTTTTTAAAGGTCGTGTGTATGTATGTATATGTATATATATATATATATATATATATATATATATATATATATAAATAATAAAAAACTCTTCTATAATTTTATTATCAACAATCTAATCTAAAACTAGAAAAATTAATTTTCTTTGTTTTTATTTTTAAAAAACTATGTGATATTTTTTTTAAGAAAAGTTCAATTCAATATATAATTTATTAATATGAACTTTTTAAAGTTGTGTATATATTATATATTTTTTAAAAATTGAAATTTATTTTAAACTTAATTTATAGTATTTTCATGCATCTTTATGATGAATTATACTTTATTTTGAGAAATTGACATGTCAATTAAAAAATTTAAGTATGATAAAAAATAATTTAAAATGATAAGATATTTCATAAAAAAATTAAATAAATTATAACGTTCAAATAAAATTACTTCGATGAATGTATAGATCATAAAACATACATAATAAAAGTTTTAGTTAGGAGATGTGGAATTTTTTATGCAACTAACATATACTTGTAAAAAGTTTCATTAAAATATCAACTTGAAAATTGTTGAATTACATTGAGTTTTCTTAAAAGGTCATGTGTTTATTATATATATACTTTATTTCTAAATAACACTTTTATAATATTGGTGTCAACAATTTAATTTAAAAATAGAAAGAAAAAAAATCTCTTAATTTTAATTTTTTTTAAATTATATGATTTTTTTTTTGAAAAAATCAATTCAATATATCATTTATTAACATGATTTTTCTAAAGTCATGTGTATATATTATATACTTTAAATTTTTGAAATTTATTTAAATGCAATTTATGATATTTTCTTACATCTTTATGGTGAATTATACTTTATTTTGAGAAGTTGGCATGTTAATTGAAAAAATAAAGAATAGTAAAAACTAATATAAAATGATAATATATTATATTGAAAAATTAAACAAATTATAATGTTTAAATAGAATTGTTCTGATGAATATCTGGATTGTAATTTGTGCATAACAAGACTTTTAGTTAAGAGATGTAGAATTTTTTATGCAATTAACACATGTAATTGTAAAAAGTCCCATTAAAATATCAACTTGAAAATTTTTGATTCACATTGAGTTTTTTTTAAGGTCATGTGTATATTATATATATACTTTGATTCTAAAATAACTCTTATACAGTATTGGTTTTGACAATCTAATTTTAAAATAGAAAAAAATAATTTTCTTAATTTTTTTTTTTTTAAAAACTATATGATATTTTTTATAACTCTTTTATAATATTAATATCGACAATCTAATGTAAAAATAGAAAAAATAATTCTCTTTGTTTTAGTTTTCAAAAAAAATAATGATATTTTTTAGAAAAAATCAATTCAATATATAATTTATTAACATGAACATTTTTAAGTCGTGTGTATATATTATTTACTTTATATTTTTGAAATCTATAATATTTCCATACATCTTTATAGTGAATTATACTTTATTTTGAGAAGTTGGCACATGTCAATTAAAATTTTAAACAATAGTAAAAATTAATATAAAATAATAAAATAACACAATGAAAAATTAAACAAATTATATGTTCAAATAATAATGATAATTTAATAATATTTATGTGGATCTTTAATTATATAAAATGCAATTTAAATGATTTTGAGATTTTATTATAAATGTGTCTATATCATATCTATGCAGTGTTAAATTTATTTCCTTTACTCACAGCGATTGAGTTTAATCGTGCCTATGTCACTTTAATAGTAATAAATTATAATGCAAAACTTTGTTGCATTAATAGGTGAAGATACAAGGAATATTTGTTTATATTGTACTTGTCTTTTTTGAGTTTTTGAGAAAGAAACGGATATGTAAAAAGTCCCATTGAAATATCAATTTATAAACTCTTATAAATTATTTATTGAATTGAATTTTTCTTTCATAGGAATTCTACATTTATATCTAGATTTCTTGTATAAAGAATATTTCTCTGCAAGAATTATTTTATGTGGATGAATTGTAATGAGATAGAAAGTAGCTAAATTATCTGAACTAATCATGTCATACATTGGCATTTCATTTTGTACTATTTTAAAATAATAGATAGAGTCACCAAACATAACAGGAATAATTGCAGACAATTCTTTTATTAACATGATTTTTATAAAAACATGTGTATATATTATATATTTCAAAATTTTGAAATTTATTTAAATGTAATTTATGATATTTTCTTACATCTTTATGGTGAACTGTACTTTATCTTGAGAATTTGGCATGTTAATTGAAAAAATAAAGAATAGTAAAAATTAATATAAAACGATAATATATTATATTGAAAAATTAAACAAATTATAATGTTTAAATAGAATTGATTCGATGAATATGTGGATTGTAAAATGCGCATAACAAGACTTTTAGTTAGGAGAAGTAGAATTTTTTATACAATTAACACATGTAATTGTAAAAAGTCCCATTAAAATATCAACTTAGAAATTGTTGATTCACATTGATTTTTTTTAAGGTCATGTGTATATTATATATATACTTTAATTCTAAAATAACTCTTCTACAATATTGGTTTCGACAATCTAATTTAAAAATAGAAAAAAATAATTTTCTTAATTTTATTTTATTTTAAAATATATGATATTTTTTATAACTCTTCTATAATATTAGTATCGACAATCTAATGTAAAAATAGAAAAAATAATTCTCTTTGTTTTATTTTTAAAAAAATTATATGATATTTTTTAGAAAAATTCAATTCAATATATGGAAAACTCCCATACCAATACACGTTTGGCATAAATCCTAGTTTAAATATAAATTTTTACATATTCGAGCTGTTACTATTGGTGTTTTCCTTTTATTCAGAAGAGGTCTGAACGTCAGTATTTTAAGATGTTTGTTTGATAATAGACATACAAACTTTAGTGTTTGCTTACAGAATGTTATTCAAATTGATCTTCATGGTGGTCCAATTTTCACAACTGTGTATTCAAATTATCCAGTCACCATTCATCAAGAAGAAAACTTAAATAAAGTCTTAAAGCTTTTCCTTCAAACTTATGAATTAGATATGATCCCTGGATCTTGTCCTCTTACTGTTAAATATCAGGTTATGTATCACCTAACTAACACCTTTCATCATGTCATCAAACACACTCCTACATAAGGCAAAAGTATGATGTGTCACGCTACAAAAAATAGTCAGATAATCTTAGTTCAATCAATCTCTTGATCTGATCTTAAGTTTTTTAGAAAATGGACTGTAGACACAGACTTTATTCAGAAGCCCATGAAATCCTTATCATTTGCCACATCTATAAAAGATTTGTAAATCAAATCTATTATCAGATTTGAATCTCAAAACGATCTAAAAGACCATATGTTAAATATACAATTACAGTAACTCTTGCCTCCAATCAATCCTCACTGCCTGCATCTAAAGAAAGTCCATGACCCTCAGATAGATTCATATTACTGTATTGATTGCCAAAAAATCACAAGTCATCTAAATCAATCCAATATTCACATGGTTAAAAGAAATTTAAGTATAGAAAGGCTGCTTGAAAAAAATAAGAAATTATTTGTTAAATCCAAAAGAATTAATATGGAAGGAGCTTCTGGAGAAAAGACTAGAAAAGAAGAAGAGGAAGGTCATATAGTGAAAACTCCTCTTGGAGATGAATCCTACACAGAAAGGAGATTCCCAAAGTCTTGATTTTAATCAATATTCACCAAATAGAAAATATAAAGCACAGATGTATAATCTCATATCTATAAACAAGAGTCTTGATCAGTCTAAAAAAGTTAAGTTAATGAATTGGAATAATCTTGAAACTAAATATTTGAATAATAGAATCTCATAAATACAACAAAGTATTGATCAGGTTTATAAAATGTTAAAGAGTATTGAGTTATATCAGAATGGAGAAATTACTAGAGTTATTAATGTTTTAAATGATAATATTACTACCCATCACAATCAGCGTATCTAAAAAATAGATAATCAATCTAGCAGTATCAGACTGCAGCAACAATCAATTGAAACAAAGGTAGATGATATAATTACTCAGGAAAAGATTATTATTCAAAGTCAAGATCAACTTAAGATTAGTATGGCTTCTATTGAGACTGATCTGAAAAATCAAATTGTTACTCTTAAGACAAAATAGGAAGAATCACGTCAAGAAATCAAACGGCTATCTTCAACCTCTAATAGCATAGCTAAAGAAATAATAAACCAAAATTCTAGCTTATCTTCTATTTCTGATATTCTAGACACATTGAAATAAAAAGGACAATCTTCTTAGCAACAGTCAAAAATTATTGTCACAGAACATATTGATTATAGTCAAAATATTCATTATTGGCAAAATGTTTTGAAGATACAAAAAGAATCAATCACAAAATCAAAATCAAAAAGTCTACCTAATTCTAAGAAATCTCTTTATAAGATCTTTCAAGTAGGTATGGCTAAGATTAAACCTATGCAAATTGAAAGCTATTTTGATATAGGAGAATTTTCAAAATCTAAACCTCCACTAGATTCTCAAATAAGGACATTGAATCTACAACTTTTCTTCTGAAAATTCAATTGTGAACCACCAGAAATAAGAAAAAAAATGATTCATGCAATGATAGCTTAGACCAGTGTACAAATTCATGGTCTTAAGAAAGATCTCTTCAGTGTTAGTCAACAAATTATAAATGGATTCATAGAAAATATCAAAGAATGGTGGGATGCTAGTGGTCTAGTGTTTCATGAAAGTTTATACACTCATCCATAATATATTTCTTCACTTTGCAATGCTTTAATTTCTGAATTTGTTGGCACACTTGATAATGACAAAGAAGCAAATAAATCAAAGTTTCTTAAAGTCCAATTGTGTGATATGACCAGACTAGATGAATATATGTGTTATATAGAGAATATATTTTATAATACTAGTAAAAATTTTAATCTAGCATATAAGATTAGGTATATAGAATATTTTCTTGAATATTTTTCTACCAAGTATAAATATGTTATGGGTGATGATCTCACAACTATGTCATTTGGAAGGATAAATCAAAATATTAAAGCAGTAAATGAAAGGTTATGTGTAGAAAGAAAGGCACAAAAAGAAACTATGAAGTTTTACAAATAGATTGATGTAAAATTATGTAGTTCTATTGATGATAATTTTAGTTATATAGATGTGCATAGATATAGACAATATAAAAAGAAGAAATCTCATTCTTGTAAATGCTCCTCAGAGAAAAAAATTACTTATATTAAGCCTTAGAAGCCTAGATACAAGCTTTAAAAAAGAAAATTTGATCCTAGAAAGATATTCAAAGAAAAGAAACATGGATTCTAAAAAAATTTAGTCAAATACTTCATCTCTCAAGGTGATCATTATGTAAATAAGTGTAAGCACTCTGTGCAGACCTTAAAGTGTCAGTAAGGATCATCGACACAAGACACTTTAAGGTCTACACAGAGAGCTTACAAATATGTTATTACAACATATAGCAAAGTGATTGCACACAAAAAATATATTATAAACATCATTTCTAAGAAATTTTTTTTATTTTTAGAATCCCACAAAGAGGGCAAGTGAAGAGCATACGCTTTTTTTCTAAGAATTCGACACAAGACTATAACACTAGACTTGACCCAAGGCATTCGATGCTTATAACATGAATAACCCCTCATATTTATAGGATGAAATGAGAAGATCAACGGTCGACACAAAGATGCAGAATCAATGAACAAAAGGTAAGATGTCAAAATTTAGTGTGTATGGACCCACTGCACACCACCAAACACAAAAAGATAAAGAAAAAATCTATCGACACGATCGACAGGTTACCACCTTTTAAAGAGATGGGTTAAGTGGTGAATTTGATACTACTTAAGTTTGGCTATTGATAACGTAATACAATTATGGAATGATTGTATGATTTTTTTTGTAATGTATGTTGGTACATCTGAAATTATTTAACATATATCATTGCTTTCGATGAGTTGTTAGTATGGATTTATAGTGATTTGAACTTTGTGCACATTTTGAAGATCATTAGATCGTGAAGACATAAGGGATGAGTGATGAATTAAGAATGTGAGTACTAAGAGATGGGAATGGACCTTAGTTAGTATCACATTGACTCGATAGTTACTAAGTTTAGATCTGACAAGGGTAGCTTGTTGAATAAATGATTTGACAAGTGAGACTTATCAAATTAAATCATATAGTCATACGCATATATATTGTTTAATGTTTATTCCTTAATTTTGTATACATTAGAAATATAGTATTTCTAGTTCCTATTCATAGTCATACTTTTTAGGAGCTACATGGAATAGAGTCGATATTGATATGTTATACTTATCAGGAGCTATGTGGAGTAGTGATGGTATTAACTTATACACATCATTATTACTAGGTTTCTTAAATATTTTTCTTTAGAATGAGAAAAACACTCTCTAGGATAAAAAGATGTGCAGAGGGACCGAGAGGTTTTATGGAACTCTCTCTGGTCATTTTTTTGGCTTTTATGATGATTTCATGTGCTTATGGTTAAATCTTAAAAATCAAGAAGTCAGTGAAATTTTCACTAAGATATGTGAGACCATTTGATGGTATTAGAAGTGGTCAGTCATGTATCATATAGGCTTGGCTTACCGGTTCTAGATCTCAGGGTGGTCATGATAGAACCATTCAGAGTAAGTCACACTCGTAAAATGTCTTTGTAATAAGAAGATGTCATAGTGTAGAGTCTTATGGGACTAATACTCTGAGGATGGTGTTACATAGGAGGACTATGATGAGTTCTACATATAAATTTCATATTTATTTGCTTGATTTGATATTTTATATTATATTATTTTTTTATTGAACAATATTTTTAATTCTAGACTTATGTTTGAATAAGTCTCATTCGAGACGATGACTAGCTTAAGAGGGAAGGATGTTATATCATGATTCCTCACTAATCCAACTTACTTGATTATCCATGGATTTTTTATGGTGGATAACTTGATTTGATTATTATTAGCTAGATTTTGAGTCATATGATGTTATCGAGCAATTGTATATCACTTAGATTTCATTATTTCATTGCTATAAGTTAGTTGTAATGTATATTATTTACATTATGATCATGTTAATTTATTATTTCAACATTATTTTATGATATACATGTCATGATGTTATAGACTAACTGCCTACTTATCGTAAGTTGGATGCAGGAGATATTTATTCCTCAAAACGTGATGGATGGAGAGCATCATCAAAGAGGGTGATATAGATGGAGTTGATGAGGGACAATAGAGAAATCAGCTAGAACCATGTACACCACATTAGTTAGTACATATTAGATGCATAATAAAATGGTTTGAGTAGTGTGTTTTTAGATGTTTACATTTGGATAAATGTTTATGTATACAATTTGTGTGTTAGTTACTATTTATGCCTAAGTGAAATTAATTTTATGATATTATATTATGGAAAATTAAATGTATTTGTAGTTTTATAAAAGAGGAACATAATTGACTTACATTAGTCATTATTTACATATGCTAAGCTAATAACAAATAAATTGATTTTGTCCTAACTAATAAATGTAAGGTTCTTAATTATAATTAGAAAATAAATAATGATATTAAGTTAATTCTTATAAAAGCTAGTAAACTATTGAAATAAGAAATAAAAATAAGGTAAATGTTTTAAATAAATAAAATGGAAAAAAAAAAAAAAAAGTCGTGAAAAAAGGGGAGATGGATTTTAAAGGAAAAAACAATACTTCTTAGGAAAGAAATAAAACTTAAAAGAAAAAGAAAAACACTAGTTTTTTTATTAAAAAAAGAGAGATATATTCATGAAAAGGGAGAAGAAGAAAGAGGAGGCGGTGACAGGCATATATGGAATGGAGTGAAGCATAGCATGAAGGAGAAGCATGTAAGAAGAAAGTAGAGCAATGGGAGGCACTTTTCCAAATCGTGCCATTCTAATGCTTTTGACAAGTATGTGGTGTTGTTAAAATTCTCTATATAAATCTAATTATTGCAATTTGACTTATTTTATAGAATTTGAAATATAATCTATATAATTAATAACACATGTAGCGATCATTATTGAACTATATTTATGCGTAACAATTAACAATCATTACTATATATATATTTATTTATGCATGGATTTTTGAAAAAATCTAGTTCTAATTTTAAATTCCATAGATATGTCGATCTATATTCACATATAATGAATAACCATCTACTCAGGGATATGCTATTCACTTATTTCATTAATTACCCAGTTCAATATACTATTTACTTGTAGCATATAATTTACTTATTTCTATGGTATGATTGAATTCAATGATATACTCATCCATTCAAATTATCTAAATTATATAACCTACGGTAATTATAAGTATGATATAAACAATGATTTGCATGTGGAAATTCGATATTATACTCATGAGGAAATTTAATGTTTTTGGAGCTGTTATACAAGATGTATAGATTGACCGTAATATACATATATATTACTACGATTTATATATATATAAGTAGATATTCTACAGTTGAATGGTTAGCGTTTTATAAAAATTCATATCCTATAGTTGAATGGGTAGCATATACATAAGTAGATATCTTATAGGAAACTAAGGGGTAGCATAGAATATAGTGAAGTGCGATTTGCTACAAATGTATTTTGTCGATTCATGTTAAGTTGATAGCCTTATTTATATATATGAAATATATGAACGTATTGGGAATATATGAAATTTATGCATCTAACATACTGAACTTATCAGTTTTTTTATCATTAAGCCATATATGAAATTCTCCACGACTTATGTATAAAGAATTACATAAAGCGATCTGCAACTATTTATATGGTGATTGTATTAATTTAGTATAGAGGAAATCCCCTGTAGAAGTTGCCTATATACAAAATTAAGGAATTGATTGTATTTATTTGGGAAAATAAAAAGGTGATCTGTTAGATATCAGAATTGATTTAATTATAGTGTCATGTCATAATTGCCAATCAAACTGGGTGACCTAGGTTTTCTATATAATTGGGCGATCCACATATAAACTATAATGATCTACATATTAATTATAGTGATCTATATCAGTATAATTTGGCCAATATTAATCGATCTGTAATTAATCAAATTGTAGTGACTTATACACCAAAATGGGTGAATTGGTTAGTATACAACAATTTGATATGTAGTAGGGTGATTTGGAATTAACTGTTAATATATTTTGGAAGTGATTGCTATTAACAACTGTAACACCTAAATTTAATCATTATGTAGTAGCTGATGAAACATGATTAACTAATATATCTGATTTATCACATAACAGTTTTTGAATCGCTATCAACAGCTTATAAAATAATAGTTTCTGAATATATCCAATTTAATAGGATTAACACACTATTAACTAATATATATCTGAGTTATAAACTGTTAATATATTTTACATGTAGAAATACCCTTCTTTATTAGTGGTGAAAATATGCTTACGAAAATTACTAAAGTCACTAAAGTTACCTATGGAAATTAGTGTCTGCCTACAAAAATTACACTAAAGCCTGATGGTGAAAATATGCTATCACTCATATGAATATTTACAGTGACTGATGTGATTTAGGGAGTATAGTTAGTATTATCGTCAGAACATGATAATTTGTTATTCACAACATCCCTTGAATAGTAATGAAACATTGATCGCATTAATTTTGGTTGAGCGATCTTATAATATTAGCGATAATATATTACAATAAGGAATATAATCCCCTCTTAAGTTTTTTATTATATTAGCAATAACATTATGGTAGGTGTCTACAACATCTCTGTTACATCTCTATTATGGTAATGATATACATGCAATGTAACAGAAGAAAAGGAAAGTTTGTCTTCGGCAACTCATTTAATGAAAATTTGAAGACAATAGTGGAAGGAAGAGTCTCAGAATTTATATTGTGCAGTACATACAACTTCTTCCATATATTATTATATAACTAATTATAATGCATGTGGATAATTCTAATTTGGAAAGTTGCACATTATAACTATTAGTGAGAATATACATATGGCGTACCAATTGTATAAATCTATTTTGAATATTATAAAGTTTGTGTTTTCTCGCCTTTCAAAACCGGGCATATATACGTATATAAAAATAACTGTTGAGTACTCCTGAAATACAAAGCAAAGTATATGTGTGTATATATATATATACATACACGTGGGCTGGGAGTGTGTAAATATTACACAAAATTGTGGAATTACAGGAAGATTTATTTAATGGGATATACATAATTTTTGTTACATAATAGTGTATATACTACTTGACTATATATAGGTATGAGTTCATTTGGTACAATAACTTGTATGTAGGAAATATACCTATAACAATGGATGGTTAAAATAAGACATTGAATTTCCTAGGGATCCAAAACTATAATCTTGTGAAGATAGTCTCCTAGAAGCGGAATGAGTTGTTTATGTGAAAGATTATGTTATAACTGGTTATCTACAAATATTATGACTCACTAATTGTAAATGAGTAGTGTGTACATAAAAATTGTGAACTATATTATATACTTGAATCTACTTATGGAGATTATATGCAGTTTTAACATAGGAGATACTTGGTTGGTATAAATTGTACTTGTTTACTTACTTATTATTTAATATTATGAGACATTTTATTCTCAAAATTGTAAGACTGGATGTTCACAATTATGTATTTATGCTCATGGACAATGAAATGTGATATTATGGGGTGTCATAAAGAGTATTATGTTTGAAAATTACAATCTAAATACTTAATGGGTACAAATTATAATTGTTATATCTAGATTCATTTATACATTTGATAGACTAAATGTATGCATTTGATTATTCATGTGCTTAGCATGTTTTTTAATTTTTAATAGGAAGTAAGCTATATGAAACTATTGGTTATATATATGTCAACCAAATCTCACATTTTTGGTACAAATTAAGTAGTGAGATGGACTTCAATATCTTACTAGCATCACAATGCCAGATGAAGGTAATTTGATCAAGTGGTGTCTATGAAATTTATTAATCCTAAAGATTAATAACTATTGAAAAACTTGGGCCAAGTAATTTTAGTGAGATATTATCATTTCATGTGTATGATTTACATATTTGTGCGATATCTTGTTAGAACGAATTTATTTATGATACACCACATGTTTGGTTTTAGAAATCATACAGCACACATGTACTAGCTTATCTCTTTGGATTATTGCACTGTCATTATCTACTCATCCATGAAGGGAGGACCATTCCCAGATGGGAATTGTGCATTAGATCAATGGTCCATGGTTGGTGGTGAAAAGCATTCGAATGATGTTTTCCCTCCCCATAGTAGTAATTCATTGGAGACGATACTTGAGATTGCCAGAGATACTGGAATTCAAGAACTCGTTTTCCATGGAGAATTGTATCTTGTATCTTCTACATTATATTGTAGTTATTATTATTGTGGCATTAATCTGATGAGATGTAATTATTTATTTATTTGTACTTTGGCATTACTGGCTTTATTTTGTACTAGTTGTGGTTGGGTAATAGTAATTACTTTCTATATTTGGTTATGATGTGTTTCATATGTTGTTAGTGATTAGTGACTGTTAGATGTCACATGCTTATTTTTAGTTAATATTCTTAGAGTCTTATATCTAGATTACTAATTAGATTTTTATGATGAAATCTAATGAAAGAATGTGTTGATTGAATTAAAAATATATATCACATTTCTCTAAGTCAAACCCAATGGGATTGTTACAGAAATAAAATAAAATGTTTGAGTTATGAAATACTTAAGGATGAGATAAATTCTTATCCATGAATTTATTACCATTCATGAAAAATAACAATTGACCCCACACTCTGTGATCTCTCTATTGAACAACCTCACAAGAAAATCCATGAAAAGATAGATTATCTTTCTTCCATACATGCATGTTTTATCTGCAAGGAAATTTAACTAGTTATTAAGATAAGAATTTTTTAAAGTGAACTTACTTGTTGATGTATTGCAAAAAAAATAATAACCATTTATCTACTTTAAATAACATGGACTTGGGTGTAAAGCCTAAATCTCTATTTAGCCGAACTCAAATTGAGTAAATGCTCATTGCACGAGTTAATCCAATCTTTAAAGTAAGTCATGCTCATGGTGGATAGTACAAATGCAGTGGTCACACAATTATCTTTCCTCAAGATATATCTTCTATCTATACATTTTTTCCATGTTGAGCTGAAGAACTTGACATTTTGGTGATTAGAAGAATCGGCTAAAAAAATAATCCATATGATTATTTTTTAAGTAGAACACGTGTCATGCAAGCACTACAATACAAAATGGATAATTACCCCTACTATAGAGATGTTCAACTTTATCATCAAATAGTTGTTACACTCCCATTTGAACTTACCAATATATTGTCTACCCTTTGTTATATTATTAAAAACATGAGAGACATGCAAATCAGTAATATAGACTTTGATGTCGACACATTTACAACTATGAATCCAAATAATTATCAAACTTCATCTATTATAGTATATGTTCAAAATGGATGAAGAGAGGTATACCAAATAAGATATTACATAAATAATACCAATAGTAGTCTACCATCTATAATCAATTGACCAAATGTTAGTAGGTCACCTATCAATGAATACAACACAAAGGGCTTATTTTATATGGAATTTCATTCTCTTTTCATAACAGGAGTTTACATGTATCAACAACCTCATATTAGGAAGGTCCAATTGCATGAGTATGTTATGAACTTACTCTGATACCATGATAACTAGTTTTAAAAACATCCATGGTTCTACTACTTCTTATTAAACCTAATCATGCACCATCAAATCTAAGAAACATCATCAATATTTATGGGGAAAAAAATTGAGGAAAATTTTCTAATAAGTATTTTAGACTTACAATAACATCTAACACAACTACATGATGTTACTATTGCATATCAACTAATGCATTTTAAATCAACACTTAGAGGTACATGGTCATTTTGGTCTAAGTGAAAAAATGAATTAATAGACATGATCACACAATTGGGATCCCCAACATTGTTCTTCACTTTGAGTGTAGTAGACACCAAGTGGCTAGGTCTACATAAAGTCATGCCAGATGCCCCTCCATCTCTCCCAAATAATGGTAATCATTACAGAACCAAAAATCTTATTGTAAATAGGCATCTTATTACATGGATAAGATATTTTTAATCTTTCATTAATAAATACTAGAGAAACATCTATAGAGCAAGGCTTATTAGTACATATATTGATATTTAATTTGTATTTTATTGATCTAATTGTATTTAAAACTTATAAGATCATATTTAATAATTTAGATTTTTACAATCAGGTATGAATGACAACATATAGGATCTACACACATTCACATATTTTTATGGTTGGAAAATACACCCAACATGGATTCTTTGATTTGGTAAGACCCTTCTTAGGTGGATTCTACAAGGCTATTCTTTGATTGCTATGTGACAACATGGAATCCACACAACAATGACATATTCCATGATAGAATACATCATTCCAGTCTTGATGATCCATGCTTGCTCATCATAAAAAATAAATAGTACTAATTCTTAAAAATATTATGAATATCTTATAATCTAAGTTCAATGTCACACCAAATGTAGCAAATCTACATGTTTGCAGAAAAAGGTTTTACTCTACAATTCATATTTAAATCATCATGGCCATTGTAAACAATTTCAAGATTTTTTATCAACAACGAAGGTCATAAAACATACCTTACAACATGCACTGATGAAAGAGTGAACATCCACAATGTAAGCATGCTTTCAATATGGTGTGCAAATGTTGATTGCTAACCATTTGTCTCCCACCATGCTATTCTTAGATATGCAGCAAAGTATGTTTCTAAAGATGAAAATAAATTTGAAATCTACCATCATATGTTGACTAGAATATCAAATAAAATTACAGTTGAACACTCAACAGTTATTATATATAGTAAGTTCATGATAGAAACCATTGTGGACCATGACATAGGTGCACAGGAGACATGCCGCATGTTACAAGAGATATCTCTAATGGTTTGTAGTAGAACATTTGATATCTTTTATGTTGGCAAATTAACTTTAAACATGTTTCTATAAGCACAAATACGGAGGAGGAACTACCATATTTCATTGATGCATATATAAATTGCCCTTATTTTTTAGATAGATTTCCACTCATTGAGGTTGCCTGAATATGGTATTTCAAAATTAAAATAAAAACTAATTAGTGGAAATATATAACAATTCAACATATTGTTTGCATATTCCCTCATTTCTCTATTGTGCCTCCTCCTAATTCACCAACATATGAATATTCTTGTTGATTTGAACTCATGTTGTAAAAACCATTATATAACTTTATAATAAACATTAGTTTAACTATGATTGACAGTGTTGCCCATTGGGAACAATTCAAGGATTTGTGTTTTCCATGGCATATTGACTAGATCTCTATATAAAAACTTGGCAATTCTAATTTAAGTAGTGATACTAGTGACACTCAATAACATGTACAAGTGGTAGTGGAAATACGAGAGTGGGAAACATTGTCTCACTTTCACCCATTAGGTGACAATAACATGACATTCCCATACTTGGGCTCCATGACTTTGACACTAATCACAAATTGAATAATTTTGAGGTATTACTCAACCTACACATATCAAATACTTAGATTATATATTTTCATCACATAGTGAACTAAATTGTATGTGCAAAGTGCACAAGTGAACCACTACTAATCGAACTATCAGGTAACCAACAACTAGCCTTTAACATTACTCTACAACATACTCAAAAAAACATAGAATATCCGCCACTCATAATGATTATATAAGTAACATCATGCACATGTAAATCATACTTGATTAGTTACATCAAACGTAGCCTAAATGGAATTTCAAAGAGAACCAATCATCCCCTTCTTCTCACTCCAACCAATGTAGCAAAATTTAACATAAATGATTCTACAATACATTCAAGCCATCAGATTCCTATCCATGAAATGAAGTCACTTGAAGGACAAGCCCTGATAATATTTCAAGAAGAAATGAAACACATTGAATATTTACTTATTGATGAAATGATCTTCATAGGACCAAATATGTTGAACAATATAGATAGTCATTTGTGTGAAGCATTTCCTTGACATGGTAACAAAAGTTTTGGAGGTTGATCAATTATACTTGTTGGTGACCTTGGATAGATTCCAACTGTAAATGACATACTTATGTATATTTTAAATTCATTTGGCCATACATTGGTAGTCATTTGATATAATTATAACTTTACACACAAATTTACGCCAACAGAGATGCATAAAAAATTAGTTACTATTTATAAATTTATTAACCAACATCAAAATTACAAATTCAACAAAATAAGATTAGAATATGCTCATGTCAAGACCATCATCCTTCATACTTCTAATAGAATTAAAATATTTAAAGTGTTGACACATTCATGTGCAACTAATAAATTTATAATAATGCATAACAAATAAATGTTGAAATCATTGAGCATTCCAATAGCAATATGTAAAGCAGAACAAAGCAAACAACATAATATACTAGATAATGATACTCAACTTGAGAAAAATGTGAGTCTAGGTGAAGGACAAAATATTATGTTGACATCCAATCTATGGGTGAAATTAGGGTTGGTTAATGGATCCATCAAATAAATAGTCCACATTTTTTACCACACATATTTTAATCCAACTTCCTTACCCATGTACATGGTTTTCACCTTCAACAAATATTGTGGTCCCTCATGGGATATTTTCCATCCAACACATGTTCAAGTTCCTCTTGTTACATGGGGGAACCGCCACCAAATACCTATCAAAATATCATGGGATTTAACCATACATAAGCTCAAGGGATGGCTCTCCATAAATCAACAATAGATATTAGCAATGTAGATCATAAAGGGTTGAACTTCACTACCATTTCAAGAGTGTGCTACTTGTCTGACCTTTTTTATCAACCCTTCATTTTCATATAATTGTTATGCTAGAATGAAGTATAGTATATATGTTCATCTTCAAAAAGTAGAGGAAGCAAGAATCAATGTAATTCTTCTTCCTGTTCTTTTATAGAACCTATAGGCTTTCTCGATGCACATCAAATAATTACAATTCCAAAGCATTGAATTTTATTTTCCCTACTCCTTCACTACTTTGCATTCATACACACTTATTTCACACACACACACACACACACACACACACACACACACACACACACACACACACACACACACACACACACACACACACACACACACACACACACACACACACACACACACACACACACACACACACACACACACACACACATAGATATACATATATATATATATATATATATATATGGATGGGAGCGATGGGGGGCACAAAAATTTCTCTAAAAAATTCCCTAGGGTTTACAATCTTTCAAACAAAATAAACCAAGTTCCTACACAGTCTTTGGCAAAGAACCTATCAAAATTGGTAGCACCTTCATAAAAAGGTGATGGGAACTTAGAGAAAATCCATTTCCAAGAACATTGGTTGGGTATATCCCTCAAAAACATAATTATAAATCCATGGGATCCATAAGGAAGATGGCCTACACACCTGCAAGATACAGATCATATAAAAGGGTCTCCATTTCTAGCTGTGATTAAGGAAAAATGAAGGAAAATACATAGAAATAAACAAAAATCTTTAATCTATATTCTATTCCCTCTCAAGCTCTCATAGACCCAAGGCTCTACAAGGAAATTTTTTTTTTGTATTCAGAGCAGGCCCTCATATGCGCTTTCATAATAGGATTTACAGAGATTCAAAGATTCAAGCATAGGCACAAAAGACTTGGAGTATTTTATTGGGTTATACACCCACCATACACATAGGGGAAAAAGGGTTCATCCTTTATGAATTCAAATCACTTGAAGACCGAATTAGAATCACCATGGAAGTTCCATAGTTCTGGGCAAGATTAGCCCTCACTTTATCCAGATGGAAAGATGGATTTGACTCAAATAAGGAATATATAAAAACCATGGCCTTGTGGGTTAAGCTACCTAGACTTCTGATTAAGCTATGGGAACCTGTGATTTTCAAAACCATTGGAGACTCAATAGGCAAATTCATAAAATCGGATTCAAGCACTCACTCCAAGCAAAACACATTGGTAGTGATCCTTTGTGTTGAGATGGATATCTCTCATGGGCTGCCCGACTCCATTGAGATAGTTACTATAGAAACTAGCTATAAAGAGCTTATTGACTATAGAAACATGTCTTTCAGGTGTTCTCTATGTCAATATTATGAACACCTATGCTCTAATTGTGTGCTATAACATAGGGCATATACTAAAGAAAAGCATAAGTTAAAGGATCCCTAAAATGGAAATACTATCGTTCCCTTACCTTCAACAAAGTATTCAAACCCAAATAAAGAAGTTTTACATACATAATCTATGAAAGAATTAAATAGAATTGATCATGACTAGTAGATTGATGGTATCTTTGTTCCTTTTGAAGTGGATGCTCCTAGTAAGTATTTTGGGAATCACCCCTCTGATTCAAATCCTTTCTTCTATCCTTTTCAAAGAACTAGAAAAGAAATCTATCCATGATCCCCCTCCTTCACACACATTTTTCAAAATGACATGATGTTGGAGTAGGAATACAGCTCCCCCAAAAAGGTGCACTCCATTTATCGAACACAAAAGTAAATCTTCAAAGAGGTGGAACCTTGGGGTGAGGAATTAATTCTGGTGGAAAATAGAGATCACCTATCATGTGGAGACCTACTCCGAGAGGCTCTAGGTTCAATTTTTAAGACCCATATTCCATTAATGGGATACAAGGTTATTGATAACACCATCTCAAATAGTCACTTGGAAGAAATGAATGATCTTCTCCACATGACTCGTCCTTATCACCTCGTTACAAGGGTGGAATCTCCCACTAATTTGGTACATATACAATGGGGGGGGGAAACTATGGAGTATAAAAATGAGATGACTGAGGAATGTGGTCTTGAAACACTAAGACAAAAGGGAGAGTACAAAGTGACACTTTTTTTTTGAAAATTACAGTAGTTGAACTTAGAGAGAATGTTAAAGATAGTTGGAAAAAGAATTTGACAATGATGTAAGAATATTAATTGTGTCATTTTAAATTTAGTTTATAAATATATAATTTTTTTAAATGCCCAAATGATAAAAGTGGTTGAAATAGATGCATTTATGACTATGACTTGATCATTTTTTATGAAAAGATAAGGAGACTGCATGTGTACAAACACATTTTTTTTAGTAAATGAAGGAATTTATATATGTAATTTCATATATACATAGATTAAATGTCTAATATTGGTCAGGATACTTTTTATTATTTTTTTTAAATATATATTTTTTTTAATAATTTTGCAAGTCAAGACAACTAGAAAACTGGAAATGCAAGTGTATGAAAACAACTTTTTGATATTAACTTCATGAAAATCATTTTTTTTCCAAATCATAGCCAATGATGTGTAGATCGATCAAGTATAATTTTTATAAAATTTCAATTTATGATCAACAAGTTATAAAATTATTTTTAACGATATGTATATAATCCATAATAAGGTATGTTGTGTAGAAATTAAGTAATAACTATAAAAAATAGCTTAACATGATATATATATATATATATATATATATATATATATATATTCAAAAATTATGCTTTCCCTCTATAAACCCATATACATAATAAAATTTGCCTAATTAGATGTGTCGACAATGATGAAAAATACTTATAAATTTCTTAAAAACCAAGTGGGTTGCTCCATGGTTGGTTTTAAGCTAGGTTCAAACATCTCCAATCCTGTATCCAAAGAACATTTGGAGGTAAAATGATGTAGAGGCATCAAAGAAAACAATGAAAATTTGGTCATGAGTATATGTTTATGTGTTCCATGGGTGTTTTGGGTCTCATAGAATCCCTTATAATTGGATTAAGTCAATAAGAGAGTCTATAAGTGTCCTTTCGTAGCCCTTTGGCATTTTCCTACCAAAAGGGCCAATTTTGAAATTTGAATAATATATGAGAGTTTGAGAGTGTTTTTAAGGTTGTCATGAAATGTAATGTTGGTAATATGTTAGTATAAGTTCATTTATGGTACTATAAGGGTGTCTAAGGTGTTATATATGCATGATATAGAGAATAATAATGATAAGCTAAGTGTCAAGATATAGCTTCCCACTTGAGTGAAGTGACCTTGAATGCAGGGAAGTTTCCCTTGTATGTAATAAAGAATGTAACAAGTTTTTTAGAGAAAAAATGTGGTATACTCATTGAGGGTTAGAGTGAGGTTGGTAGAAGGTAGAGGTATGGAAGAGAGAGTGATGGAAAACAATAAAATGACAGAGAATGAGAAGAGTTGGTATTTGTCATGAAGAATAAGAAGTACAGTAAAATGTAGTTGGTTACCCTTTCATTGAAATAAATAAATGAGTAAGTGTTTCTGTGTGCCTCTGCCCATTATATTTGTTTATGTTATGAATTCCTTTTGATGTTGTAAATATATTTCATGGTTTGAGTTAGTTCTTTATTATAGTTACAAGTTTGTATGAAGACTGAGTTGGAAATCATGCAAATGTATGTTGGTGTGTATGGAAATGAGATAATAAACATAATATGGTAATTCATGTGAATATTCAAAGCATCTAAAATAGGTAATCATTAGTTCTTGGCATTCTTAGATAGGTTTTTTAGCTTCATGGTCTATGGAAAGGATTATGTGAGTAAATTTGAGAGACTCTGTCCAAAAGAGACAGTTAAGAAAACTGTGTGTGGTCTCATTAATGAATTATATATGTGGAGGGAGGTTGTAATAGTGTGAATTTTTTGGAGATAAATACAACATAATGGAATATAATCTTTATTTAATGATTCAAAACTTCAGATAAGGAAACAGTGTGAATGGAACCCTGTACTAGCTTTTCTAGTCAGACTATGTTTGCAAAATTCTATTAAACCATTGATTTGAATGAGTTTAGAAGTTATTAAAAAAAAATGGGTTAAATAATTTTATACAATATATAATTGACCCTTTTAGGTCTTTGGAGGATCTGAAAGCAATCATGGTTCATTAAATCACATTTGAAGCCTCTCGGGTAGTTACAGTTATGTGTAACCCTAGATTAGGGTTAGAATTAGATAAAATCAAATATAAAGAGTTTTAAATGATTAAATAACCTAAAAAATGGTATTTTTTCATATTATGACAAGTGTCAAATGTTTTTTATGGTTTTGAATCTGTATGGACTTGTATGGTGGGGTTATTGTAGATTGTGTTGTGAATTAGGCATAGAGAACTAATTAGGCTATTAGAGGTGATGATTAAGTAGATATGAATGAAGAGATGAGGAATTAAACTTGGTGTGAATTTTTATGTTATAAAATGGTACTAGGATATGGGAATATTTTATACAAACTATTTATAATTAAGTCAAATGAAGAACCTTTATCCTTTAGGAGGCCTAATTGGTAAAATAATTACAAAGGAAAGGGTATTTGCATAAGGAGTTAAGTGATTAAACTTCTTGAAAAGAAATATAGAGATAGAGGGTACCCAAATCTATGCTTATATATTTTGGATCACTTATATATTTTTATAAGTAAGGTAATTTGCATTAAAAAGGCTATGAGGAGGGGAGCTTGATTGAGAGCTTGAGAAGTGTAAGAGGTAGTTGAGGATGAGAAAAAGTTTGAGATGTGTTGGGATAAGTATGTTATGCCCTAGATAGATAATCCATGTTTTAAGGTTTTATACATGAGATCTAGAACAAGATTTGAGGTTTTTGAGCCTTGAGGAGATGTAAAGCTAGTGAGTTAAAGTTAAAAGGAGAAAAGAGGAATTGATGGATGGAATGAGATGAGTGTATGAGTGAGAGGTTTATTAAATTTCTAAGGATAGTGAGAAATTATGCATAGGGGCTTAGTAAATAAGTTCATGCATAAGGAGGCTAGTAAGCCTAATGAAGAGTGAAAGAGCCACATAAGGAAAAAAGTCAAGATAGTGAGGTGTCATAAGAATGAAGCTATGAAAGTTATGGATAATAAGTTGCAAGCCTAGGCTCTGAATCATTTTGGTATCAGAGCAAGAGAAATATTCTGAAGTCAAGGATAATAAACAAAGCTCAATCAAAATAAAGGTATGTCGCATGTTGGTTATTTCTCATTGTTAATGTTGTATGAAATAGACAATATTTCAAGAAGATTGTAGAAACAAATGTGTGACAAAGAGTGTGATAGAGATTAAGATTTATAAGTGACAAATCCTGAGAGAAAATAGAATTATAGGTGGAAGGTAAATAGACTCCAAACGAGGAGAGTCAATCATTGCATGGAGAGGAGATAGTAGCGTTGCAGATAGAAATCTTGAGAAAGAAGTGAGCAAGCAAAAGAGAGACAAAGGTATGAGAGAGTATGATAGTAAGAAGATATTCAAGGGCAAAAATGAGAAATAGAGTTGGTAATGAAGAATATAGGAGACATTAAATCCCAAGAAGAAAGGATAAAAACTATGCGGACTCAAGTCAAGGTATGTTATGTTTGTTGATTTCAGTGAAGTGTAAAGTTGTTAAAATTGAAGTAAATTAGAACCTTTAAATGGAAAATCATGAATTTATTATCAAAAATTTATGATTAATCCTAAGGTAATTGAGTCTTGTGTGAAGAGAGATTAAGAAGAAGCTCAAAAGAGAAAGCAAGTTTCAAGTGTGGGAAAAGGAAAAGGAAGGTTCCAACTGAAGATAATAGATGAGAAGGTCTCATGTGCAAAAGAATAAGGTAATCAAGAGAAGTACCAAAGATATAAAGTCAAGGTAGAAGACACTTTCAGAAAGAAAAATAAGAATGCAAAACTGAAGATAAAGGACATGGCCAAGAAGAATTACCATGAGAAGAATATGAAAGAAGAGAGAAGAGAGAGAATGTTAGATAAGGATACAAGAGACTTGAGGCAAGGTCTCAATAGTATGGATCATTTGATACTCATGATAGAGTAGATGCAAAAGTAATAAGGAAACCTAAGGATTGGATGGGTTATGAAGCAAAAGAAAATAAAGTGGCCAATAGAGCTACTCATGAGAGAAGAAAGCCATAAGATGAATGCCTTGAGGAATGAAAAGAGAAAGAGAAGTGCCCATGGAGGCCTTAAGTAATGTATGTTGACAAATGAACAACATGAAGAAGAAGAAGAAGAGGTGAAGAGAGTTATTATTATAGAGAACATGAAGGAAGATGAGAAATAGGTGCCAATAGAATCACTTGGAGAAGAAACTAATAAGAAGAGGAGAGTGTCTATGCAAGAGGCACTCAAAGGGATATTTTAGTTTCTTATTTTGCTATCTAACATTGTATTTGAGTTTATATATACAGGTATGAAGATATTCATGAGAGAAGTGTTGGAAATAAATAAGACAAGAAAATCACCCATGCACAAAGATGAGTGTGCAAAAAATAAAAGACAAGTTGTTGTTGTCTATGAGGAAGGAAAGTATTGTGAAAAGATAAAAGATGAAGAAGATGATAGTGCAGGAGATTTTCAACTAGTCCATGAAGAGATATAAACTGAATCAAAATTATTTGATGCCTTAGAGAGTATAGAGGATAAAAAAGTGAAAGTTGGACACATGAGAGATATTGACAAGTAAGAGAACATGGAGGAAAAGTTAAGCAAGCTTCAACCTATTGAGAATGTATATGACAGTTCCAATTTTGTTATTGATATTGAAAATGCTAATGAAAAGGTGCATAAACAAGTTGATAGGAACAAGGATAAGTGTAGGCCTACAAATTTGGAAAAAGATCATGGATATAAGATGCCATTATGGATAAAAAAACCAGTTGTATAAGTAAGAGTAGAAGGTCTTTTCAATGAGAATCATATGGTATAAATGCGAATAAAGGACCAGTAAAAAGGTAAGGAAATTCTAGTTTGAACAAACTAGTCAATGGAGTCCAAGGCAAGATGAACACATGCAAGGTAAAGTATGGATCCCCAAAGGAAAAAGGGAAGTAGAAAAGGATGTTGTAATTAGTCATGATGAATAATACATGCCCCTAGGGAGTCTAAGAGAAAAGAAAGGTAAGGAGATTGCATGTGATAACTTGTCTAATAAAGCATTGAATGAGCTATTTGTTAGAGAGGATGAAAAATGGTAGAATATGTTTGTAAGTACTAATGTGCAGCTAGAAGAAGATGTTCAATTGATATCTGAAAATGATAGCATTGATAGGGAGATGCCAAGGAAAGAGGAGGCATTTGAAGGCCATAAGGTTGATGAGGAGCAGTTTGGACTTGAAAAAGGAAAAGAAAAGGCAATATGGAAAACAATGCCAAGATTTGATGAAGAAATTGAAGAACTAGAAAATCTCTCTTCAAGAGAGGAAATAGAGTTGATAGAGGAGTTATTAATTCCATAAAATCAGATAGTTTTAGTAGGTGCTTGGTTAGATTTGAAGGCAAGCAAGGATAGTCAAGAAGCTCAGAAAAATGACCCTAAATAAGAGATATTTGTGCACCAAGAAATCAAATACGAAACAAGAAATTATGAAGAGTGTAAGGATATTAAAATGAGTAAATGAATGAAGAGTCTTTAATCTAGAGAAATAATAAGTGAAAGTATAGAAGAGAAGCATGAACAAAGGGTAGAAACACATTATCAAAGAGTGTCTCCAAGGAATCAACAAGTGAACAAAATTGAGTCAAGTCACAAGAAGGTGTATGCATCTAAGATGAACATAATAGATAAAGAGTCATATGAAGTGAATTAAACAAGGATAGAGGCCATAGAGAATGAAGCAGATTAGGACATAGGCAAGCTGATACAGTACATGAAGATGGAGGAAGACTTTTTCAAAAGACAAGACAAGATGAAGATTAAAAAGCAAAGATCAATAATTCAATTGGATAAATTCAAAGGAGAGAAGAACAATGGAAATAAATTTCAAGTGAAAGAAAAGATCAATAATTGGAAATCAAGGAAGAAAGATAACCAAACTATTTGAGTTGGAGCTCAAATCTTTCTCTCAAAGGGTGTATGCAGTAGGGGCATCGAAGCAAACAATGAAAATTTGGTCATGATTAGATGTTTAGGTGTTCCATAGGTGTTTTGGGTCTCATATCATCCACTATAAGGGGATTGAGTCAATAGGAGAGTCTTTAGGTGTCCTTTAGTAACCCTTTGGCATTTCCTACCAAAAGGGCCAATTTGAATATTTGAATATTGTATGAGAGTTTGACAGTGTTTTGAAGGTTGTCATGAAAAGTAATGTTGGTAAGATGTTAGTATAAGGTCATATTTGGGTATATTATGGTGTCTAATGTGTTCTACATGCATGATATAGATAATAAGAATGATAAGCTAAGTGTCATGATATAATTACCCACTTGAGTGAAGTGACCTTGAATGTAGGGAAGTTTCCATTGTATGTAGTAAAGAATGTAACAAGTTTTTTAGAGAAAAAAGGTGGTAAACTCAATGAAGTTCAGAGTAAGGTTGGTATAAGGCAGAGGTATAGAAGAGAGAGTGAGGGAAAACAAGAAAATGACAGAGAATGATAAGAGTTGGTATTTGTCATGAAGAACAAGAAGTACAATAAAATGTAGTTGGTTACCCTTGCATTGAAATCAATAAATGAATAAGTGTTTCTATGTACTTATACCCACTATATGTTTATGTTATGAATTCCTTCTAATTTTTTAAATACCTTTCATGGTTTGAGTTAGTTGGTTATTATAGTTACAGGTTTGTATGAAGACGAAGTTGGAAATCTTGCAAATGTATGTTGGTTTGTATGGAAATGAGATAGTGAACATAATATGGTAAGTCATTTGAATGTTAAAAGGCTCTGAAATGGATAATCAATAATGTTTGGTGTTCTCATATAGGTTGTTCAGCTTCATGGTTTGTGTAAAGGATTCTATGATTAAATTTGAAAGACTTTGTCCAAAAGAGACAATTAATAAAATTATGTGTGGTCTCATTAATGTATTATATATGTGGAGGGAGGTTTTAATAGTGTGAATATTGTCGAGAGAGAGACAACATAATGGAATATAATCTTTATGTAATTGTTGACCAAATTTGACCCTGTAGGTCAAATTGGGGCACCTATAGGTAAAAACTTGAGTTTTAGGTGTTTTTGGGGTTATAATATCATAACATAGGATGTATTATATTTCTTTGATGTTATTCCATATCATATTAACCTTGGTCAATTACTCTTTTAGTCCATTTATCATTTTGAGTCATTTTGGGGTCATAAATAGAGCATTTAATATGTTATACAACCTCCTTGGTAAATGTGAATATTCCAAAAGATGATGTCACATCCCATGTGTCCTAAGATGTCTTAATCAACTATCATAACTGAAAAGTGGTAGGTTCTTCAGAAGAAAGGGAAATTTTCTAGAGAAAAAAGGAGATTATGGCACCAATATGGCCCATGGGGAAATGTGTTACATGGGATAAGATCATAGAATGTCCTTTGAGCTTCTTCAAGCTCAGTTCCACATTTGAAATGCTCTAGAAGAGCCATTTTTGGCCTAAAACCATTCTACTCCTTTTTCACCCTTCTGAGCACACAAAACTCATCTTCAAGTTTGTACTTGGTATAACCAACAGGGGAGTTTTCAAATCAAACACATTGGGGAGGTGAAATTAAACTCAAATAGAATAATTTCCATAACAATAGTTTAAATAATGGTGGCCTATGCTTTATGAACCATCTTCATGAAGTTGATTGTACTTTTTTGCTTATTGTTTCATGCATCCTATAGGTTTTGCTCCATTTTTGGCAGGTTTGTATGAACCAATTAGTGATGTTGACTTCAGAGTATTTTGGCTCTCTTATTAGATGCCCTCCATACTTTTTTTCAGGTTTCATGGTGTTTTGGTGAGCAAATCATCTTAGGTTGGTAGATTAGTCTCATTTGGGATGAGAGGTAGTTTTTCACCATTTTTAGGAACTTCATGCTAGATCATGGTTTAAGAGGGTTGTGATAAGTCATTGTTCATGTTATTAACATCCTCTTTAAATCCTTTATCATTTAAATCTCATCTCTAAGGCAAAATTCCATGATTTACAGTCATGAACACTATGTAGTCAACTCTTTGCTCACTTTTCACTTGCTACCATAGCTGCAATCACATGTATGAAACTATCTAGTGTGCTCATGGAGATATATTGAGGGTCTTAAAATGTTGAATATATATTTATAAATAGGAAAGAGCAGATTAAACTCTCCAAAATGTGTAAAAAGAGGACTGTTGCAGTCATGTGCAACATATGTTCTCAGTCTGCCATTGAACATCACGTACAGGTGCCATGAAGGAAGTGTTCATGTTGAAAAGAAGGTGTTGACACTTGATTCAAGTGTTTTAGAATCTGAAATATGTATTTGGGAAGTATGGAGACAAGTTTTAAAATCATAAAATATCAAAGCCAATGCTCACTGCCTAAATCCACATTTTGTTATCTGTATACACTGAAATAGCCACCTATAGGTGGTCCTTGACAGTAAGTTGAGGTGTCACATGGGGAATTGAAGCATGATGATCCTTTTCTTGGAGTCATAAGGTGTTAAGGATATCATGGCACACATGTGTGAAGTGATAAGTAGATAGATAAGAGGGTATTTTATCTCCAAAGGTGAAATGAATATATTCAGGCCTCTTGTCCCTAAAATAGGAAAATAGAGGTTCAAGCCATTTTGTGAATATATTATAAATGTGTTGTAAATAGTTTTGAAGCGTATAAATTCCCTTGCCTTGTTTTCCTATCATAGGAGAATCTATTACAAAAATAAGGAGGTGGTTTAGCCCTGTGTATTTCTTGATAGGAAGGTCTGAAGATGCTCTTTGAACCATTATTCTTAGGTAGTGATTACCTATAGGTTTGAGCTATAAAGAGACCTTTTTCACCAAGGTTGAAAACTATACCTTGTGTCCATGATTTGAGGGTTTATAATAGTTGAAAGGACCATTTTTGATGTAATATATCATCATAATGAATGATACCTTTTTTTTGGTTTCCCAAACACATCTTCAGTCCATACATAGGCCTGGTGAGCACCTATAGCCAACAAAGGGGAAGGTTTGAGAAGATGTTTCATTATTGTGGACTTGAGAATAATTTGAACTTGGTGGAACATTAAGACCAAAATGAGAAGTTATAATATGGATTTTTTATCCTATAAACACCTTTATATTCCCCTCCATTTGATAATGAGCACTACATCCAACTTTGTATGACTATGTTGGCAGTGAGCAATGAAGGTGATGTTTCTAAGCGTTGGTGTGGTTAAAACATTAAGAAATGAATAAAATAATTTTTGAATGAATGTGGATGATTGAATAAGGTTATTATTTAATTTTCTCAAGCCTAATGGATCAATTAGACACCTACAAGCCCTCTCAGAGTCACTGTAGTTAACTATGAGGGGTAGAGAGTAAGAAAATTAGGATCCTTGGTGTAAACTTGACCTAAGTTTGCGTTGAATGAATTAAAATTACTTATATATGAACATGTAATAATTTAATGGGGATTTTTTAATGTATTTAAGGCCTAAATTTGTAGGAACACCTACAGGAGTCACACTTGAAGGAGGAAAATACAAAACACGGTCAAGGTTATGCTCAGTCTAAGCTAGGCAGGAGTTTGAGGAGTATATGTGGAAGTTTGGAGGGATGATTAAAGACTATAATTCCTTAAATATAATAATATTATCCTAATGAAACTCTCTTAATAGGAGATTAAACAAATAAAGGGCTCTAAATAGATCATACATAGTCCATAACAAGAAACATTACACACAGTCACTCTTCTAGCAGTCTACCTTAGTTGTATTGCTTTTGAAGGGTCATAGGAGATGACCTAGGGATAAATTTTTATATGGAAGATCCTTAAAACCTATATAGTCTCCCAAGATAATCAATATTTTCTGAGGAAATAGGTGAATTCCCTTTATTTTGTCTCAGACAGAGGGCACTCCCCTTAGGTGCAAACCCTAGCAGTTTTGGAAATGGAGATGAAAGGGTGAACCAGAAGGTGGTTGAAATTTTAAAGAAGGTGTCGGAGGATGAATTAACCTATAAAAAACGTGGAAACCAATCACATAGGGATAAATACTAATATATTGGTCTAGAGTCTTAAGTTTGCAAGCATGTCTATCAAACATTGTTTAGGCCTAAAGCAAAATGGAGAACCACTTTCATTTCTAGTATGGAGTGATAATTATAACCTATATATGAATGTTTATAGTGTCACTATATATTTTTTTGAGCCCTTGGGATGCAGGGGAACCATATAAAATCCATTTTGGGTTTCAAGGACAACCCAAGCCTACTAGGCAGGTTTTGGCCTAGTGCCCAAATGAAAGGTCAAAACCATTTTTAGCATGAAGTGAGATTTATACCCTATTGAATCATGTTTTATAGGTAATAATAGACATCTCTAATCTTTTATAATGTAAATAAATCTTTGAGGTATCCATTTTTGGTTCAGAGATAACACTAGCCCTGCAGGAAAAGGAGAAAAGAGCTCGATAGGGGAAGTTTAGATGCTCATATATTCTTGGAAGTTGTGCATGTGCATAAAATAAGTTTGGAGATGTTATGAAGGTCATTTAACATCATTTTTTTGAGATTTTTTATCAAGTTTAATGTCCCATTTTTATAAACAATGCTTAAGAGGTCAAACTGCTTAAAACCCTTGCTAGTGACCAATTTGGAGAAATGAGGTTGGAAAGATAATATAATAGCATAATTTTCCTAGGATGATGATTGAAACCTATATGATACTCTCTTATTCTACCCCCCATACTTTTATACCATATGAAATTGTATAGAAGGGGTCTAAATGGTACTTTTGATTATTTTTTGTGTTTAAAAAGTTTCAGGAGGAGTCTAAAGATGAAACCAACTTTGGGATAAGGGTTAGGATTTGGTATAACCCCTCATGTACATTTAATTCTTTATAAAAACTCCTAAGTTTTCAAATAAATTGCTTCATATCAGCTAGTCATAACTGGCATAGTGACCAAGCAAGTGAGAAAGGTGGAAAACTTCAAGTGAGCTAATTTTAAGGTGTGTATGATAACTTTAAGGCCATGGAGGGTCTTGAAAGGTTTCATTCACTCCCTCCCATTGATTTTCATGGAAAATTGATGCCTTTTTATAGGTCAAGTATGTAGGGTACATGAAGGAAGAGTTTTTAAGACTATAGATGATGATAGCTCATTTTGGGAAAGTTACAGATGACCAATACTGTAACCAATACATGGAAAGGCATCAGTGAAAGTCTAACCCTTAATTACAGTCATAAAAATTATCCCTAATCAGTTTTTGGATGTTCAAATAGGTCCAAATCATAAAGGCAATTTTATGAGCCAAAATGAAGAGTTTCATGTCGCTTTGCAAGAGTTTGATGACTTGGATAGCCACTTGTCTCTTATAACCTTGCATTGTTCATCCCATATCCTCTTCTAATGTACAAGTAAATAATTTTCTTAGCTTTAAAAGTGTATTTGTGACCCTTTGACTTCTCTTTTCTCCTCTCTCTCTCAAGTTCTATAAGAACTAGCAATTTGGATATTGTAACTTATGTTCCACTTGAGTATGGTGAATCCCTACTCATTTGTATACCATTTGATCAATAAGACTACTAATTTTTACCTCGTCATGACACTTATAGTGTATTTTACTTGTATGAAAGATCTTTCTTAGTGAAGACTATGGATTCCTTAGCATGTTGTCTCATTATTTCACCCTATTTGCAGTTAGAAAGCTTCTTCTTGCAAAGCATGTGAAGTGTTTTAGGAAGCATCCAAGTTGAATGAGTTAGTCTATTCACTAGTTCCATTCAAGGCCTTTTGTCTAGTCCTCTTATATTTTCACATTCATCTATAACCCCATAATGTAACATTGATGTGAGAAGATGCAGATTAAAGAAGTGTATGTTTGGTTAGTCCTTTGTTCTCATATGCAACATGTTATTGGTTGGAAGTCATCATCTTATTTGATGTATCACCTCCCTTAGGATAGTTTGCTTTTAGTTTTCTCTCTCTCTTCCCCCTAAATTTTTAGGTGTAATAGTGATCTAAGTGGTACATCAAGGGAGCTAGCCCTATCTAGATATTCACCTCATCTTTAGGCTACCCATAAGCCTAGAGGTGTTTCAATTTTACCACTTAGATGAGGAGAGCTGATACATCTCCTCAAAGGGTACAGATCCAAGTGACAATAATTTTTGGCATGCCCAATGGGATTCTTGGTCCAAGAGGTTAAAAGATTTTTGGTGTTATATTTCAATAATCAACCTTTTGAGGCATCTATCTAAGCATCAATGGTGACTCTGAAGTTACATCAGCTGGTCAAGCAGTCCATGTTTCCTTTTATAGACTGTTGGTAATATATTTCTTTGTGTTCATGCTTTCAATGAGGTTTCATGGCTAATTTTGGTGTTGAATAGTATTTTACACAAGTTGGTGAGGTATATCTAGCGTATGGCATTTCATATCAGCCTTGTTTTAACCCTTACCAATTCCAATATGACTCATACCATCTCCAATATAACTATTGTCAGCCCAGTCATGAAGTGTATCAGCCTATAGCCAGCCTTCTCAATGTCTTTCTCATCCCAGTCAACCTAGTCACTTCTCAAGTCATTCCATTTCCACTTTTAAGAAAACACTTTTAGGTTATGAGAAGTACATGTTGGATCTTGACACACAAATGGGATATGGTCAAGAGGTTACTCGTTATCTCATTCATAAGGTGAGAGATGCATTAGATCTAGTCAAAAGAGAGTGGGCACCTATTGAGAGAGATAATTGGCAAAGGCTCACAAGTGAGATGCTAGATGTGAGTGACTTGGTTTCTTCCTTAGAAGATATGATAAGAATTCATGAAAGGTAGTCTCACCAAACCTATCAACCTTCATAACCACTTCTCCAATAATGTTATCAATCCTATTTGACCCCTACTCTTGAGCCCAATCAAGCTTATCAAAGTCCCCCTTTCCCAATCAGTTGGAAGATAAAGTTGAAAAGTGAAACCTTATTTTTTAATTTAGTCTCTATAAGGAGATTGAGTTGGCTAATATGCATATGCAACAGTCCATGTCATCATCAAAAGAAGTGGAATCTAAGCTGTCATTTCCCTCTCCCATTGCATCACCATTTCAAGAAAAAACTAGATATAAGATTCCAAGTTTATTTCATACTTCATCCACTCCTCGAGTTGAATCACCATATAAAGAAAAGACTCCCAATCCTAACATCCTAAGATGGAATAAGATAGTGGAGTAATAGGTAAAAAAGAGGAGAAAAGTCTTGATAAAGAGTGTGAAGTTAAGAAGGAGCTTGATCCTATACAAACCCCTCCTACCCTTCTTCAAGAAACCTATTGTCCTCCATGTCAACCCTTTTGTACTCCTCATACTCATGAATATTCCTATGAGATTCAAGAAAAACATTTCCAAGAAAACCTAGCCAAGAAAATTGAAGACTTAGAGTCAAAGATGAGAGTGCTAAGCAAGGTGTGATGGAAGGTTTAGACCCAAAAGAAGATCCTATGCCTAAACACACCCCATCTAACCTCCCTAAAGAGAGTGATCAAGCTAAATTAGATGTGAATGAAGTGATTTTTAAATGAAAGGAAGAAAACCAAGCCATTTTATCCCAACGTCTACCTCCCCTTCCTCAAGAGCTTCCAAAATAATCCCCTACATTCACTCTCATTCTTATTTTGAGTTCTATGTGCCACCTCCACCAACTAGTTTATCTTGTCCTCACCCCATCATCCTTTGCCTCGATAGAATTTTGGGATGGGAACCTAAATAGGATTAGTTGGTTGATAAAAACTTAGAACTTTTACTTGAATAAATTCTAGCTCCTTGGCAGCCTCATTGGACTAAGTCACATGAATTCAAGATGCCTAGTCTTAGAATCACAAAGAAGGAGATCAAAGATATTGTATCCCTTGAGAACCAAAGTCCTATTATAGAGGTTGAGATGCAAATTGAGATCCCTCAAGAGGTTATAAATGCTAAAGTAGAGGTGGTCTCTTGTGTTGAATCTTCAGATTGGGTTGATATGGAAGAAAGTTTTCATTTTGCCAAAGAGGGAGAAATGATCATTAATTCTTCTATCACTGTGCAAGATATCATCGATGGGTAAGAACAAGATCCTAATCATCCTTTGGATGATTTATTTTCAATCATTAGAGTAGATTATAATCCTCTACAAGGAAGCTATGATCTATTCAAAGATGGAAAAGGTAGCATTGACACTCAACCAAGTAATATACCTACATTGGATACCTAGTTAAATATGATCTACTTAAGGGCAAATCAAGTGAAGTGTCAAGGAATAGGTCTGATATAAAAAACATCCAATTCAAGGAGAAAGGCACTATGACTCATCTCATGAAGAATAAGATTAAAGAAAATTTCCTTTTGATCTTGGAAAGGAGGTATGCTTAGTTTATAGTTGTGTATAATAGTTTTTTTTTTTAATTCCCCTAAGTGCCTTGAGCACATGTATGTGTGTCTTATTAGTTTGATTGATTTATTTCGTGTGTGTCCTTTGCTTTGTGTTGTTAAGGTAGGCATTGGTCTTGTCTTGATCAAATCATGTGGTCAAAGTCCTCTTATTATGTCTCAAACTTTAGATGACTCCCTAAGCCCAATGGACTGATAAGGTCACTGGTCTAGTTAGTATAACAAGCATACTACCCCTATGAGTCACCAATTAGTTGACCAAATCTGACCCTACAAGTCAAATTAGCACACCTATAGGTAAAAACTTGAGTTTCAGGTGTTTCTTGGGGTATAATATTATAACATAGGATGTATTATATGCCATTTTATGTTATTCCATATCACATTAGCCTTTGTCAATTAGTCTTTTAGTGCATTTATCATTTTGAGTCAGTTTAGGGTCATAAATAGAGTATTTAATAGGTTATATGGCCTCTTTGATAAATATGAAGATTATAAAAGATTATTTCATGTCCCATGTGTCTTAAGAGGTCTCAATCAACTATCATAACTGAAAAGTGACTGGTTCTTCAGAAGAGAGAGTAATTTTCTTAAGAAAAAAGGAAATTTTGGCACTTGTACGGTCTATGGGGAAGTGTGCCACATGGGAAAATATCATAGAATATAATTTTATATTCCTAAATCTTAGTTATATGTTTTAAATGCTTGAAAAGTGCAATTTTTGGCCCAAAACCATTCTAATCCTTTTTCACCCTTCTAGGCACACAAAACCAGTCTTCAGGTTTGTACTTGGTACAACTAATAGGGAAGGTTTTAGATAAAACACATTGGGAAGGTGGAATAAAACTTAGATATATTCATTTCCATAACAATATTTTTAATAATAGTGTCTTGTGATTTATGAACCATCCTCATGAAGTTGACTGTGCTTTTTGGCTTGTTGTTTTATGCACCCTATAGGTTTTGCTCCATTTTTAGCAAGTTCATATGAACCAATTAGTGATATTTACTCAATAGGATTTTGGATCTCTTCTCAGATTCCCTCTATTATTTTTTTTAGGTTTCATGGTTTTTTGGTGAGCAAATCATCTCAGCTTGTCAGATTAGTCTCATTTGGGATGACAGGGAGTTTTTCACCATTTTTAGGAACATCATGTTGGATCATGGTTTTATAGGGTTGTTATAAGTATTTTTTAATTTTATTAATGTCCTCTTTGTCTCATTTATCCTTTATATTTCATATTTAATGAAACATTCCATGAGTTGCAGTCATAAACACTATGTAGTCAACTCTTTGCTCACTTTTCACTTGCTACTATAGTTGCAATCACATGTATGAAACTATCTAGTGTTCTTATGGAGGCATATTGAGGGTCTTAAAAATTTTAATATGTCTTTAAAAATGGTAATGATAATATTTAACTCTCCAAAGTGTGTAAAAAGAGGACTGTTGCAGTCATGTGCAACATATGTTCTCAGTCTACCATTGAACATCACCTACAGGTGCCATGAAAAGTGTTCATGTTGAAAAGAAGGTGTTGACACTTGATTCAAGTGTTTTATAATGTGAAATATGTATTTGGGAAGTATGGAGATAAGTTTACAACTCATAAAATATCAAAGGCAATGTTCACTGCCTAAATCAACATTTTGTTGCCTGTATATACTAAAATAGCCACCTACAGGTGGTCCTTGAGAGTAAGCTAAGGTGTCACATGGGGAATTGAAGCATGATAAACCTTTTATTGGATTATTAGGGTGTTAAGGAGATAATTTTACACATTTGTGAAGTGATAAGTGGATATACAAGAGGGAATTTTATCTCCAAAGGTGAATTGAATATTTTAAGGGCTCTTATCCCTAAAATAGGAAAATAGAGGTTCAAGCCATTTTTTGAATATCTTATAAAGGTGTTGAAAATAGTTTTGAAGCTTATAAATGCCCTTGACTTATTTCCATATCATAGGAGAAAATATTGAAAAAATAAGGAGGTGGTTTATCCTTGTGTATTTCTTGCTAGGAGGACCTAAAGATGCTCTTTGAACCATTGTTCTCAGGCAATGATTACCTACAGGTTTGAGCTATAAAGAGAACTTTTTCACCAAGGTTACAAAATATACCTTTTCTCCATGGTTAGAGGGTTTCTAATAGTTTAAAGGACCATTTTTTACCTAATATATCATCATAAGGAATGATACTTTGTTTTTTGGTTCCCCAAACACACCTTCAATCCATACACAGGCCTAATGAGCACCTACAACTAGCCAAGGGGAAGGTTTGAGAAGATGTTTCATTATTGTGGACCTAAGCATAATGTGAACTTAGTGGAACATGAAGACCAAAAATATAATTTAGCATATGTATTTTTTATCATATAAACACCTTTAGATGCCCCTCCATTTGACAATGAGCACCTCCAGCCAATTGCATATGGCTATGTTGGCAATGAACAATGAAGGTGATGTTTCTAAGTGTTAGTGTGGTTCAAACATCAAGAATGAGTCCAATAATTATTGAATGAATATTTATGATTTAATAAGGGTATTATAGCATTGTCTCAAGACTAACAGAGCAAGTAGATACCTATAGGCCCTCTCACAATCAACTGTAGTTGACTGTGAGGGGCAAAGAGTAAGAAAATCAAGATCCTTGGTGTAAACTTGACCTAAGTATGGAATGAATGAATTATAATTACTAATAAATGACCATGTAATAATTTAATGGGGATTTTATAATGTATTTAAGGCCTAAATGTGTAGGAACACCTACAAGAGTCACACTTGAAGGAGGAAAATATAAAATACAATCAAGGTTATGCTTAGTCTAAGCTAGGTAGGAGTATGAGTAGTATATGTGGAAGTTTTGAGGGATGATTTAAGACTATAATTCCTTAAATATAATCATATAATCCTAATGAAACTCTATAAAGATGATATTGAACAAATGAAGGGCTTTAAATAGATCATACACAGTCCATAACAAGAAACATTGACACAGTCACTCTTTTAGCAGTCTGTCTTAGTTTTAATGCTTTTGGAGGGTCATACGAGATAAAAAAGGGCTGAATTTTTATAATGAGGATACTTAAAACCTATATAGTTTTCTAAAATAATAAATATTGTATTATTAAATATAGGAGTGCCGTTTGTTTTATCTAAGATAAAAGGCACTCCCCTTAGGTGCAAACCCTAATAGTTTTGGAAATGGAGATGAAAAGGTGAACCAAGAGGTAGTTTTACTTTTAAATAAGGTGTAGGAGTATATATTAAACATATAAAAAACTTGTAAACCAATCACAAATGGATTAATACTAACAGAATGGTCTAGGCTCTTAAGTTTGCAAGTAGGCCTATCAAACATTGTTTAGACCCAAAGCCAAATGCAGAACCACTTTTATTTATAGTATGGAGTGATCATTATAACCTTTAAATTCATATTTATAGGGTCATTATAGATTTATTTTATCCATTGGGATGTAGGGGAACTATCAAAAATTTATTTTGGGCTTCAAGGACAACTGAATCCTACTAGGTAGGTTTTGGCCTAGTACCCAAATGAAAGGTCAAAACCTTTTTTGGTATGAACTGAGATTTATACCATGTTTAAACATGTTTTTTAGGTCATAATATACATTTATAAACTTGTATAATTCAAATAAACCCCTAAATAAGCCATTTTTGGTTCAAAGACAACACTAGGCCTGTAGGAAAAGGAGAAAGGAGCTTGATAGGAGAAGTTTAGATGTTCATATCTTCTTGGAGGTTATGCATGGGAATAAAATAAGGTTGGAGGTGTTATAAGGGTACTTGAACATCATTTTTTTGAGATTTTTTTTTAGGTTGATTGTCCCATTTTCATGAACAATACTTAAGAGGTCAAACTACTTAAAACCACTTGCAAACCCTTGCTAGTGACCAATTTAGAGAAATGAGGTTGGAAAGCTAATATAATGACATATTTTTCCTAGGATTATGATTGAAACTTGTAGGAGACTCTCTTAGGCCTGCCCCCCATGTTTTTATACTCTATAAAATTGTACATACATGGTATAAAATAGGTTACTTTCAACTATTTTGTGTGTTTTATAGATTCCAAGAGGACTCTAAAGATTAAAAAAACTTTGGGAGAAGGATTAAAACTTTTTATAACCCCTCATGTCCATTTAATTCTTTATAACAACTCCTAAGTGTTTAAACAAACTACTTCATCTCAGCCAGTCAAGACTAACATAGCGACCAAGCTAGTGAGAAGGGTGGAAAACTTCAAGTGAGCTAATTTTAAGTTGTTTCTTATTCCTATAATGCCATATAGGTTATTTAAAAGTGTCATTAACTATTTTACATGTATTTTCATGGAAAAATTATACCATTTTGGAGGCCAAGCATGCAGGGTGCATGAAGGAAGAATTTTTTAGACAGTAGATGATGATAGCTCATTTTGGAAAAGTTATAGATGACCAAGACTGAAAATAATTAATGGAAAGGCATGTATTAAATCCTTACCCTTAATTATAATCATCATACCTATCAATAATCAATTTTTTGATGTTCAAGCATGTCCAAATCATGAAGGCATTTTTCATGAGCCAGAATGAGGAGTTTCATGCCACTTTGTAAGAGTTTGATGACTTGGATAGACACTTGTCTCTTAAAACCTTACATGGTTCATCACATATCCTATTTTCATGTACAAGTAACTAATTTTATTAGCTTGACAAGCATCTTTGTGACACTTTGACTTCTGTCTTCTCCTCTCTCTCTCTCATGTTCTATAAGAACTAACCATTTTGGCTATTGTAACTTATGCTTCACCTAAGTATGGAGAAGCCTTGATCATTTTAATTCCATTTGATCAATAATACTAATAATTTTTACCTATTCATGATTGTGGATCTTGCTTAGTGAAGTCAATGGATTCCTTAGCATGTTATCTCATTTTTTCACCCTATTTACAGTTGGAAAGCCTCTTCTTATAGGGCATGTGAAGTGTTTTGGGAAGCATCCAAGTTTATTGATTTCGTCTATTCACTAGTTATATTCAAGGCCTCTTGTCTATTCATACTAGATTTTCACATTCATCCATAACCTCATAGTGTAACATTGATGTGAGAATATGCAGATTAAAGAATTGTATGTTTGATAAGTCCTTTGTTCTCATGTGTAACATGATGCTAGTTGGAAGTCATCATATTATTTGGTGTATCACCTCCCTTAGGATATTTTTCTTTTATTTTTCTCTCTCCCTCTCCCCACCCCCAATTTTAGATGTAGTAGTGATCTAAGTGTTACATCAAGGGAGCTAGCCCTATCTAAAGATTCACCTCATCCTTAGGCTACCCACAAGCCTAGAGGTATTTCAATTGTGACACTTGGATGAGGATATCTAAGATATATCCTCAAAGGGTGAAAATATAAGTTACAACAATAATGATTCAAAACCTTAGATAAGTAAACAGTGTGAATAGAACCCTGTACTAGCTTTCCTAGTTAGACTGTGTCTGCAGAATTTTATTGAACAGTTGATTTGAATGTGTTTATAAGTTTTTAAATAAAAGGTATTGGTTTAATAAGTTTATAAAATATATAAATAACCTTATTTAGGTCTTTATAGTATTTTAAATTAGTCACGGTTCATTAAAATCAAATTTGAAGCCTCTTAGGTAGTTACAGTTCTATGTAACCCTAGATTAGGGTTAGAATTAGAGAAATTCAAATATAAAGAATTTTAATTTATGAAATAACCTAAAATTTGGTATTTTTTCATAACATTACAAGTGTAAAATTATTTTTATGGTTTTGAATCTTTACAGCATTGTAAGGTGGGGTTATTGTAGACTATGTTTAGAATTAGGCCTAAAGACCTAATTAGGCTAGTAGAGGTGATGAGTAAGTGGAGATGCATGAAGATTTGAGGAATGAAACTTGGTTTGAAGTTTTATGTTGCAAAATGGTACCATTATATGGGTATATTTTATAATAAGGCTTTGTATTTAAGTCAAACAAAGAAGCTTTGTCTTTTAGGAGGCCTAATTGGCAAGATGGTTACAAAGGAAAGGGTATTCTCATAAGGAGTTAAGTGATAAAACTTCTTGAAAATCAAGATGGAGATATATGGTGCCCAAATATGGAATTAAATATTTTGGATTACCTATATATTGTTTTAAGTAAGAAAATTTACATAAAAAGGCTACAAGGAGGGGAACTTGATGAAGAGCTTGAGAAGTGTAGGAGGTAGTTGAGGATGAGACAAAGTTTGAGATGAGTTAGGACAAGTATTTTATACCATAGATAGGGCATACATGTTGGAAGGTTTTATACATTATATATAGAACAAGATTTGAGGTATTTTAGCCTTGAGGAGATGTGAAGCTAGTGAGTGAGTAAAAAGGAGAGGAGAGGAATTGATGGATGGAATGAGATGAGTGTATGAGTGAGAGGTTAATGAAAGGTCTAAGGATAATGAGAAATGATACATAGGTGTTTGGTAAATAGGGTCATGCATAAGGAGGCTAGTAAGCCTAATGAAGAGTGAGAGAGCCACATAAGGAAAAGAGTCAAGATAGTGAGGTGTTATAAGAATGAAGCTATGAAATGTATGGATAACAATTTGTAGGCTTAGGATCTACATCATTTTTATATCATAGTAAGAGAAAGATTTTGTAGTTAAGCTAAATAAACAAAACTCAAGAAAAATAAAGGTATGTGGCATGTTAGTTATTTCTCATTGTTAATGTTATATGAAATGGACAAGATTTCAAGAAGATTGTAGAAATATATGTGTGATAAAGAGTGTGACAGAGATTGAAACTGACAAATGAAAAATCCCAATATAAAATATAGTTAGATGTGGAAGATAAATAGACTCCAAACTAGGAGAGTCAATCATTGCATGGAGAGGAGATAGTAGCATTGCAGGAATAAATCTTGAGAAAGAAGTGAGCAAGAAAAATAGAGATAAAGGTATGAAAGAGTATGATAGTAAGAAGATATTCAAGGGAAAAAATGAGAAGTAGAGCTGGTAATGAATAATATAGGAGACATTGAATCCCAAGAAGCAAGGACAAAGACTATGAGTACTCAAGTCAAGGTATATTATGTTTGCTAATTTTAGTGAAGTGTAAAGTTCTTTAAATTGAAGTAAATTAAACCCTATAAAAGGAAAATCAAGAAGCTATTAGAATCTATCAGCAAAAAGGTAAGATAAATCCTTAAGTCATGGAGGCTTGTGTGAAGGGATCTCAAGAAGAATCTCAAAAGAGAAAGCAAGTTTTAAGTGTGGGAAAAGGAGAAGGAAGGTTCCAAGTGAAGATAAGAGATGAGAAGGTATCAAGTACAGACCAATAGGGTACTCAAGAGAAGTAAAAATGAGAAGGAAAGGTATAAGACACTTATAGAGAGGAAAAGAAGAATGAAAAACTTAAGATGAAGGACATGGCCAAGAATAATTTCCATGAGAAGAATATGAAAGAAGATAAAAGAGAGAGAATCTTAGAGAAGGAGACAAAAGACTTGAGGCAAGGTCTCAAGAGTAAAGATCAATTGATACTCATGATAGAGTAGATGTAAAATCAATAAGGAAACCAAGGGATTAGATGGATTATGAAGCAAAAGAGAATAAAGTGGCCAATAGAGCTACTCATGAGACAGGAAAGGCATAAGATGAATTCCTTGAGAAACGAAAAGAGAAAGTGAAGTGCCCATGGAGGCTTGAAGTAATGTAAGTTTCCAAATGAGAAACATGAAGAAGAAGAGGTGAAGAGAGTTCTCATTTTAAAGAACATGAAGGAAGATGAGATAGAGGTGCCAATGGAAGCACTTGGAGAAGAAAGTATGAATAAGAGGAGAGTGTCCATGCAGGAGGCACTCAAAGGGATATTGTGGTCTCTTATTTTGCTATCTAAAATTGTATTTGATTTTATATATGTAGGTATGAAGATATTCATGAGCAAGGTGTTGGCAATAAATAGGAAAATAAAATCACCCATGCACAAATATGAGTGTGTAAACAAGAAAGGGCAAGTTTTTATTGTCTATGAGGCAGGAAAGTATTGTGAAAAGACCAAAGATAAAGAAGATGAGAGTGTGGGATATTTTCAACTAGTCCATGAAGAGATGGAAGTTGAATCCTAATTCTTTGATGCCTTGGAGAGCACAGAGGAAAAATAAGTGAAATTGGGAAACATGAGAAAGATTGACAAGTAAAATACCATGGAGGAAAATCAAAGCAAGTTGCAGCCTATTGAGAAGGTATATGACAATTTAGATTTTGTTATTGATATTGAAAATGTTAATAAAAAGGTGCATAAACAAGTTGATAGGAATAATAAAAATTACAGGCCTATAAATTTTGAAAAAGATCATGGATATAGGATGTCATTATGGCTAAAACAACCAGTTGTAGAATTAAGAGTAAAATATATGTATCAAGGAGAAGCATATGGTATAAATGCAAACAAAGGACCAACAAAGAAGGTAAGAAAATTTAGTTTGAATAAACCGGTCAATGGAGTCCAAGGCAATATGAACACATGCAAGGTAAAGAATGGATCCCTAGACACAAAAGGGAAGCAAAAAAGGATGTTGCAACCAGTCACAATGAAGAAGACATGCCATTAAGGAGTCCAAGAGAAAAGAAAGGTAAGGAGATTGCTTGTCATAAATTTTATAATGAATCATTGAATGAGATATTGGTTAGAGAGGATGAGAAATGGTAGAATATGTTTGTAAGTACTAATGTGCAGCTAAAAGAAGATTTTCAGTTGATATCTAAAAATGAGAACATTGATAGTGATATTGTTGACCATTTTAGTCTTACAGGGAAAAAAGTTGGTCTCCTTCTTCCCCTGCTATTCTGAGCCATCAGTCATGAATTTGGTTTGCACAAGCCTTTTGGCAAAGAGATGGACTAGTTCAAATAATGCAAGCCTTTTACAAATCTTTGAGGACAAAGTGTCTGAAGAAATTCATAAGGAAAGACACCAAAATTTGAAGGCACATTTCCTAAAAATTGGAAAAAGTGGTTCAACATCAGGGTTCAATGATATGAAATTAACTACACAGACTGACCAATAGTCACATGATCTTTTTAGGAGCTTTGAAATTTGAACTTTGAACTTAGAAATATTGAAATATTGAACCGTTGAACCATTGTAGGTTTAAGCGGTAGGTTCAAGTGGTAGGTTCAATGATACATTTAATTCACAAGAGAATTGAATTAACATGACTCCTTGTAGAACATAAAGTGTTAAACTATTGAACCGTTGGACCATTGAACTCCAAAACGGGTTCAGGTTCAATCGAAAGGTTCAAAGGGGCATTTCAAGACCCAAAGGGCCCTCATAGAAGATAGTGAGCAGATTCACTAAAGAGCGAAGGGCAAAAGATTCCTTTAGATTTTTTGTCTGAAGGAAATCCATGGCATCCAAAGGAAAAATCCAAAGGCACATTTCCTTCAGACATTTTGTCCAATGTCTGAAAGAATTCAAGAAGAAAAGGGTCGAGACTCCAAGGCATGAAGGTAGGTTTTTCTTTAGAAAAATGTCTGAAGGAATTCCTTCAGATATTTTGTCTAAATAAATTGAGATGACCAAGGGAGCCTGAAGGGCAAGTGCCCTTGTGGAAGGCTCTCAACGACCAAAAGGGGGGACCTTTTCCAAGGCCAAAGGGACACCTTCCCTTTGGTAAGGATCAAATGCAAAATTTTGAAGGAATTGGAAAGCTGAATAAATGACCAAGGTAATGATGGGCCTAAGCACGTAAAATTTAGGACAATGGAATAGCTATTGGCTTTCAAATGGTGCAGGCTTGATAGAATTCAAAGAGGCATAAAGACGCAAGAACAAACTCAGTGACCCGCTGAGAAAGGAGCCTGAGGAGCCAGCAAAAGATGAGAAGGGAGCCTGAGAGCTTAAATTTCTAGAAAGAGACAAAATATAACATGGAAAGAGGGAACAAAATAGAGAATCCAAAACATGGCCATGCACACATATGACAACATTTGGAATGTTCTAAAAGATGCACCTAGCCAAGCACAGACACTAATCAGATCAGCCTAGGTGGCAAAAGAAGATGTCAGCAGAGGATTTATGCTAGTGGTTGGAATAGTCCTTACGAAGTGGTCATCAAGGAGCAAAAATAATGAAAGCATGGCCTATTATTCCTCATTTTGCATTAATGAGCAGGCAGTCACGTGAATTTCATGGGTAAATAGCCTGGTCATTAAAATAGACAAAGTGACCCATGCTCTTGTAGTGATTTTTTTTAATATGATTTAAATGCCAAAGTCAAGACTGGTGACTGTCACAGCATGGCTTTCTTCAGTGACTTCCTCTTCCTAATGAATTGAATGCAGCATGGGCCACTTGTGGAAAAAGGTACCATTGCTTTCTCTTTCTCTATATATTGTAAATTCTCATTTGAGAAATGAGATATCTAAGCTTGTAAGGCGGAGCTCTATCAAAATTTACCTTGAATCAAAAAGAACCATTTTTGCCTCCATTGGAGTTTGCACTTTTGCATATGTCTATGGTTTTATCTTGTGTTAAGTCATTTTCCTTCATGCTTTCATAGAATGATTCCAGCATGTCTAGAGTATTGTGAGTTCTTCTTTTGTAGATTATCTAGAAGTGTCCACAGTAGAGTATAGGTGTATGTGAACAGGCTACCACAGTGTGTCTTAGAACACCTCTGGTAGTTCTTCCTCCTTGTATCTCTAGAGGACCCCTAGCTCACTGATGTAGAAGAATTTGTCTTATCAAATTAAGTGTATATTAGCTTGTTCTTGGTGGAAAGTGTATGTTCAAGCTAAGTAGATCAACCATTTTTGGTGCATCACCATTTAGTTTAGGTTCTATTTTCAGTAATCCTTCTCCCTTTTCACCCCCCCCCCCCATTATTAGTAGTAGCAAATCCAAGACCTCAGTGATGCATCAAAGGGAGCTAGCCCTTATCTAGAGATTCTCCCCTCAGTTTTTTCCAAACTCATAGCAAGAGGGGAGTCTCCATTGTGTCACGTGGAAGACAGGAGCCCATCCTCATGTTGAGGGTGTAATCCACAACATCAACATTTTTTGGAACGCCTAGTGGGACTCATTTTTATCCAAAGAGTTGAATAATTTTAGTGTGTTCTTCAACCAGCCAGCCTTTGGAGGCTTTTCATCAACACCAATGGCGACTCTGAGTTGAATAAGTTGGTTAAGCATTCTTGGTGCCATCAAGAAATCACATTTTTGGTATGTATAATTCCATTGCTCAGCATCATGGGCCTTGTGTTCCTTCATATAACTTTGATCAAGCTTAGGTTGTTCATGGAATCACCTCAAGCAGCTCTCCTAGTTGCCCTTCAATAATAAGGGAAGTAACATTGGAATTTGAGAAGCAAGTGATGGAGTTAGATAGATTAGATGAGTAGTATAGATATCAACAAGAGCTTTTGTACAAAGAGGAGTATTTGTTCAGGCAAACTCAGGCCTTGCAATCCATGAAGGAAGAGGTAGCAAAATGGAAGATTTCATTCATTCAAGGAAATAAGCCTTGTGTGCCTTCTCCCATTCCAAAGTATCCCCCTCCTATTCTAAAGAAATCCCCCTCTTGTGCACCAAATCCTTTCTACCAGATAGCACTTGCTCACTCTAGCTCATTTGATGCAGTAACCACTCCTGCTCTTGATCCCTTGCACCTAGCTTTCTAACATCAAAGGGCATTAGAGCAACCTCTCATGGAGATGAACTTTCTCAATTCCTTAGGTTGTAAATCCTCCTTTGAAGGGAATACCATGAACCAACACGTCTCTCTTCTAGAAACTCTTCCTATACGTCAATAGTCTCTTCCTATTCTTCCTCAACCTCCTCAACTATTTCAACATGATGTCAAGATTCCAAGTTAGAGGAGGGAATACCATGAACCAGATCAAGGCATTGGAAATGGTGAAGCTGCTCTTGCTCATGGTGATCCTCATGATCTCCAAGAAAGGCTCTTCTAAGATAATATAGCCAGGCAAATTGTAGAATTGGAGTCTAGAATGATGTTCCTCAACCAAAGTGTGATGGATGGTTTAGATCAATTAGAAGATCCTAAATTTGAACACACCCCATCTACACCCCTCAAAGAGAGCTATCAAGCCACATCTGATATAGGTGAAGTGTTGGCCAAATGGAAGGAGGAGAATCATTTGATTCTAGCTCAAGGATTGCCTCCTCTTCCACATGTGTTTAACCATCAGCCTTCCACTTCATCCCTTCTCAAGGAGGAACTTTTTTTGAAAGAGGCAAGTGAAGAAGAGAGGATCCAATTTGCAGCTGATCAAGAAGCTATCATGGATGACAATGAGGAATAAATCATCAACAATGGAGAAGACACAGGTCATGCATACATGTGGATGTTCCAACAATATGAAGAAGAGGTTGACAAACTTTATCTGTCAATAATGGACGATGAGGAAAGTAAGCATGGTGAGCTCTCTCCTCCCCTATTTGATGAACTTCCTTGTTGCTTTGATGAAGAGAATGAACATGCCATGGAACCTGAGTGGGAGGAGGATCAGGGGCATGTCTTCAAACAATTAGAGACTCTTGTTTTTTAACGAAAAAAGGAAATGCCTGTCTATCTTGAGGAAAGCTTTGAAGAAGAGAGCCTTGAAAAAGAAAGTGATGTTCTGTGGGATGAAAAATTAGTTTGTGATCTCATTTCAGACATCACAACAATCACCCTTCTTCACGAAAGTAGTGATGAAGTAGAGGATCAGTTTGACTGGGTTTTCAATGAAGTAGTAGGGGACAAGTATGAGCTAGATGATCCCTATGGTGATAAGCTAACAGCCATTGATTTCTTGATGAAACACATCAGCATGAAGGACCAACAGTGGGCAAGCTTCCAAGAGTAAGGTGAATACATATATGTTGGAAGCATGTTTGACCCTAATCCACTCAAATACAAGCCAATCAAGGTAGCAGGTAAGAAGATCAAGTCACCAAATCTCCATTCCATTTAGCCACTTATCTGGCACCATAAGTTTTCTTTCCATGAAGGAGACTTAAGAAGTTTTCTCTTTGATCCAGGAGGGAGGAAAATGTATCTTGTTTTCTGTACATAATAGTTTGCTTTTAGTTGTGTGTCTTTCATTTTCCCTAAGTGTTGTTTCAACGTGTGTGTAGTTTTTTAGCCTTTGTTGTGTGTGTTCTCCTTTGTGTTTGAGGTAAAGTTTTGTTGGTTCATAGGTCTTTAAAAGGCTATTGCTAACTTTTTTTCAAGATGTATTCTGACTCTGTGCCCAACGGACTTTGAGGCTACTAGTCTTTCTAAACATAGAAAGCATGCTTCCCCTGGGAATCACCAATTTGTTGACCATTTTGGTCCTACAGGGCAAAAAATTGGTCTCCTTCTTCCCCTGCTATTCTGAGCCATCAGTAATGAATTTGGTTTTCACAAGCCTGTTGACAAAGAGATGGACCAATTCAAAGAATACGAGGCTTTTACAAAGCTCTGAGGACAAAGTGTTTGAATAAATTCACAAGGAAAGAGACCAAAATTTGAAGGCACATTTCCTAAAAATTAGAAAAAGTGGTTCAACGTCGAGGTTCAATGATATGATATGAACTACACAGACCAACCAATAGTCACAGGATCTTTCCAAGAGCTTTGAACTTTGAACTTAGAAATATTGAAATATTGAACCGTTGAACCATTGTAAGTTCAAGCGGTAAGTTCAAGCAGTAGGTTCAATGATACATTTAATTCACAAGGGAATTAAATTAACATTACTCCTTGCAGAACACAGTGTTGAACCATTGAACTCTAAAAAAGGGTTTAGGTTCAATTGAAAGGTTCAAAGGGGAATTTCAAGTCCCAAAGGGCCCTCATGGAAGGCAGTGAGTAGATTCATCAAAGAGCGAAGGGCAAAGGATTCCTTCAGATTTTTTGTTTAAAGTAAATCCACGACATCCAAAGGGAAAATCCAAAGGCACATTTCCTTCAGACATTTTGTCCAATGTCTGAAGTAATTTAAGAAGAAAAGGGCTAAGAATCCAAGGCATGAAGGTAGGTTTTTCTTTGAGAAAAATGTCCAAAGGAATTCCTTCAGACATTTTTTCTGAAGAAATTGAGATGACCAAGGGAGCCTGAAGGGCAAGTTCCCTTGCAGAGGGCTCTTAGTGACCAAAAGGGGGGACCTTTTCCAACGCTGAAGGGACACCTTCCCTTTGGGAAGGATCAAATACAAAAGTCTGAAGGAAGTGGAAAGCCCAAGAAATGACCAAGGTAATGACGGGCCTAAGCACGTGAAATTCAAGACAATGGAATAGCTGTTGGTTTTCAAATGGCTCAAGCCTGATGGAATTTAAATAGTCATAAAGACCTAAGGACAAACTCAGTGACCCACTGAAAAAGGAGCCCGAGGAGCCAACAAAATATGAGAAGGGAGCCCGAGAGCTCAAATTGCCAGAAAGAGACAAAATATAACAAGGAAAGAGGGAACAAAATAGAGAATCCAAAACATAGCCACGCACACATACGACAACATTTGGAATGTTCCAAAAGATGCACCCAGCCAAGCATAGACACTAATCAGATCAACCCAAGTGGAAAAAGAAGACATTGATAGAGGAGTTATGCCAGTGGTTGGAATAGTCCTTATGACGTGGTCATCAAGGAGTGAAAATAGTGAAAGTGTAGCCTATTTTTTCTCATTTTGCATTAATGAGCAGGCAGTCGCATGAATTTCATGGGGAAGCAACCTGGTCATTCAAATAGATGATGCAACCCATGCTCTTGCAGTGATTATTTTAATATGATTTAAATGCCAAATTCAAGACTGGCGACTGTCATAGCATGGCTTTCTTCAGTGACTTCCTCTTCCTAATGAATTGAATGCAGCATGGGCCACTTGTGAAAAAAGGCACTATTGCTTTCTCTTTCTCTATATATTGTAAATTATCATTTGAGAAATGAGAAATCTCTGCTTGTAAGGTGGAACTTTACCAAAATTTACCTTGAATCAAAAAGAAGTATTTTTGCCTCCATTTGAGCTTGCACTTTTGCATATGTCTATGGCTTTGTCTTGTGTTAAGTCATTTTCCTTCATGTTTTCACATAATGATTCCAACATGTCTAGTGTATTGTGAGTTCTTATTTTGCAGGTTAGCCAAAAGTGTCCACAGTAGAGTAGAGGCACATGTGAACAGGTTGCCATAGTGTGTCTTAGAACACCTCTAGTAGTTCTTCCTCCTTGTATCTCCAGAGGACCCCTAGCTCACTGATGCAAAAGAATTTCTCATATCAAATGAAGTATATATCAGCTTGTTCTTGGTGGAAAGTGTATGTTCAAGCTAAGTAGATCAACCATTTTTGGTGCATCACCATTTATTTTAGGTTCTATTTTTATTAATCCTTCTCCCTTTTCACCCCCCCACCCATTATTAGTAGTAGGAAATCTAGGACCTCAGAGATGCATCAAAGGGAGCTAGCCCTTATCTAGAGATTCTCCCCTCAATTTTTGCCAGATCCACAACAAGAGGGGAGTCTCTATTGTGCTGCATGGAAGAAAAAATCTTAGCCTTTCTGTCAAAGGTGCAATCCACAGTGTCAACAAATATGTCAAGGCAAGAGGAGGCATTTTAAGGCCATAAGTTTGATGAGGAGAAGCTTGGACTTGAAGAAGGAAAAGAAAAGGAAATATGACAAACAATGCCAATATTTGATGAAGAAAGTGAAGAACTAGAGAATATCTCTTGGAGAGAGGAAATAGAGTTGATAGAAGAGTTATTAAGTCCATCAAATCAAATAGTTTTAGTAGGTACTTGGTTAGATTCGAAGGCAAGTAAGTATAGTCAAGAAGCTCACAAAAATGACCCTAAAGAAGAGATATTTGTGCACCAAGAAATCAAAGATATAACAAGTAATGATGAAGATTTTAAGGATATTTAAATGAGTAAAGGAATGAATAATTTTCAAGCTATAGAAATAATAAGTCCAGGTATAGAAGAGAAGCATGAATAAAGGGTAGAGACACATTGGCAAAGAGTGTCTCCAAGGAATCAAAAAGTATACAAAATTGAGTCAAGTCACAAGAAGGAGTATGTATTTGAAATGAACGTAATAGAGAAAGAGGCATATGAATTAAATTCAATAAGGGTAGAGGCCATAGAGAATGAAATAGATCATGACCTAGTCAAACTGATATAGTACATGAGGATGGAGGAAGACTTTTTCAAAATATAAGACAAGTTAAAGAGTGAAAATAAAATATCAAGAATACATTTGGATAAATTCAAATAAGGGGAGAATAAAAATGGAAAAAAAGGTTGAGTGAAAGAGAATATCAATAATTGGAAAGTAATAAAGAAAGGTAGCCAACTATTTGAGTTGGAACTCAAATCTTTCTCTCAAAGGGAGTATGATGCAGGGAAATCAAAGAAAACAATGAAAATTTGGTCATGAGTAGATGTTTAGGTGTTCCATGGGTATTTTGGGTCTCATAGCATCCCCTAGAAGGTAATTGAGTCAATACAAGAGTCTTTAGGTGTCCTTTAGTATCCCTTTGGCATTTTCCTGCCAAAAGGGCCAATTTTATTATTTGAATATTGTAGGAGAGTTTGAGAGTGTTTTGAAAGTTGTCATGAAATTTAATGTTGGTAAGATGTTAGTATAAGGTCATATATGGGCCTCTGAGGTGTCTAAGGTGTTCTATGTGCATGATATAGAGAATAGGAATAATAAGTTAAGTGTCATGATATAACTGCCCACTTGAGTGAAGTGACCTTGAATGTGGGGAAGTTTTCCTTGTGTGTAGTAAAGAATTTAATGAGTTTTTGAGAGAAAAAAAGGTGGTAGACTCATTAAGGGTCAAATTTAGGTTATTATAAGGCAAAGATATAGAAGAGAGAGTGAGGGAAAACAATAAAATGATAGATAATGAGAAGAGTTGGTATTTATCATGAAGAACAAGAAGTACAATAGAATGTAGTTAGTTACCCTTGTATTGAAATAAATAAATGAATAAGTGTTTCTGTGGACCTCTTCCCACTATATTTTTTTATGTTATGAATGCCTTCTGATGTTTTAAATACCTTTCATGGTCTTAGATAGTTTGTTATTATAATTACAAGTTTGTATGAAGACTGAATTGGAAATCCTAAAAATGTATGTTGGTGTGTATGGAAATGAGATAGTAAACATAATATGGTAAGTCATGTGAATGTTTAAAGGGTCTAACATGGATAATAATTAATTATTGGAATTCTCAGATAGGTTGTTTACCTTCATGGTCTGTGGAAAGGATTTTATGACTAAATTTGAGACTCTGTCCAAAAGAGACAGTCAAGAAAACTGTGTGTGGTCTCATTAACGAATTATATATGTGGAGGGAGGTTGTAATAGTGTGAATATTATGGAGAGAGAGACAACATAATGGAATATAATCTTTATGTAATGATTCAAAACCTCAAATAAAAAAATAGTGTGAATGGAACCTTGTACTAGCTTTCCCAGTCAAACTGTGTCTGTAGAATTCTATTGAACCATTGATTTGAATGTGTTTATAAGTTGTTTAAGAAAATGTATGGTTTGAATAAGTTTATAAAATATATAATTTACCTTATTTAGGTCTTTAGAGGATCTGAAAGCAAGCATGGTTTATTAATAAACACATATCAAGCCTCTCGAGTAGTTACAGTTTTGTGTAACCCTAGATTAGGGTTAAAATAAGGGAAAGTCAATTATAAAAAGTTTAAACTGATGAATTTATTATTTCATAATTGTATCACTTGAATTTATTATTTTTTTCCTCCTCTTATCCTCTCATTGGTTATTCCTTTGTTTGGACTCCATAGTTATCTTGCCTCAATTCTGCATTTTATTACTTTTGAATCTACCTCTTGAAATGTAGGCTTGCTCGGTAGAATTAGGTTCATTATATTTTCTTCTAACTCTCTACTCTTCCTACAAAAATTAGCCACTTAATTCTTAAAATGTTAAAGTCGCAATCTTATTAGCCACTTCTAAGAATGTGATTAGATATACATGTGTTGTATGAATATTGTTAATAATTATCTGAACAAGTATATTCTCTCTAGCATTCTCTCCCATAGCTTCTAGTTGATTTTTAATCTCCTTTAATTTTGTGAGATGTTATGTGACATCTTGATGTTTCCCATTATTAAATTATGTAGTTATTTCTTGAGGTGTCTTTTTAGGATTCTCAAAAATTTCCCTTATGTTTCTTAAGATTTATGTGCATTATTAATATTTTGAATTAGTGGTATGATTTCATCAGCTATAAAAATACCAATGATGACCAATGATTCATTATTATTTATTTTATATTGAGTTACCTCTCTATTTTTAGTTGGCACTTATTTTTATTATTCTACATAGTCGCATAAACTTTTTACAAACAATAAATTTTTCATCTTATACTTCGAATGAGAATAATTATTTCCATTTAATTTACAATCAAACACTAAAATACTTGATGTAGATTCCATGATTTCACAAATTTTGAAAACCAAAAAAAATTACCCACAAAAAAAAAAGTACAAATTAAATTTCTACCACCTAAAATTTTCTAACTGATAATAATTTTAAAAAGATTCAATTATTTAAGTGATTTACTCTACAACCATATAATGTGAATCTTAAAATCATCCTTTCTCCACACTTGAACCATATAAAAGTGGTGCATAGTAATATTTAGTATTTATGAAATAATACCACCTTTTAAACATATAAAAATAATTAACATTACACCTTTGTTGGCCATTCTCTACACTCAATTTATTTTACTCTTGGATTTTTTTTTATTCCACATAGATTTTTTAGGAACATACGATCAGCTGTAAAAAATTTCAGCAGCTTTATTTTGATGGTGTAGCCTCCTTTGTTAGGGATCCATTACTAATTTCTCACAATAGCCTAAAAATCGATTGATCAGCTTCACATTTCACTTATAATCAACCACTCTAGGATTTAACATAACCCATTCACTCTATGGCTTTAATACCATATTATAAAGCACACTTTAAAAAAATACATATAATTTTAAATGGAATTGAATGTTTTATGCTATGCTTGCATTCATATTTATAGATGAGAATTTACATTAAAAAAATAATTATTTGGTTTGTGATTTAATTTTGATGCTCTGTGTTGACCATCTTGATTTGTGCCAACTAAGAAAACTCTATAAATGTTGTTGATTGTCAATAAATTTATATCTAACAATAAATGATTGGTATGGTTGAATAAGCGGACATCATTACCTTCATATACACCTATCAATATATGACATAAGGATATGTCAATCCAATATAAGTTATGAACTCCAATATAAGTTATAATTGTAAAATATATCAAAAGTATTCAAGGTACAGACAATTCAATGGACTGACTTATGGCTGACATGAAACTCTAGGCTATACGAATTAAAGATCGTACAAAGAGTGATGTCTCCAAAATATGGAAAATTGTTATGGTTTTTTCGACAAGAGATCATTCCAAGGCTATCAAATTGATTAATATTCTTTATAATGTGACCCCATGTGCTTAGTGGTTCCTATTAGTGTAAGGAGGCAAATATTATGAGGAGGACAAGGTGGAGTCTTTAGAGTAATCTCTGGTATGGGAGGAAAAACATGGAAATGGCATTATGGGCTTGGCCCTGAGACTATCCAAGTGGCACAAAACCATTGTGATCTCCTTTATTACAACTTCCAATCCTCATCAAACAATAGTAGTAGGTCTAGTAATGGTTCTAAGCATAGAATTTAGGTTTTAAGGGCAAACTATCATTATTCAGGGGACCCAAATCATGCCATCTTATGGGATCTTCATAAATTTAGAACTCTCATAGGAGTGGCGATCAAGAATCATGATATCATGCATCCTAAAAAAAGTGTCTTTGACAAGAATGCCAAGTGCAGTAACATGGAGGATACACAAAAACTATTTGATAAAAGGTCATAGAGAATAGTTTCTTCATGGGATGTGTATTCTAATTTTAGATATACAAAGTATACAAGCAAATTATTTGACAATTTTCCTGATCGAATATTGGTTTCAGGAGCGACAAGACATGATATAAATAAAAGTTAATTATATAAAAATTATGGTCATCAACGAATGGTTCATTCCCTTCTTGGTAAAAATTTATGCATTTAGGTCCATCTAACTAATCTGGTGATCGATTTAAAGTGATGTCTAGCACATATAGAAGGGATTCCAGTGGATCAACAACATCTTTTTGCCAAAAAATAACTAGATGCTCATTTTCCATTGCCTAGCTATGATTTAGGCAAGGAATCCACCATCCTCTTGGTGGGGAAACTATGGGGAGGAGTTGTGGGCTCAAGTATACCCTTATCTTCCAAGCATTTATCATTAAAAGAAGTGATAAAAAACTTTACTTCCAAACCTAGTGCTTTGAAGCTACAACCTACACAACAAGTCTATATTATGGAGTTGAAGACAATAAATCTAAATTATACAACACTTTAGTTTTATACACTTGACAAATACCTATCATGGTTGTACCCTTCAATTCTAATACCTTCCCATTTTTTAAACACTTGTGTTTACTATCTCTTTGTGCCAAATTGCTTATCTCTTAGTCTGGCCATTATTATTTTGATGACCAGGCCTTTTATACTATGAAAAAAGATATAAACCTTATTACTATCATCTCCTGCATGTTTTGGACCTGTAACTATTTTTAGCTTCCCAAACGCTTATGTCCCAACTAGACGCCTACATCGATGCTAATGTCCATGTTCAAACTAAGTGTTTACTACCCAAAATTCATTAAAATTTTCAAATGAAATGTATCATAAAGGTCAGCCTAAGTGCTTTTGTGTGAGATATTTTCAAAATGGATTGGTATATATACAATATCAACCCTCATTCATTCCTCACCTAACAAATGCTAAAAACTAACAAGGCAACTTACTAAAACCACTAAATCAAGCATTCAAGTGAACAAACTTGTCTCATTCATCCCTATTTCCATATCAGGAATAGGATTAGTATCCTCATAGGTCTGAAGTACTGAAGGAGCATCCCATGGGCCATATTTTCAAAGTTACAAGCTAGGTCACTCTAGATGTACTTGTCACATATTGCATCCTTATACAGATACAAGCCTTCATGTAAAGGATAATGACATAAGTTTGAGGCCCTCTTCAAAGTATTGGATATGTAAATAATTCCCATTGATAGAGGAGTCATTGAGCCATTCCAACATCATGTGCCTATTAACCCATTTTTTCCATAATCACTCGAAGGGTAAGGAAGCTAGGGTTTTGATCATTTAATAGAGTGATAGTGTGTGCATGTAATTTAAACACACTAAAAGAAAGGATATAGAAAACATAGAAGGCTCCAAGTGGTCACATTTAGATTTAGTCACTATTCTATACTTGACACTTGTGTCCAACTCAGACACCAGTATCGATGCAAATGTTTAGATCTGACGTAATCATTAGAGCCCACAAAGTGAAAAATTACAAAATCTGGTGACTATACAAGAATCATAATTCAATCAACTTCAATCTTATTTCAACCTAGATCTGTATATGCATAATGAACCAACTAAGTACTCTTATTTCCAATTTATTCAATTTCAATCAATAGTTGTACTTTTTATTTTTTTATAATATCTCAATATTACAAATTCATAATATTATTTATTTGAGTTTTCAAATTAATTGGCCTACTATAGATCTATTTACCACCCTTGTGTTTGTTCATTTATATATTATTAAACCCTAAATAATCTCACACATATAAATTTAGGGTTTAATAATATGCAATGGGATCCTTGTCCTACATCAAGACAACACCTAATCCTTCAAAATCATCACACTCAAGCTCAAAAGGCATGGAAAAAATTAGGAATACCTAAGACTAGGCATGAACTCATAATCTTCTGAAATTGATCAAATCATTATTGTACTACATTAGACCAAATAAATATCCCCTTTTTAGTCAAATCAGTAAGTGGGGAAGCCACTTATGAAAACCCCTTAACAAATCTCCTATAAAAACCACATAGACCATAAAATCCCTTAAGCAGTGAGAGATTAGTGGGTGGAGGCCAATTTGAAATTTTTTTGATCTTTTTTGGGTCTATTCTAACACCCTTGGAGATGATAATGTGGCCAAGGTAAAGAAGCTGCATCATACCAAATTCATATTTTCTCTTTGGCATACAAATATTTATTAGAGAGTTTTGAATGATGTCATGAAGGTGCCCAGGTGAGTGGATGAAGTGTCTTGATAGTCTATGTGTCAATGACAAAGTGTGCAAAGTGTTTATCCTAGTATGCTTGAAGGTGGCTTGTTTGATCTTCAGTTTTGGCATGGTTAGAGTTGTTTAGGAGATGAATATGGTGGTTTAATCATGTGTAATGGGTCTTATCAAAATTCAATAATTATTTGAGTGATTTTTTGCATGATTGGATTTCATTTGGTTGATCATTGTTTTCATCTAAACATTTTAGGTCTAGAGGCAGAAAATCTAAGTAGGCAGTTTGTTGATGTCACCATTACCACGTGTGGATGAGTCAGGGGGAGTTGGTTATATGGTTGTGATCACATTTAATCTTAGTTTCTATGTGATAAATTTTAGGTCATGCAACGAAGCATAATATAAGATATGTAAGTGCAAATTTGGGCTCCCAGGTAGTTTGATAATGTTTTCCCATAGCCAAATTTACAATGTGACAAGAAAAGTTGAGTAAGCATTTTGATGGTGGTATAATTTACATTTGTGGTAGTTTTAGAAGGATTTGATCATATGGGTTAGTTTAATTTTGTTCCTAGTTTATTTTTTCTAAATTTCATGTCATGTCATGAAGCACATCAAAAGATATGTGTTTGCAAAGTTGGACTTTCAGGCAGTTCTAGGCATAATTAGCTCTGTGGTAGAAAAATCTAAGTGGGCATATTAATGGAATTATATCTCAAACATATTAAGGTTTCAAGATCAAATTGATATACGATTTTATTTTAATATGTGAGGAGATCATATGGTTCAAATTTTGAATCATGCATCTAAGCACAGTAAAAGTTATTGAGGTCCAAAGTTGGCCTTCCAAGTAGATAAGCAATGATCCCCATACTCGGTCTATTTTGCACAATGTTAAAGATCAAGACCAGATGGAGATATAATGGCTCACAAGTTATCATATAGTGAATATATATGGTTTATTTTGATTCAAATGAGTTAAATTATTCATTAGTTAATGAAGTTAAAGATCAAGCTTCTTACAAAAGGATCAACGGATCATGTTCATTCCAAGATGTCAAGAAGCAACTAGATGAGGACAAGTGTTTGAATTCTAAAGTCAAACAGAGATAAATACCAATATTCTTCCAAGATATAATGATGAGGGGGTGTTCATATAGATAGATATAAATGGTGTGTATTGATCAAAATGATTTCAATGTGTCCAATGTTTAACACAAATAAAGATCAAGCTACGTATAGGAAATTGACGGAGTGCATTAAGTCAAATAGTCAAGATGAAGATCCAACGTTGAATGATGAAAGGTAAAGGTCAATCTCCTTACAATAAGATAAATGATGCATGATTGATCTAATCAGTGAGGACATGAGATGCAAGCAAAGTGACTCAGGTTTAACTGTGACTGTTTGCATTTGAATATTTGAATTTAACAAAGGAAAAACTAGTGCTTTGTATTTTAGCTATAACTTTTGATCCAAGATGAATTTGCTCATAGTGTAAAAATTAAATGTGTAGAGGACTCCAAGGAACATATGTAAATATATATTTGAACATCTGAAATTGTGTACAAATAAATATATTGAGCTCCAAAGTTGACTGTGTGTTTGACCATGGATTATAAGTGACCCGAGAAGGATAATTGAGCTTATGTTAATGTTGTTTCAATTTTTCATGATGACTTATATATTGGAGAGTGTTTTAGACTCCATGAAGATAATTTATATGGATTTTGGAGGAGTGGTCAATCTATATTTATTATTAATAATTCTTAAGAAGTTGACTGTGTGTTTGTTCATGGTGTTCCTATATACAAGGTCTTTATTCGAGTTGTTTGAGCATATGTACAGGTGAGTAGATATGACTATGATCATTTGAGGATTTTGAAGGGGTCATTTGGAGTGGACATATGTAATTTAAATTTGTCCTATTTTCCTTTTTTCTCAATGAAATGCTAAATGGGTGAATAGGTCTCTATGAGACTTATAAGGACTACAAGGGCCTAATTAAAAGTTATAGTTGCTTAAGGGTAACCCATGGGTGTTATGGCTGACCTATGTGGATGGTATTGATTTGTGTCTCGATGTGATATGTTCCTTAAGGGTTAATTCATGCCTATTGGTTGACCAAGATGGTGATGATCATGAATGCTCTATAAATAGTGAAACCAAATGTGATGATTCTTAGATTTGGAAGAGGCTAGTGTGTGAGAGTTGTGGAGCAAAGGAGAGGAAGAGTGCCCAATAGATGAGTTGATGAGAAGATTAGATTGAGAGTTTTCAAAAATGACTTGTGAGTCATGTTTTTAATGTTATAATAGTGCTCTTGTAGGTTGAGGATGAGTAAAAGGTCTAGGGTGATCCAAAAGGTGACTTTAGATGCATCGAGTGTGCAAATTTGAAGATAGTTAATATACTTTGTATCTCTATCAGATTGGCAAGCAATCAATATTTAGGAGATGTTTTATTCTTATATTTTTTGGTTACTCAAAATCTATGGGGTTATATCCTCCTTGAAAGGTAAAAATGCTAAAGGTCTAGTTGTTGTTGCTCAGCTAGACATGTATTGTAGCACCTTATGGGATTTTAGTCTCACTAAATAAGGAATGGTAGTTCCTTGATCAATTGTAGCTGGTTTAAATTAGTTCTTGTTATGATAGGATAGTAGTCCAACTATAGGTTCTAGTGGGTTTTCTCACCCAAGAGGGTTTCCCACATATGTTATGTGTTATGTGCTTGATCTTGCATTGTCTCTCTTGTTCATTGTTATGAATGATATATATGCTTCATGAAATGCTTGTGGTAATTGATTAAGAGTTTGCAAAAATTGAAATTGAAGTTAAATTATCTGGGTTCACTGATTCACCCTTCCCTCTTAGTGATTGTACCTCTTACAATTGGTATTAGAGCATGTCCTTTGATAAAGGATTGAAAGCTTGAATGTGATTTAAGGTACAATATGGGTAGTCATCAAATGCAAGGATGTTTATCTACTAAGCAAGCACCAATGTTCAATGGATCCAATTATGATTTTTGGAGTGAAAATATGAGGACATACATTATGTCCTTAGGGTTTGATGTATGGCAATATATTTTGGATGGTTATGTTTCTCTTACTAGTCATCCATCTAGTGTTGCAGACAAGAAGTTGTTTGAGAATAATTCTAAGGCAATGAATGCCATCATTTGTGGTCTTATAGAGACTGAGTTCACCAAGGTAATTCATTTTAAATTTTCTAAAGAGATATGGGATAAAATGTAGATCATTTAAGAAGGAGATTCAAAGGTCAATCTTTCCAAATTGTAGACTCACATAAGGCAATTTAAAGTCTCAAGATGAAGGAAGAAAATTTGATGGCATCCTTTCTACATAGATTTGATGAGATTGTGAACATCATCAAAGGTCTTGGATAGAACCTTGAAGAGGCTAATATAGTTTAAAAAGTATTAATGTCTCTATCTCTTCAGTTTGATCCAAAAATATTTGTTATAGATGAAATTCATGATCTTACTTAATTGAAGATGGATCAATTGCATGACACCCTTACTGCCTATGAGATGAGAGTAAATGATGATATACTACCAAAGAAGGAAGCAACATGTAAGATAGAAATGAAACTAAAGAATAAGTTTCAAGGTAAAAAAACCCAATGAGGATGACATTTTTGATATTGATGTGGATGAACTAATTGCTTTGTTTACAAAGAAATTGAAAATAGGTTCAAGCAAGTATAAAGGTATACTACCCTTCAAATGCTTCAATTGTGGAGAGATAGGACATTTTTATATAAAGTGCCCTCATAAGCATGATGATGAAGAACATGGTGAAGACCAAGATGAATATAAGAAGACATACAAAAAAAAAGGTTTCAGAAAGTATGAGAACAAGAAGTCATCTTTTAAGAACAAGAAGATCTCTACACCAATAAAGAATACAACTCATCAGATGAGAGTGAAGACAGTGACTCAGAGTGTGATCATGAATATGAAGGTCATGTTGAAGATCAAGCACTCTTCATGGCTGAGGAAGGAAGTTGCTCACATAAAAAGGAGTCTACTTGGAGTGATTTAGATGATGATGAAGATGAGGTGGACTATGAGACTACATTGACAAAGGCTCTTGAAAAACTAAAGATTGAGAAGAAGATTAACAAGAAGATGAAGTCTCAACTCAAAGATTATGAGGATTAGTTTAGTTTGTATGAAGCACGAATGAATGAAGACACCAAGGAGCATGAAGATGTAATCAAACATCTCAGTTGTCAATTGGAAATTCTATCTGCAAGCTTGAAAGCTAAATAAGATGAATGTTCAAGGTATGTTTATAAAAATGAATCTTTAAAATCTGAGTTAGATAATACATCTAGTAAGGTGAAGTTATTTATGATATTTAAAAAGAGCTCAAGTGATCTAGTTAATATTCTAAATTATCAAAAGCATGCACGAGATAGAACTGGTCTTGGATACAAAGAAGAATCATAGAAAACAACTCAAGACAAGATAAATACTAATATGAACAAGAACAATCTAACTTTGAAGACAAATCATCAGACAAGGAATGAAGGTGTTGGCAAACTAAAGACAAATCACATCAGACAACCAAATGCCATGAAGTATGCAAGTTTCAATCATTACTATTACACATGTAATTAGTTTGGGCATAGAGCTAGATAATGCAAGATACATGTTAGAAATGTGTTTGCATAGAACTATGATGGGGGTCATCAGACAAAAAGTGTGAATAAATTTAAGTGCTTCAATTATCTTGATGTGGGACACTTTGCAAACCATTAACCAGATAAGGTAAGGCAAGGTGAGTCTTATTCAAAAGAAAGAGTTTGTTTCATTTGTTATGATATAGGACACATTAAAATATTTTGTCCATATCAGGTAGGGTAAGTTGAGTTCACTTCAAAAATAATGGTTTGCTACAACTGTGAGAAGATTAGTCACATTGCTAGATTATGTAAGCAAAGGCCATCAAGTCAAAATGAGTTCAATCAGCCTCCTAGAGTGCAAGGAAGAAGGCAAGTTAACTCATGGAAACCAAAGGTGGTAAGTTTGATTCATGATGAGTCTGCAAGACCAAGTAATTTGTTTGCTATGGTGGAGAAAGCTACAAAATTTGAAGAGTGCCAAAAGGTCTCATCGTCTGCTCATGTTGAGAATGAAGAGACCAAGCTCAAAGAGAAGACCAAGGTGTTGGTTGAGGATAGTTTTGAGGTGTGTATGGATTCAAGTGAACATCCTATTATTTTTTAGCATGTTTTATATAGAGAACATCAGTTGTATATGCCTAGTGATGAGGTTCCTAACTGCAAGGTGGATTATTCAGATGAAAAATTTCATGAATCTTTGGTGTCTCCATGTATTGTCATTTAAATCTTAGAAGAGAAGGAGAATGTTGTAGTGGTTGAGCATGTTTCTTCTCTTAAGCCTAAGAAGAATAAAAAGAACTACAAGTATCAAATGACCAAGGAGGAGAAGGAGTATGAGGAGTTGTGGGTAACTCTTGGTTTCACATTGTTCTAGGACATTGTGAAGTAAGGTGTCTTTGCCTATGATTATTAGGAGACATATTTATTATGGAGAATCAAGTTTTTTTGATCAAGATCATAATGCCAATTATAAAAGGTCTTTGGTTAAGGGGGAGCAACAAGTTCATGAGCTTATTCCAGAGATTTGTGAAGGAGCTATAATACAGGGTCAGAATGAGTGTTTCTAGGTGGACTGATGAGATTGATGCAATGTCAATAAGAGTTTGATGCTCATAAAAGGTATGTACACTTATTTGTGATGTATTATAGGTAGTTTTGTGTCTTAATGATCTTGTTTATGCCAATAAAGATTTTTAAGTACTCTCAGTTTTGGCTTAAGGGCAAGCAGGCCTAAAATGGGTTATAGGAAGTCAATATTCCCAAAATTATGGAGTCTCAAATTTCGGTCTAGAAGTCTGTGATGGTTGTCTCCAAGTGTGCAATGAGTTTTAGAGGTGCATGTTGACTAGAAGGAGGTTTATTGACTCTATTTGTTTTGAGATTCTAGGGTTATGGGATATGCTATAAAAGTGGTTTGCATTATGAGTTAAGATATGTTACTTCTTAATAGATTTAATGGTCCAAATGGGTTTTCAAATCAAGCTTCATATAGATCTGAAGGTTTGTGTATTTCAAGTTATTCAAGTTTTTGTTAAAATAGAGGCCTCATTTGGCTAGTAGGTTTGTGAAGGAAGTATATTTTAGAGGATGAGATAGGTGATGAAAATTGGTTTGATTAAGGGGTCATATGAGAGTGCTCTAGATATTAAGTTTAAAGTCTTGAATTTGTATCTGTAAAAAGTTGTGGGCTTTTCAAGTTGTAGGTAGGGCTATAAGGAGACTAGATAGACCTGCTGTGAAGAAGAGTAATTTTTTATCTCATTCTCCAAAAGATAAAGGCATGATTATTTCAAGGTGATTTATCAATTTGGTTTAGTTCAATGTGTCAAAGGGGGAGAAGATTCTTATTGTGAGAGTGCTTGAAGAGAGAGAAGGAAGGTGAGTTGTATATTGTTATATGATGGTTGTTGACATCAATGACAAAGGGGAAGTTTATTAGATATTTTTAAATCATGTCATGAAGGTGTCCAGGTGATTGGATGAAGTGTCTTGATAGTCTATGTGTCAATGACAAAGTGTGCAAAGTGCTTATCCTAGTATGCTTAAAGGTGGCCTTGTTGATCTTCAATTTTGGCATGGTTAGAGCTGTTCAAGGATGATTATAATGATTTTAGCATGTGAAATGGGTCTTATCAGAATTCAATAATCATTTGAGTACTTGTGTACATGATTGGATTTCATCTGGTTGATCATTTTTTTCATCTAGACATTTTAGGTCTAGTGTTAGAAAATTTGAGTAAGCAGTTTGTTGACATCACCATTACCACGTGCGGATGAGTCAGGGGGAGTTGGTCATATGGTTGTGATCAAATTTGTGAATATTTTATGTGAGTTAAATTTAGTTCATATGATGAAGTGCAACATAAGATATGTAAGTGCAAAGTTGGGCTCCCAGGCAGTTTGACAGTGTTTTCCCATACTTAGCCAAATTTCCAATATGACAAGAAAAGCTAAGTAGGATTTTTGATAGTGTTATATTTCTCACATGTGAAAGTTTCAAAATAAATTCATCATATGGGTTTGTTCATTTTTGTGCCTAGTTGATTTTCACTAAATTTCATGTCATGTGATGAAGCACATCAAAAGATATGCATGTGCAAAGTTAGCCTTTCAGGCAGTTCTAGACATAATTGGCTCTGTGGCAGAAAAAATCTGAGTGGGCATATTAATGGCATTATATCTCACACATTTGAAGGTTTAAAGAGTATATTTATATACGTTTATATTATCCTGTGTGAAGAGATATATGGTCCAAATTTTAGATCATGCATCTAAGCACAACAAAAGTTATTGAGGTCCAAAGTTAACCTTTTAGGCAGATAAGCAATGGTCCCCATACTTGGTCTATTTTGTACAATGTTAAAGATCAAGACTAGATGGAGATATAATGGATCATGGGTGATCATAAATTGAATATATATGGTGCATTTTTATTCAAATGATTCAAATTGTTTGTTGGTTAATGAATTTAAAGATCGAGCTTCTTACAAAAGGATCAACAGAACATGTTCATTCCAAGATGTCAGGAAGTAGCGAGATGAGGACAAGTTTCCTAAGCTTAATGTTAAGTAGAGATAAATATCAATCTTATTCTAAGATATAATAGTGAATAGGTTTTTGTATAGATAGATATCAATGGTGTGTATTGAGTGAAATGATTTCAAGGTGTCCATTGTTTAGCACATATAAAGACCGAGCTACGTATACGAAATTGATGGAGTGCATTAAGTCAAATAGTCAAGATGAAGATCTAACGATGAGTGATGAAAGGTAAAGTTTTATATCCTTAAAATAGTATATAAATTATATGATTTTTTATAAACATCGATTACATGAGATGCGAGCAATGTGACCGAGGTTTAAATGTGATTGTTTGCATTTGAATATTTGAATTTGACAAAGGAAAAACTAGTGCTCTATATTTTGGCTATAACTTTCAATCTAGGATGAATTTCCTCATCATGTTAAAGGATAATTTGTATATGAATCCAAGGAGAATATGTAAATATAGATTTAAATATTTGGAAGTAGGTACAAAAATATATATTGAGATCTAAAGTTAAATATGTGTTTGACCATGGACTGTAAGTGACCCAAGAAGGATAACTGAGCTTGTGTTGATGTTGTTTAGATGTTTCATGATGATTTAGATATTGGTTATTGTTGTATATTCTATAAGGATAATCTAAATGGATTCTATAGGTGTGATAAATGTATCTTGAGTATGAACAATGCTTAATAATTTGACTGTGTGTTCATTTATGGTGTTCATGTGTACAAGGTCTTTGTTTGAGTTGTTTGAGCACACACAAAAGTAAGTAGAGATGATTGTGATCATTTTAGGATGTTAAATGGGTCATGTGGAGTGGACCTATGCAATTGAAAGTGGTTTTATGTTCTTTTTTTTCTTGATGAAGTGTTAAATGGGTGAATAGTTCTCCATGAGACCTATAAGGGTTACAAGGGCCTAATTAAAAGGTATAGTTTCTTAAGGGTGACCCATAGGTGTTATGGCTGACTTATGTCGATGGTATTGAGTTATGTCTCAATGTGATAGATGCCTTAAGGGTTAATTTATACCTATTAGTTGATCAAGATGGTGATGATCATTAATGCTCTATAAATAGTGAAACCAAATATGATGGTTTCCAGATTTGGAAGAGGTTGGTGTGTGAGAGTTATGGAACAAAGGAGAGGAAGAATGCCTAGTAGATGAGTTGATGAGTAGATAATATTGAGGGATATGTGTATGACATGTGAGTCATGTTTCTGATTTCAAAATAGTGCTCTTGTGGGTTAAGGATGGGCAAAGAGGTCTAGGGTGATATAAAAGGTGGCTTTAGATGCATTGAGTGTGTAAAGTTGAAGAGATCTAATATACTTTGTATCTCCATCAAATTGGTAATAAATCAATGTTCAGGAGATGTTCTATTCTTAGATGTTGTTATTATTTCTCAACATCTAGGGGTTGTAGCTTCCTTGCAAGGTGAAACTTTCTAAAGGTCTAGTTGTTGTTATTGTTAAGCTAAATAGGTATTGCAGCACTTTGTGGGATTGTAGTCTCACTAAATAAGGGATGGTAGTTCTTTGATCAATTTTAGCTAGTCTAAATTGGTTCTTTTTATTATAATATAGTATTCCAATTTTAGGTTCTAGTGGGTTTTCTCCCCCAAGAGGGTTTCCCACATATGTCATGTGTTATGTTCTTGATCTTGCATTGTCTCTTTTGTTCATTGTTATGAATGATATGTATCCTTCATAAAATGCTTGTGTTTATTGATTAAGATTTTGAAAGGATAGAAATTGAAGTTAGATTATCTAGGTTCACTGATTCAATCCTCCCCTCTTAGTGATTGTAGCTCTAACAAGACTCCCTCTCAAGGATGCTCAGAACTGCATCTAAATACCTCATATGTTCTTCCCATATTTTGTTAAATATCAAAATATAATCAAAGAAAATCAAAACAAACTTGCAAATTTATTTTTTGAATACCTTGTTTATGCAAGACTGGAAAGTGGTAGGAGTGTTGGTTAGACCAAATGGCATAACCAAGAACTCATACTGTCCAAAATGACACCTAAAAGCAATCTTCTCCACATCCTCCTCACAAACTCATATCTGATGATAGCCTGATCTTAAATAAATATTATAAAAGTAGCATGCACCATGTAGCTCATCTATTTGAGGAATGGGATACCTATTTTTAATTATTTTCTTATTCAGATCCCTTTAGTCTATGCACATACGCATAGTTCCATCCATTTTATTTACCAACACTATTGAAGATGTGAAGGGGCTCTTACTAGGCCTGATGTGTCCTATTAGGATTAAGAGCACAATTGATTACCTTTGTATAAGCAACTAAACACGGTATTTAAACTAGAAGTAATATGTAACTAGAATTCAGAAACAACACATAATATGAGAGACAATACAAACTTGTATTAACACTCTTCCAGAAGGAAATACAATGAAGAAATCACACTCTTCCCACACCTCTTGGGCATACACTAATTCTCTCTCAAGAGTTATTTCTCTCAATTACAAACCAACTCAAACACAAAGTTGTTCCCTCCACCAGTCAGTAACAATACTTCCAGTACACCAAGTACTCCAAGTAGATTTTCCTGATCTTGCTCCTTGTTGTGTTGCAGATCTCCTTGATCTTGCTACCCCATAGATCTCCTTTGACTTTGCACACACACACCTACAGATCAACTGACCTTACTTACCATGTAGATCTCCCCTAATCTTGCACAACCTGCAAATCAACTGATCTTACAATTGGAAGGATCTCTTGTCCTTGCCTTTGCAAGTCTTTATGATCCTTCGATCCCTTGATTACAATACAGCCCCATGGGCCTCTTAAATAGATCCCATACAAAAAATAATTAGACTTCCCAATTACAATAATTAGAAATGTAGACTCAAGACTAAAATTAGTCTTTACATGCAAACTAATTGTCCATCTAAAATTAGACCAGTTCTGGAACGCACAGATGATTGACGTCGGTCACTGTCTGTCTAGAGATGATCGACGTCGGCTAATTCTTGATCGATGTCGGCAGCTTCCGGTCTACTCCTGACTGACGTCAGTTACTGTGACCCTTAGCAACCTCCTTTATTTGCATACCTATGAAGATTTTAGCTCCACAACCTAACAATCTCCCACTTGGAGATAAATAGTTGCACCTGTACCTATACCTGTACATCCTCTAATTTTATTTCTTGGCTTGTATCCCTCTTCAAGTTTAATCTTGAAGACCAATAGAAGTTGAATGAAGATTCAACTTCTCTTTTGTTCCCAGCTTTGTTAACATACCTGCAGGGTTCTTATCCTTGCTAGCCACCATGACTGCAACAACCTTCTGCATCTCTAAAATCTAGCTAATCATCGTACCACCAACTATAAACACATATCATGTGGTGCTTCTCCTGTCATCCAAGTAACCTGCCATATCTAAATCTACATACCCATGTAGAGAAGTGCCTGACCCTGTATAGCATGAATCCCTGCTATTGGTCCCTCTCAGATACTTGAGAATCCACTGAACTGCTTTCCAGTGCTTCTTTCCCAAATTGACCACAAATTTGCTGACAACTCCCACTGCTTAGGTAATATCTAGTCTAGTACTCATGTACTCAGCCTCATCATGTGATTTAGGACACTGTTCTGTGAAATGTCCAACCATAGGTGTGCAAACTGGTTCTGCATCCTGCATATTGAACCTCTCCACTACCTTATTCACATAATCATCTGGAGACAAAATCAACATGTGATCTTCCCTGTCTCTATAAATACTCATGCCAAGGATTTTCTTTGCTCCTCTTAAATCCTTCCTGGCACACCTCTGAGCTACTTTTACCTTTAGCTCAGCAAATCCCTGCATGTGTGACCCTACAACAAGCATATACACTACATACAGTAACAGGATAATGTCGCGACCATTATCTAACCTGGTCAAATAAACACAATGGCTACATTGACATTTACTAAAGCCATGCTTTGTCATACACCTGTCAAACCTCAAATACCACTGTCCTGGAGCTTGCTCAAGACCATATAACCTGGCCTTCTATCTCACCTATCCATTCTCTCCTTTCGTTAACCTAGGAATCCATTCATCTTTCAGTGCTTTCATCCTAGCTGGCAACTCTACCAAATCTCTCGTTTGGTTCTTTCCCAAGGAATCAATTTCTTCATTCATGCCATGCTCCCACTGTTTCCTATATTCTACCTACATTGCCTCTTCAAAACTTCCTAGGTCTCGACCATTAGCGAGCAACAAGTAGTGTAAAGAAGGGGAATAATGAATTTGAGGCTTACTTACCCTTTCAGTCCTCCTTATGGGCATTTGAGACTCCTTGATAGCTAGTTGTCTGCCCAAATTTCATTCTAACAATGACCAATCCCGGTCAACTCTCGGTCTGCACCTGACCAATGTCGGTTCCACCTAACCAACCTGATCGATGTTGGTTCTTACCTGACCGACGTTGATTTTCACCTGCTCGACATCACCGACTTTGGTCTTCACCTGACCGATGTCGGTTCCTACCTGATCGACGTTGGTTCTCACCTGACTGATGTCAGTAACTGTGTTTTCCTGTGAGTGATGATTTTTACCCGTGAGCTCATTTTGGATCATAACCTTGTCCAAACCAACACTGCCCTGATCAAAATTATTCAGCCTCTTGAGTTGATCTCTATCCATTATCTTCTCTGAGAAAACCAAGGCTTTCCAGTTCTTCAATGTGTCAAAAACATCAGATTTCTTCTTTATTCAATAAACCCAATCCTTTCTTGTAGCATCAGAAACATAATACTGTGATCCTCCAATAGAAGCTCCCTGAGCTGGTCTCCACACACCTGTGTGAACAAGCTCCAACTTGTGCTTCTTCTTTGTTGACCCAGTTGTGAGAAACCTCACTTTCACCTATTTCCCAAACATACAATGCTCACAGAAATCTCGATCTAACTCTTACCATTTGACTTAAGAACATCCATTCCCTTCTCACTTATGTGACCAAGCTTACAGAGCCACATCTTTGCATCTACATCTAAAGTAGATAAACCAGAAGTAGAATCAATAATACAAGTAGATAGATAACGTGTACCTACTTTCTTACCTCTTGCTAATTCAAGTGCACCCTTGGAAACTTTCCAAGATTCTGCTGTGAGAGTAACTGTGCAACCCTCATCACCCAACTTTCCTACAGAAATTAGACTCCTCTTCAGGACTGGGACATGCATGACATCCTTCAACACCCATGTGTTTCCCATCTGCAATTTTAGCTGCACTTCCCCTTTGCCAACCAATTGACAAGGCTTACCATCCCCTAAATAAATCTTTCTAAAGTCTCCATGGACATAATCATGAAAAACTTCTCTATTTGGGGTTGCATGAAAAGAAGCACCAAAATCTAAAACCCATGATTCTACCTGACTATCCAAAGAAACTATAAGAGCATCCTGTGCAACAATACCTACAACATCTGCTTCTTCATACTAATCTTCTTTCAACCAACAATCTTTCTTTGCATGTCCTTTCTTTCCACAATTTTAATAGATTATACTGCCATACCTGGATTTGGATCCACTGCCTATCTTTGACCTTGATTTCCCTTGCTCGACCTTCTCTCTTTGCTTTCCCCTGCTTTCAACACTTAAAGCATTCCCTGATGTCTCACCTGTGTTTTTTCTGTGAATTTCTTTATTCAAGATTACACTAACAACATCTTCAACTTTCAAGATATTTGAAGCAGATGCAGTATTGCTAACTACCATTAGCAAACTGTGCCAGCTTTCAGGTAAAGAACATAAGATTAAGAGAGCCTTAATTTCATCATCAAAAACTATATTGATTGAATTTAACTGGTTTACCAAACCATGGAAATCACTAAGATGACTATATACCGATCCACCTTCCAGCATTTGCAAATTAAATAATTGCTTCATAAGAAATACCTTATTCGAAGCTGAGGGTTTTTCATATAAATTTGCCAAAGATTCCGTTAACTCTACCGTTGTCCTTGCCTGAGATAAGTTGGAAACCACAAAAGTTGCCAAGGTCAGCCTTATAGCTCCTAGAGCCTTTCTGTCAAGAACCTTCCATTCTTCATCTTGCATACATGTGGGCTTACTCCCACCTAACGATAAGTATAGATCTTTCTGATACAAATAATCCTCTATCTGCATCCTCCATAATTGATAATTCTTGCCATTGAATTTTTCCATTCTTAGCATACTTTCTTCTACCATTACTATACTCCCACTCAAACAAAAACCCCTATGAGTGACCTGTAATCAACAAACACTTAACACACTCTGAAACCAAGGTGTTAGTGAACCAAGCTCTGAACCAAGCTCTGATGAGCTTGCTCTGATACCAATTTTCAGTGGTATCACTTGGTGATCCTAGCTCTGATACCAATTGTTAGGATTAAGAGCACAATTTATTACCTTTGTATAAGCAACTAAACACAGAATTAAACCAGAAGTAATATGTAACTAGAATTCAGAAACAACACAGAATATGAGAGACAATACAAACTTGTATTAACACTCTTTCAGAAGGAAATACAATGAAGAAATCACACTCTTCCCACACCTCTTGGGCATACAGTAATTATCCCTCAAGAGTTCTTTCTCTCAATTACAAACCAACTCAAACACAAAGTTGTTCCCTCCACCAGTCAGTAACAATACTGCCAGTACACCAAGTACTCAAAGTACTCCAAGTAGATCTCCCTGATCTTGCTCCTTGTTGTGTTGCATATCTCCTTGATCTTGCTACCCCGCAGATCTCTTTTGACCTTGCACACACACACCTGCAAATCAACTGACCTTACTTACCATGTAGATCTCCCCTAATCTTGCACAACCTACAGATCAATTGATCTTACAATTAGAAGGATCTCTTGTCCTTGCCTTTGCAAGTCTTTATGATCCTTTGATCCCTTGATTACAATACAGCCCCATGGGCCTCTTAAATAGATCCCATACAAAAAATAATTAGACTTCCCAATTACAATAATTAGAAATGCAAACTCAAGACTAAAATTAGTCTTTACATGCAAACTGACTGTCCATCTAAAATTAGACCAGTTTTGGAATGCACAGATGATCGACGTCGGTCACTGTCTGTCTGGAGATGACCGATGTCAGCCGATTCCTGACCGATGTTGGCAGCTTCTGATCTACTCTTGACCAACGTCGGTTGGCCTGACCGACGTCGGTTACTGTGACCCTCAACAACCTCCTCCATTTGCATACCTATGAAGCTTTTAGCTCCACAAACTAACATGTCCCATGTCAATCAAGTCCTTGATGGTCTTATGTATCTCATCTTTGTGCCTCTTCAAATCTTTATAGGGAGTGGTGATGATGGGTTTGGCACCTTTCTCCAACTTAATGGCATTCTCAGTGGCTCTTTCAGGAGGTTTCCCAAGAGGAATGATACCAAAAACCTTGTGCTTAGAAAATAATGTTTGTATATCTAGAAGGCAAATCTTATTTTGTTTCTATATAATAGTTGGCATAATGAGGCTTTCTAATACCCACTCTATTTGGTCATGTATGATAAGTCTCTCCATTCTTTTGAAAGAGACTATACATAGTCCACCATTTGACATGCTTCTGAGCACAACCTTCTTACCAATAGCTATAAATTTCATCGCCATGGTCTGCAAGTTCATGTAGAACTCTCAAATAGATCGCAACCACTGCATTCTAAGAACTGCATTGATGTATCCTATACTTACAACATAAAAATCATCTTGGAGCTCATAATCTCCCAATTGAATACTCAAGTTAGGAATCTTCTTGGTGCATGTGAAGGTGAATCCATATTCGATCATTACTTTGAAACCATCAAATTCTTCTATTTTAATTCCCCTTCTAGTCATAATCTTTCATCTATGAAATTATGTGTAGCACATGTGTCAATAAAAGTGACTATCCATTGTCCACATAATACTCCCCAAACTCTAAAATAAATAATTGTTTGGAAGCTAAAGAGTTGGGAAAGTGTACTCCAAATTTCCTACTCCTCTGATTCATCTGAAGAGTTTTATTTCTCATTATCTTCCAAATCAGATTTTGAATCTAATTTTTCAGCAACAGATTCATCCGTTGAATATTACTCAATTTGATTGAATTAGGCCTTAGGTGAGCACTCGTGATCTGGACCCCATGGGTCCTTACAAGTGAAGCACAATTTATTCCTATGGAGTTCATTAAGTTGGTTTACATTCAACCTTATGGGTTCCTTCTTAACTTGATTTGAATCTTTGTGGATGTTTTTTTTGCCCTTGTCTTGTTGGAACCCTTTTGACTGAGATTTACTTTCATAAATAGAAGACCCCATGTATCTTACCTTTTTAATTGATTCCTATAATATGGATTGACTATGATCCTTAATACATCCTCTTAAGGGGTCGTAGAGCCCATCAATAAAAAGTATGATCAATATCCTTTCTAAAATGTCAGTTATTAGCACTAGCAATCTTTGGAAATCAGTAATGTAAGCATCTATCGAATTCCATTGCTTCAGTTGTGCCAACTCCCTAAAGTGTAACTTAGGATCTTTCTTATCAAATCTATCGATCAAATTCTCTATTAATTCAACATAAGAGTTGATCTGGTCATGACCTAAAGTAATCAACCTGTGGTACCACTATTCATGTGCACAACCATCCAAATGGAGGGTTGAATACTTGATTGCCTCATCTTCAACCATGGTGTTGAGCTGAAGGTAAGTATCAAGTTTTTTAACCTAGGATATTGTAGTAGTCCTACCAGCTCCATCAAAAAAAGGAATGGATAATTTACCCACCTTTCTTTGCAAGCCCTGATTCTGACATCTCCCTCCTCAACAGAATTTATACATTTCCTTAATGTACAGAAACTTTGTAAATGTTATTTTAGTCTAAGACTCTACTCCCATTGCTCTCCACTCATCCATTACTTGTCTATTAAATTTTATATCATCTTTTGGTTCGTTAATCGCTTCAAGAGGGTTATCCCTTGGAATAAATGTAGGCATGAGAGGCCTAGAGTGAATTGATCCACTAAAATTCTCATGATGAGTAGTTCTATTATTGGTTGAGTTACTCCAATCCATGCCATCATTTCCATCATTGTCATTGTTGTCATTATTGTCATTATTGCCATTATTGCCATTGTTATTCTACCTACACCACTGGATTAACTCTGATTGTCCTCTTTCTATATCATTAAGAACCTACATCGTACTAGACTCCTCTTGGTGTCCACCATGTTGTTCTCTTATTTCACCCATATCAAATGGGTATCTACTATCTCTTTCATCTCTATCTCCCATTGAATCAGTGATTATTCCTTCTTGTTACAATCTTCTTTGCTCTCTTTGCAATTACTTAAATTCCATGTCACTTGAAAACATCAATAGCATAAGAACCTATAGGCTAGCAAGATCACCAGCTTTGATAACACTATAATATCCCTTAAGGAAAATTATTACATTTTTTTTATTTTTTTAATACAACATATAAATTCAAACACCCATACAACTACAATATTTGAATACTAATAATATACACCAACTCTAATATTCATTCAATAACTTAAGAAATACATAATAACTACAGATAATACATATAACATGGAAATATCACAATACAAATGCTTACATATAACTCTTTGTAGCACAATTGTAGTTTCTATATGAAACCACCATAACCAGCCAGGGAGGATCTCTCACCATTAAAACTAGCAAAACCTTATAGGGTTTTTATCCTTAAATATTTCTTCACTCCAAGGGTTTTCATCTTTAGGAGAGGCTAAGTTGAACATAGGTTCAAACTCTGAAAGGTGGGGGGGTTAATAATATTCAACATGATTTTTACAAAGGCATATCTCTAAATTTATAGAATTTGCAAGTGAAGAAGGGAAGAGAGAAGGAACATGACCATCCATGATTGAGAGACCTTATATTACTTTTGATGATAGTGAGATTGTGGATAATGACTTAGATCTTCATTCATTATTCATTCATACATATCTTGACCACCATCCTATACATAGTGTTATGATTGATAATGGTGTTAGTGATAATATTTTCATCATGACATAACTTACGCATTTGGGATACACACATGATGATCTATAACCTTCAACTAAAATGGTTAAAGCATTTGATGGAACCTCATAGCAGGTTCTTGGTGAGGTTAACTTACCTTTATAGGTTTGCCCATCATATGTGGTCACTACATTATTAGTTATATCATACCCAAGAGTCTTTGATATGTTATTGAAATGACCTTAAATACATAAATAATATGTAGTAGTTGCATGGTGTGTTAAATACATTCATGCAAATAGGGTAATTACAATTTCAAAAAATTTGTATGAACATCCACTTGAACAAAATAAGTTTATACCCAGACAGTTAATTATCAAACCTACTAAGGTTAATCTTCTAGGAAAGGGTAAGGAATAGGCAATCTAGTTTCCTAGGTGGCTAGTACTTGAGAGATCATTGCATTAGATATATATAGTGGATTCCACATAATCCTCATCTACTAATACATAACATATTCAATTACCTAGAGAAACCAAACATATTTCCATTATGCTATTCCAAATAAACCATAGAGAACTTAACGATGGGTTCTATGAACCCCCATTCTTTCTATTATTGCCTCATGGCCACAGTCTTATTATACATACACAGATCATCACAGATCTTCCAGTTCTAGATATTAGGCATATACATTCTCATTAACAATACCACCAATTTATTGCACTAGGTTTCTAATGGGGAGATACCTATGACCATCCCGTGGATGAGATCATGGGATAGTCTTGACCTTCCAAATATTCTAAAAATACCAAAAAAAAATCAAAAATGTATGTTATATTTCCATGTTTTATTAGTTATTTTACATCTATGTTAATTGGTTTTATGGTTTTAGATAGCATATCATTTATTTCTATATACACACATATCTTTCATGCATCTTTTGAGTGTAATACAGGCATACCCAGGCACATGATATATGCACATATGGATGTTGGGCCTTCCCTCTACTCACGTCATTAATACATTAGGGTCATCCACTTCTTTGATCATATCACACCTAGGTTACATTATTATATGATCATTTCCATTATCATGTTTTAGGATTATATACTTACACGTCTTTACCCATACTTATATATTTCATAATGTACTTGATATTCTATGTACTTAATGTTTTTTGCTAACACATATTTTTTGGGACTATTATGATATACTTATGTTGGTTGATTATGATTCCATTATTTCTTTTTCGAACTTCCTTGAGTGTGTTCTTCACTTTATATTGTTTGGTATTTTATTTCTTGTTTGAGCATATGAATATGTTCCACTACTTATGGCCCCCATGCCTATGTTTGCCTATTGTGACATTTGAATGTCTTAGTTTTTTGTATGTGGACATTTGAACATGTCTTTCTATGCTTTGTGTAGATTTGACTAAGTCATGTCCCTTCAATTGTGTAGCATTTGAACATGCCCTTTGTATGAGGTCTCCTTAGACCATTGTCTTTTGTCTTGCTTTTGAGTGCTCTTGTGTGTGTGTTTGATTGATTTTTAATCTTGTACCATTACTATCTATATGTTTTTATGATTCACATCATGCATCTTAGGCCTTGATGTGATCGCATACTATGTACCTCATTGCTATATCTACCTAGACATGTTACTCCTATATATACATGATCAATACATAGATTATACAGTTCTCTTCTCCTTTTAAGGTAAGGTAGCTACCAGTTTCTACTTCCCCTTACCACAAAAGGGAGGGAATATCAATGGGGGAATGTCATAGAGGCATGGATTCCATAGCATAATAGTTGCATATTCCATTGGAGGCATGAAAAAAAGGCACGACATCCACACCTATTTAGTACTCAGCATCTCCAAATTATAGTGGGGTCATGCTTTGGAATCATGTTATCCAAACTTGCACCAATTCTCAGATTCATCAGATTTAGTGGAGACAATCATGGGAACATGTCTTCCACACTTTTAAAATTTCAAATTGGCTAAATTTCATAGTTATATGATTCATATACACATTTATGGCAACATGCTATACATTGGTACCATTTTTATACCCAAGTTTCACTGCGAGACATATATGAGGTGCATATGCCATGCAAAAGAGCATCATAAATTGAAAAATCAAAACATATTTCATATTTCAAATATTATTATGGACTATTATCATACCCAATATGGACTTATACAGACTTTATTGAGCTAATCTACTATAATAGTTAGTTCACCTTTTGGCAAGGTTGAGGTGATTAAATCACTCAATCTTACTAAGTTTATAATTTAGACCTTATAAAATCATCTAGCTTCACTAGATATATAGTGTGATTTGACTTGATCACTCACACTGGCCATGTTATTGTTGACCATTTTTGGTCTTGTAGGCTAAAAATTGGTCTCCCTTCCTTCCCTACTATCTTGAGCAGTTAGTCATGTATCCACCTTTCTGCTGTTATGATTTTCCCCTTTTGTAATAGGCTTGTTTTCTAAACCAAATGACTTGAGATTTGTAGATATTTCAGGTTGATCTGGAGGTTTATTTTGCTATGGGCAGCTAGTTTTCACAAGCCTTTTCGGCAAGGGAATGGGCCAACTTCAAAGAGATATAAGTCTTTTACAAAGCTCTAAAGACAAAGTGCCTGAAGGGATTTCTTCAGACATTTTCTCTGAAGAAATTCACAAAGAAAGAGACCAAAATTTGGAGGCACATTTCCTAAAAATTAGAAAAAGTGGTTCAACATCGGGGTTCAATGATATGAAATGAACTACACAGACTGACCAATAGTTACATGATCTTTCCAGGAGCTTTGAACATAGAGTGTTAAACTATTAAACTGATTGAACCATTGTAGGTTCAAGTGGTAGGTTCAAACAATAGGTTCAATGATACATTAAATTCACAAGGGAATTGACTGAACACGACTCCTTGTAGAACATAGAGTGTTGAACTATTGAACCGTTGAACCATTGAACTCCAAAAAAGGGTTTAGGTTCAATCGAAAGGTTCAAAGTCATAATTGAAGAACCTAAAATGGCTTAAGCAGTTCACAAAAAGGGCAACAAAATTTATTTAGAGGACACTTTGGTCGGGAAGGACCAATCAGAAGTTTCAAAGGGGCATTCCAAGACCCAAAGGGCCCTAGCCAAAGGCAGTGAGTAGATTCATCAAAGAGCAAAAAGAAAAGGATTTCTTCAGACATTTTATCCAAAAAAAATCCAAGGGAAAATCCAAAGGCACAATTCCTTCAGAAAAAATGTCTAAAGGAATTCCTTCGGACATTTTGTCTGAAGGAATTGAGAATCGAAGTAGCCCGAAGGGCAGGTGCCCTTACGGGGGACTCTCGGTAGACCAAGAAGGGACACCTTCCTTTCAGGAAGGATCAAATGCAAAATCTTGAAGGAATTTTAAAGCCAAAGAAATTTCCAAAGGGATGATGGGCTTGAAGACGTCAAATTCAGTGTAGCGAACTAGCTGTTGGAGGTTCAAACATCTAGTGACAGGTGCATGAATGTCAAATTTAAGGTAGTGAAATAGTTGTTGGCTTTTGAATGGTAATGGGCCTGTAGATGTCAACTTTATGGTGATGGAATAGCCGTTGATTCTCAAATGTTTAAAAATGGGCCCGCACAAGTTAACAATTGAAGAGAACTCGAAAGAACTCATAAGCAAAGGCTGCAAGTGAACTCAGTGACCTGCTAAGAAAGGACCCCAAGGAGCCAGAAAAGGATGAAAAGATAGCCTCGAGAGCTCAGATTGCTAGAAAAATACAAAATATAGCAAGGAAAGAGGGAACAAAATAGAGAATCTAGAACACAGCCACACACACATACAACAACATTTGGAATGTTCCAAAAGATGCACCCATCCAAGCGCAAGGGCAAATAGAATAGCCTAGGTGGCAAAAGAAAGTGTTGGCAGAGGAGTTATTCTAGCAGTTGAAATAGCCTCCACCAAGTGGTCATCAAGGAGCACAAATAGTGAAAGTGTGGCCCATTTTTCCTCATTTTGCTCTAATGAGTAGGCAGTCACGTGAAATTCATGGAGAAGTAGCCTGGTCATTCAAATAGACAAAGCAACCCATGTTCTTGCAATGATATTTAATATGATTTAAATGCCAAAGCCAAGACTGGTGACTACCACATCATGGTTCCTTCAACGACTTCCTCTTCCCAATATATTCAATGCATCATGGGCCACTTGTTTTGAAAGATGCCAAAGTCTTTTCTCTTATGCTATATATTATAACCTCTCATTTTGTGAAGATATCTCTTAGCTTGTATGGCGAAGCCCTAACGGATTTTACCTTGAATCAAGACATCATTTTTACCTCCATTTTGAGTTTGCACTTTTGCATATGTCTGTGGTTTTGTCTTGTGTTAAGTCATTCTCTTTCATACTTTCATAGAATGATTCCAACATGTCTAGTGTATTGTGAGTTCTTCTTTTACAGGTCAGCGAGAAGTGTCGACGGTAGAGTATAGGTGCATGTGAATAGGTTGCCATAGTGTGTCTTAAAACACCTCTGGTAGTTCTTCCTCCTTGTATCTCCAGAGGACCCCTAGCTCACTGATGCCTAAGAGTTTCTCATATAAAATGAAATATATATCAGCTTGTTCTTGGTGTAAAGTGTATGTCAAAGCTAAGTAGATCAACCATTTTGGTGCATCACCACTTAGAGTAGTTTTTTGTTTTGGTTATTTCTTCTCTCTTTTCACCCCCCCATTGTAAGCAGTATTAGTAGAAAACCTTCAGAGATGCATCAAAGGGAGCTAGCCCTTATCTAGAGATTCTCCCCTCAATTTTGCTAGACCCACAACAAGAGGGGAGTCTCCATTGTGCCATGTGGAAGATGGAAGCTCAGCCTTTCTATCAAGGGTGCAATCCACAGCATCAATAGTTTTTGGCATGCTTAGTGGGACTAGTTTTTATCCAAAGAGTTGAAAATTTTTGGTGTGTTCTTCAACCAACCAGCCTTTGGAGGCTTTTCATCAACACCAATGGTGACTCTGAGTTGAATCAGCTGGTTAAGCAGTCCTGGTACCATCAATAAATCACATTTTTGGTATGTATAATTCCATTGCTTAGCATCATGGGCCTCGTGTTGCTTCATATAACTTTGATCAAGCTCAGGTTGTTCATGGAATCACCTCAAGCAGCTCTCCTAGTTACCCTTCAACATTAAGGGAAGTAACACTAGAATTTGAGAAGCAAGTGATAGAGATAGATAGATCGGATGAGCAGTATAGATATCAACAAGAGCTTTTATATAAAGAGGAGTGTTTGTTCAGGCAAATTCAAGCCTTGCAAACCATGAAGGAGGAGGTATAAATATGGAAGAGTCCATTCATTCAAGGCAATCATCCTTGTGTACCTTCTCCCATTCCAAAGCAACCCCCTCCTATTCTAAAGAAAGCCCCCTCTTGTGCACCAAATCCTTTCTACTAGATAACACTTGCTCACTCTAGCTCATCTGACGTAGTAACCACTCCTGCTCTTAATCCCTTGCACCTAGCTTTCCAACATCAAAGGGCATTAGAGCAACCTCTCATGGAGACTAACCTTCTCAATTATTTAGAATGTGGATCCTCTTTTGATGGGAATCACCATATATCTTTTGGAAAGCAACACATCTCTCTTAAATTAGCTCTTCCTGTACATGAGCAGACCCTTCCCAGTCTCCCTCAACCTCCTCAAATCTTTTAGCATAGGAGTGCCTATCATGAACCAGTTTAGGACCTTGAATAGGATAAATTTGTTGCCTATTCACAAGGGTAAAGTTCCAATCCCAAGGTCATGAGTTGGAGGCAAACAATGGAATCATGCGGTAAGAAAAAAGAGGAGGAGAGGCCTATTCATTTTGATAGAAGCCTTAAAGAAGATGAAGTTGCTCCTACTCATCATGATGATTCTTGTGACCTCCAAGAAAGACTCTTTCAAGAGAATATAGCCAAGCAAATTGCAGAATTGGAGTCCAGAATGAGGTTCCTCAACCAAAGTGTGATGGATGGTTCAGGCCAAGTAGAAGATCCTACATCTGAACACACCCCATCTACACTCCTCCAAAAGATCTATCAATCCACATCTGATATAGATAAAGTGCTGGCCAAATTTAAGGAAGATAATCATTCAATTCTAGCTCAAGGACTGCCTCCTCTTCCACATGAGTTTAACCATCAGCCTTCCACTTCATCCCTTCTCAAGGAGGAACCTATTTTGCAGGAGGCAAGTGAAGAAGAGAGGATCCAATTTGCAACTGCCCAAGAGGTTATCATGAGTGACAATGAAGATGAAATCATCATGGATGCTCCCTTTGAAGACATCATCAATAATGGAGAAGACATAGGTCATGCATACATGTGGATGTTCTAGCAATATGAAGAAGAGGTTGACAAACTTTATCTGTCAACAATAGATGTTGAGGAAAGTAAGCATGGTGAGCTCTCCCCTCCCTTGTTTGATGAACTTCCTTATTGCTTTGATGAGGAGTATGACCATGCCATGGAACCTGAGTTGGAGGAGAATCAAGAGGATGTCTTTGAACAACTAGAGACTCTAGTTTTTTAGTAAGAAAAGGAGAGGCATGTCCATCTTGAGAAAAGATTTGAAGAAGAGAGCCTTAACCAAGAAGGTGATGTTCTGTGGGATGAGCAATCAGTTTGTGATCTCATTTCAGACATCACAACAATCACCCTTCTTCATGAAATCAATGATGAAGTAGAGGATCAGTTTGACTGGGTTTTCAATGAAGCAGTAGGGGACAAGTCAGTCCATGATGCATATCAAGGGGGTTATGAGCTAGATGATCCCTATGGTGATAATCTAACAGCCATTGATTTCTTGATGAAACACACCAACATGAAGGACCAGCATTGGGCAAGCTTCTAAGAGCAAGGTGAATACATATATATTGGAAGCATGTTTGACCCTGATCCACTCAGATACAAGCCAATCAAGGTGTCAGGAAAGAAGAGCAAGTCACCAAATCTCCATTCCATTCAGCCACTTGTCTAGCACCATAAGTTTTATTGCCATGAAGGAGACTTAAGAAGTTTTCCCTTTCATCCAGGAGAGAGGCAAATGTATCTTGTTAGTTGTACATAATAGTTTGATTTCAGTTGTGTGTCTTTAATTTTCCCTAAGTGTTCTTTGCACATGTGTTTAGTTTTTTAGCCTTTGTTTTGTGTGTTCTCCTTTGTGTTTGAGGTAAATTTTTGCTAGTTCATAGGTCTTTAGAAGGTTGTTGCTAACTTTTTTCAAGTTGTAGTCTGACTCTGTACCCAATGGACTTAGAGGCTACTAGTCTTCCCAAGCATAGCAGGCATGCTTCCCTTGGGAATCACCAAAAATTTTGACCATTTTTGGTCCTATAGGCAAAAAATTGGTCTCCCTTCCTTCCCTACTATCTTGAGTAGTCAGTCATGTATCCACCTTTCTGCTGCTATGCTTTTCCCCTTTTGTAATAGGCCTATTTTCTGAACCAAATGACTTGAGTTTTGTAGATATTTTGAGTTGATCCAGAGGTTTATTTCACTGTGAGCAATGAGTTTTCACAAGCCTTTTCGGTAAGGGAATGGGCCAACTTCAAAGAGATATAAGTCTTTTACAAAGCTCTAAAGACAAAGTGCCCAAAGGGATTTTTTTAGACATTTTGTTTGAAGAAATTCACAAGGAAAGAGACCAAAATTTGGAGGCACATTTCCTAAAAATTGGAAAAGTGGTTCAACATCAGGGTTCAATGATATGAAATGAACTACACAGATTGACCAATAGTCACATGATCTTTCTAGGATCTTCAAACATAGACTGTTGAACTATTGAACTGATTGAACCAATGTAGGTTCAAGTGGTAGGTTCAATGATACATTAGATTCACAAGGGAATTGAGTGAACATGACTCCTTGTAGAACATAGAGTGTTGTACTATTGAACCGTTGAACCATTGAACTCTGAAAAAGGGTTCAGGTTTAATCTAAAGGTTTAAATTCATAATTGAAGAACCCGAAATGGCCTAAGTAGTTGAAAAAAATGGTAACATAATTTCTTCAGATGACACTTTGGTTGGGAAGGACCAAATCAGAAGTTTCAAAGGGGCATTCCAAGACCAAAGGGCCCTCGTAGAAGGCAGTGATCAGATTCATCAAAGATTAAAAGGAAAAGGATTTCTTCAAACATTTTGTCCGAAGAAAACTCAAGGGAAAATCCAAAGGCACAATTCCTTCGAACAAAATGTCTGAAGGAATTCCTTCGAACATTTTGTCTGAAGGAAGTGAGAACCGAAGGGCAGGTGCCCTTGTGGGGGACTCTTAGTGGACCAAGAAGGGACACCTTCCTTTCAGGAAGGATCAAATGCAAAATCCTGAAGGAATTAGAAAGTTGAAGAAATTGCCAAAGGGATGACGGGCTTGAAGACATCAAATTCAATGTAGCGAACTAGCCATTGGAGGTTCAAACGTCTGGTGACGGGTGCACAAATGTCAAATTTAAGGTGATGAAATAGCCATTGGCTTTTGAATGGCAACAGGCCTACAGATGTCAACTTTATGGTGATGGAATAGCTGTTGATTCTCAAATGTTTAAAAATAGGCCTGCGCATGTTAACAGTTGAAGAGAGCCTAAAAGAACTCATAAGCGAAGGCCACAAGTGAACTCAGGGACCCGTTGAGAAAGGACCCCAAGGAGTCAGCAAAGGATGAGAAGATAGCCCTGAGAGCTTAGATTTATAGAAAGAGACAAAATATAGCAAGGAAAGAGGGAACAAAATAGAGAATCTAGAACACGGCCACACACACATATGACAATATTTGGAATGTTCCAAAATATGCACCTAGCCAAGCGTAGGGGCAAATAGAATAGCCCAGGTGGCAAAAGAAAGCATCGACAGAGGAGTTATTCTAGCGGTTGAAATAGTCTCTGCCAAGTGGCCATCAAGGAGTGCAAATAGTGAAAGCATGGCCCGTTTTTCCTCATTTTGTATTAATGAGCAAGCAGTCATGTGAAATTCATGGAGAAGCGGCCTAGTCATTCAAATAGACAAAGCAACCCATGCTCTTGTAATGCTATTTAATATGATTTGAATGCCAAAGTCAAGACTGGTGATTGCCACAACATGGTTCCTTCAGCGACTTCCTCTTCCCAATGTATTCAATGCAGCATGGGCCACTTGTTTGAAAGGTGCCAAAGTCTTTTCTTTTATGCTATATATTGTAACCTCTCATTTTTTGAAGATATTTCTCAACTTGTATGGCGAAGCCCTGCAGGATTTTACTTTAAATCAAGACATAGCCTTTTTACCTCCATTTTGAGTTTGCACTTTTGCATATGTCTATGGTTTTGTCTTGTGTTAAGTCATTTTATTTCATGCTTTCATAGAATGATTCCAGCATGTCTATTGTATTGTGAGTTCTTTTTTTGTAGGTCAGCCAGAAGTGTCCACAGCAGAGTATAGGCACATGTGAACAGACTGCCATAGTGTGTCTTAGAACACCTTTAATAGTTCTTCCTCCATGTATCTCCAAAGGACCCCTACCTCACTGATGCAGAAGAGTTTTTCATATCAAATGAAGTGTATATTAGCTTGTTCTTGGTGTAAAGTGTATGTCAAAGCTAAGTAGATCAACCATTTTGGTGCATCACCACTGAGAGTAATTTTCTGTTCTGGTTATTTCAACTCTCTTTTCACCCCCCATTGTTAGCAGTATTAGTATAAAACCTTCAGAGATGCATCCAAGGGAGCTAGCCCTTATCTAGAGATTCTCCCCTCAGTTTTTCCATACCCACAGCAAGAGGGGAGTCTCCATTGTGCCGCGTGGAAGATAGAAGCTTAGGCTTTCTATCAAGGGTGCAATCCATAGTGTCAATAGTTATAAATATTATTGGGTTGCCTGATTTAGATATGCTCTATGGTCGTGTCATAACTCACCTTTTTACCAAGGTTGGGGACATGTTTTCCTCTAATCTCTATATATATGTGCACTTGCAGGTTCTTAAATTTTCCTAATATTATCTCCAATGCTTCACAATAAAACATATCTTCAAATCAAATTGCCAAAATTCAATATGGTTGCATCGATACATAGGTGTACACCTAACCTTGCTCTTTTTACTTTCAAGCATTTAAAATTCTTTCAATTTCAAATTATATGCACTGATTATATACTATAACATGTTCTTGGTTGAAGGTCAATCACCAGAAAAGCACTCAACTTGGATGCACTTGAAGGAAAGGTGTGTTATACACACCAAGTACACATTTATTTATTTTAAACTGAGATTTCATTACTAGATTAAAGAGGGAAATGCAGATACTAAATCTAAATTATATAGCACCTTAGTATTTTAAACTTGAAATATACCTATCATGGTTGTACCCTTCAGTTATAAGACCTTCTCATTATTAAAAGGCTCATGTTTACCATCTCTTTGTGCCAAATTACTTATCTCTTAGTCTGACCACTTTTATTTTGATGACCGGGCCTTCTATACTATGAAAAATACTATAGACCTAATTATCATCCCTCATTGTAATTTTTGGACCTATACTTATTTTATAGATTCTTGAGCACTTATGTCCCAGCTAAACACCTATAAAGATGCTAGTGTCTATGTTCAAACTAAGTGTCCAATGCTCAAAATTCATCCAATTTTGAAAATTAGACATATCCTAAAGGTTGGCCCAAGTGCTTTAGTGTGAGATATTTTCAAAAGAGATTGGTATATATATAAGATCAAACCATATTCATTCCTTAGATATAAAATTTTAGGAACTTACAAGGTAACTTACCAAAATCACTCAATCAAGAATTCAAGTGAGCAAACTCGCCCTATTCATCCCTATTTACCTATCAAGCATAGGAGAAATATCCCCATAAGTCTTAAGTACTAAAGGAGCATCCCATGAGCCACATTTTCTAATTTACAAGATAGGTCACTCTATGTACTTGTTTATCACACATTACATCCTTATACACACACAAGCCAATAAATAAGGGAGAACTACATAAGTCTAAGGCCCTCTTCAAAGTATTGGTTGTGTAGGTAATGCCCATTGATAAAGGGGTCCTTATGGTAGTCTAATACCATGTACCCACTAACCCATTTTTTCCATAGTCACTCCAAGGGTGAGGAATATAAGATTTTGATACTTTGACAAAGAGTGACAGCCTATACACATAATTTAAACACACCAAAAGAAATGTAATAGAAAACCCAGAAGGATCTAAGTGGTTGCATCCAAATCCATTCATTATTCCATATTGGACACTTACATCCAACTCAAACACCGTCATCAATACAACTATTTGGATCTAATGCAAGAGTGCAAGGCAACAGGGTGCAAAATTATAGAATTTGATGATTGTGCCAAAATCCTGATCTAGTCCACTTCTATCCTGTTTCAACCCAAATTTGTATATGCATAGTGAACCAGCTAAGTATTCTTGTTTCCAATTTATTTTAATATCAATCAATAGCTATAATTTCTATTTTTTAGCATATCTCAGTATTATAAATTCAAAATATTTTTTATTTGAGATTACAAATTAATTGTCCTTCTATGGATCTATTGATCACCTTTGTGCTTATTCATTTCTATATTCTAAACCCTAGATGATCTCACACATCTAAATTTAGTATTAAATAGGAGCAGGTAGATGAGGTTCTGATTGTAGAGATTGTTTGGGGGGATGTGTCCCAAGTCCATACAATTATAAAAATGAACATTTATTTTTAGATTTAATGGGCTCTTGCCTATAACCTGGGCTCTATATCAATAGATACATTTGACATGGATAAATCAATGTGAGTACTCCCTCTGATCTAAAGGATTTTTCATTTTTTTCATTTTTTTAATAGGAATTCTATCAGATCATTTTAGCATAAGGGCCCTAGTTTTGGGGAACAATGAGGTTTTTCATGACTCGATTTCCAAAATTTGACTCAAATTCTCTCTTTGTCACCAAAATTCCAATTTGGGTTTGGCTTCATAAATATTCTTTACATGTATTCTTCTCTTGTAAAGTGATATGAAATTCCTTGGGCGCCTACATCAAATGTGATGCTATGATAAATTATGTGGGTTTGTGTACATATGCACGCATTTGTGTGGAGATAAACCTTAGCAAGGGATTAATAAATAAAATAATTCATAGATGTGGTCCATCTAAACATATTCAGATATTAAAATATGAGAATATGATATTTTAGTGTTGTATTCTTAAACTCCCAAGACATCTTCAGGCTAATTGTACCCAGGCTTGTGCTCCCCCTTTAAAAAAAAGGGATGAAATCAAACTCCAAGCATTTGATTTCACCGAAGCAAGAGGTAGTGGATGAAGTTTATGGTTACGTTAAGGCAAATTATCATACAACAAAGCTACAAAATAATTAATTTGATGGACCAGACACCCAGGTGGAGGTCCCAGAGCTTGTTATTGTGAAAATAGAAGAACACTAGAACTCCACTTTAAATATAGACCTTAACAAGGGACTACCAAATAAAATGATTATCAGATGTGGTCAATATTAACATATTTAAATATTATGTTATGAGAATACAACATTTTAGTGCCATATTTTTAAACTCCCAGGACATATTCAAGCTAAAGTTATACCCAGGCTTGTTATCCCCCTTTCAAAACAGAGATGAAATCAAACTCCAAGCATTGGAGTTCACCAGAGCAAGAGGTAGTGTACGAAGTAGATGATCATGCTAAGGTAAATAAACATACAACAAAGTTAGTAAATAATAAATTTGATGAACTATACACCCAGGTGGAGGTCCACAAGCTTGTTGTTGTGGAAAGAGAAGAAGACTAGAACTCCACTTTAAATATTTTAAAGAAAAATAATCCGTCTGGGGGGGTGAAAAGAGTACATGAATAATATAATTCAGACTTAGATAAAAAACTGGAAATCCACTCAAAATAAAAACAATTGATGTTAGACAATCCCCCAGATTTTGACTTCTGAACTGCAGTTAGTCTTAAGGGAGTCCTCTCAAGGGATGTGGCAGGAGGTTAAAAAGAAGAAAGTTGAGAAAGGTGGGATTGAATATTATTCAGGATATATCTCCCATTATCCTTTGATTTTATTTTATGCCTTCTAATTCCCTTTTATTTTTCCCTTGGTCCTACTTCTTGGGACATTTTTGTTTTTTGTCATCACATGGTCATGTGTTGACTCTACCCTACTTTGCCAAGGTTTTTGATGTTTCTACTCAATAGGATTCTCTCCCCTTTGTAAAAAATTATCCTATTGGGGTGTCCTCATCCATTTATCTTCCTCTTTTTATTTTTTAATGTCATTGTATCTACAAAATGTAATTTCAAATTTTAATTAATATTAAGTTACAAATTTTTTTCAGGTGGAAAAAACTCAATGGACCCAGTGAAACACAATAAATGTATGTGACTCAAAAATACTTGTAAAGACAAATTTTGCATTCTAACATCCCCCTAAAACAAAACTTGGAAGGTCAAAATATAATGACATTAATAACTAGATACTTTAGAAAGTAAACTCAAACATCCCTCCTTAATAAAATTTCTTGTGTACAAATTTCTTGTATACCAAGCCACTCCCATAATTTTCCTCAACAAGGGGATCCATGAATATTTAATAAATTTTATCTTAAGTCCTCGTGAACATAAAATATATCAACCATTCTTTAATGCATTATCTAATGCATATTATTTATGAGCCCCAATGTGCTTAGTCTTAGCATGATAAACTAGACTATAATAAATTTGAATGGCACATTGATTGTCATTGTAGAGGATAGTTGAATTAACTCATGAAAGGTTGATATCTCATAGTAATTTGTTAATTATTGATGTTATATGTGCAACAATCACTACTCCTTTATTTTTCCTTAATGGTGGATATTGAAACTATCTTCTGCTTCTTTTGTAGCATCATAAAAGAAGGTTAAACATGAGATGAGATATGTATCCCTAAGTAGACTTATTATCATCAATATTTGTTGTCCAATATGCATTTGTATAACCTAGTAGGTGATAATCTTTGCCTCTAGAGGACATTAATTCTAACTGAATACTACCTTTAACTTATCTCAATATCATTTTGGTAGCTTATGAGTGGCATCTATAATAGGAAATATCTTTCATGGGAAATATATTTCTGAGCTTTAGTTAAGTATGATAGGTTATCCAAAAATTTCCTATATAATGTGGCATCAACCCTAGGTCTAATATTAAATTTCTATTTTATTATGGGGAAAGGGTTGTTTTACATTTTCCCCTATTAAATTTATTCACCAAATCAAGTGTATAATGTTTTTAAGAAATCTAAACACCTTCTTTTGACTATAGATCTTGTATCCAATGATAATAATGAACTAGTTTGATATTTTCCATGTCAAACGTGTTTTTTAACCTTCAATATGTGTATCAAGGAAGCACTATCACTTGTGATGATCAATTCGTCATTATAAAGAACCACAGTCATAATTTTTATATTGTCATTCTTGACATACACATTGTGGTCCATCTTGCATCTGTTGAAGGCATATGAAGGAAGAAACTTTTCAAGTTTCTTTAATATTGTAAACACCTAATTTTGCTACAATGTATATTGTTGTGATGTCTTTTTCATTTTTCATGTAATTAACATATTTGTGTACATTTTGATCTTTTCAAGCACTTTTCTCTAGCATTGATCACCTTTTAACCTTATGTCATCCATATTTCCTTATAAACACTTTAGATCTATTAGTTTTCTACATCAAGATCCATCCAATCATCCTCAAGTTAGCTTGATCTTTGTTTTTAGCCTTGTATAGACATAACCATAATCAACAGTCCATGTTTATAGAATGGTCATAATAAACAATGATTGATTATGGTCACTTAAAAAAAATGTGAGTCAATTTTGCATATGTTGATTTCTCATGTCATTATTTTCAATTCTCACTACTTTTCATAGTTTCCCTATACATGAATGTCTCCAAATTTGATTTCAAAGGTACCTATAAATAAAAATGTACCATAATTAATTTATCATCCACAATTAATAAATAAATCTCTTACAAGCTAAATCTCTCATGCACAATCATCAAGTCTTATCAAGGGGTTTTCAAATTGAGCCCAATGTGCCCTCATCATCAATTCAAGTCTTATGCCAATACACTTGTACTAAAATAAGGTCATAGTGAACCATATAGTTGCATTTGATTATATGAGGAGAAGATTTCAATTATCTTCTCTCATTTGGGTTGGAAACACTCACAAAGTACTAGAACTAAGTTGAAACTTGATTCTAAATGTGTGCAGTATGTAGCTGCAACCTTCAATGGGGATCGGACCACCAACCTTCCATGTATTCTATAAAAAAATTGAATTAAGGTTTCATCAAAGGATAATAAAATCCAAGGACTAGGCACAATAATTCCATGAAGTGAATCTATATTCTCATACCTCTACCACTACCAAAACATCTTAAAAAGTTTCAAACACAAAAAATCCAAATTTCCATAATTTTACCAATCTACCAAAATTTCCAAAAGCTTACCCTAATCAGATGTTTATTGATGGTTTATGATTATCATCATCTTCTAGATTAGATTTAATTTTTAGGGTTTTAGTCTGATCAGTCTCATAACATGTTTTCCAGTATCTTAAGTCATCTCCAAAGCCTAGGTAAGTCAAATTGAGGTATACCTCTCTTTATCCATCCCATGTTTAATTTACCAAGTTTATCAATCATTCAAGATTTCAATTATTAATTTTGAAACTTTAGTAAAATATTATTTACTAAATTTATGTATTTTCATTTATTTACACTTTTGCCATTATTTTATGTAATTATGTGTAGTGTTATTACATTATAGTGATTTTTTTGAAAAACATTTTCATGAACCCCTCGATTTTTTAAGCATATCAACCTTAGAGTTGTAAATTCTAATTCCCTCTAGTTTTTTTGTTGTGGTTTTCATTCAAATATGATTTATTTTGTGTTTTGCTTCATTGTTTCTATATCATAGGCCTTAGCTCCTTTTTGTAGACACCTAATTTTGGTACAAGATCATTTTCCATTGCATCGCTTTCATGATTTATCACAATTGATCTATTTGTGTACATTTGGATATTTTTAGACACTTTTCATCCACATTTGACCTTTCACGACCTTAAAAAAATATTTAGATTTCCTTATAAAAACCTTAGATCTATTGATTATCAGTATCAAGATCCTAATCAATTAACCTTTATTCAACTCGATCTTTGTCTTGATTTTTTCTCTATCAAGTCATAATCGACAGTTCTTTGATATTGACCCTATTATTATTTTTTATCCTTTCTATCTTGGGTTGATTCCCCATGCCTCAATTACCACTTATCACTATCTTCCTTTTATTGGCCATGTGTGTATGCATCCTTGAGAAACCTATAAATACAAATGTACCCTTATCCATTTCATATCTCATATCAATCAATTCCACCCATGAATTTCCTATTGAGATGCCTATTGAGTATATCAATTTCCCACTTGTTAAGGAGATTTCACATTGAGCCTACATTTTGTCACTATCATTTCAAGTCTCATGCCATCACACTTGTACCAAGGTAAGGTCATAAAAAATTATATAATTGTATTTCATTATCTAGAGAAAAGAGGTAAAGACATTGATCTCATTTTGGGTTGGGAACAATAAAAATCACTAGAAATACATTGAACCTTGATTATAGTTGTGTGGGATATATAACTACAACCCCTCGAGAGGGTGCCCGGGCCACCTACTTACAAATTTTTATATACTTGAAACATTGTGGAAATTTTTTATGGTGCTTGTATTTTTATTTATTTTATTGACTTTCCCAATGAGTAGTAACAAAAATTTAAACAATGGATAAATCACCCTTGGGAAGGTGATTTCCTGTGTTTGAGAGAACTCACTCGTAGGATATGAAAATAAAACCTCATGTGGCACTTTATGATTCAGTGAAAATATAATATATCCCAAAAATTACCAAATTAAGACAAATAATACATTGTATCCACTAGAATAGATATAAACAAGGATATTATCTATCTATCAAAGAAAGGCCATATCAAGTGAGAAGTGTTCCAAAACAAGGGACCACTTCCAAATAGATTTTTTCCAAAATAAAGGGAGCACTACTAAGAAAAATGAGTAGTGTGTACATGATGTAGCTAAATGGTATAGAATCCACACTAGTAGATCTCATGAAAATAATAATGATAATGCCACCATGATTGACCTTAGATCCATCCTAAGTAAACAAAGATAGTAAGTGAGGATGATTGCATGTGATTTGGTGTCATGTGCCCAAATTGTGCATCTAAGGAATCATATGTAGATGTGTCATGACTCTCATGTCTAAATGAAGTAACATCAAGCTTATCATGCCTAAATGAAGGTATAGGAAGGCTCATGTGTTACTCAATTCCTCATGAAGATTGGAGTGAACAAAAACATGTGAGTGTGCATAAAGTTGACCTAAGGAAGTAACATTTGCTCTATAGTCAATGTCATGGCGAGTAATCCTGTGAATAAGTTGGATAGGGGAAACTATGCCTTGCAAATGTTTACCTATGCCTCTGCTAGAATGACCCATGGATCAAAGAGTGAGACAATCAAACCTATTTGTGTGATTTTCAAATGAGCCAAACATAGATATAGGTAAATCTAAATTGGGGGTTCCAATAGACATAACAATGTCTACATCAAGTACAATAAGAAACTCATGATTAGATAGATCATAGGATCATGATACATCAATAAGATCATAATCAATGACGTAAGGTAGACTATGCTCAATAAGAGGTATGTCTAGGGTGTCAATTTGATGTTTGAAGTGTGTAATTATTTCTTGCAATGACTGAAGGAAGGTGTATTTTTAAAAAATTAGTGAGAGCAATAAAAAGTTGTGTTTTTTGAACTTCCTATTCACTTCAACAAATCTTACAATGTCTTCCTAAAGCGAACATACTTCAAAATAAAGTGGTGTTTTTAGAAAGTGGGTTTTTATTTACCTACATGAGAGTGTGGTCATCTCGGCAAGAAGATATTACAAAAATAAGGTTAAAACCTTGAAGATAACCTCAAAAAATGAACACACTAAAAAAACCCCTCCCAAATTGTTTATAATGATGCAATTTTTATAATAATACCTCAATTAATGAGTGGGTATGCAAGCCATGATGTGAAGGATCCCAACCAAAAAATTGTTATAAGCACTAACAAGGATCCCCCAAATGAATTAAGTGGATATTTATAAAATAGTGAATTTACAATTCAAATATAAGTGAAAATGAGTAAAATTTAATAAAAACACAACTTCTATCATTTCATTTATAAATTCAAATTTTCATATTCAATCTTTTTTGGCAAATTTTGGACTGTATTGTGTGGGAAGATGGACTCTAAGTTGAAGAGATCCACAAAGCTAATAATTTTTCTGAAAAGATAAGATGTATATGTCTTTGAGTGCAAGATAGATTAAGAGAGTCTTGAGCAACTTAAAAATTGAGAGATGATTAACATGGAGTTGAGCATAAGTTACATATTAGAGATAAATTATCATTGTATTTAAGAAAACATAAACTCCAAGGTAAAGTTAAGAAACTAAAACCACTTTGGTCCATTTGAGATTCTTGAACAGATAAGAAAAATATGCTTTCAAATTAAACCTTCCTGCATACATGAAAATCTATTCATTTTTAATGTTGAAAACTTGCATCTCTTTGAGCCTTCTATACTAGATGAAAAAGGTCTATTGCTACCTTTCATTGAATATCTAGATCTTAACAATCAAGGGGAGTTGGATAAATATGTTTTGTAGAGGAAGGAGAGAGTATGAATGAGAGGAGTGAAAGAAAGTTGGCAAATTGGATTGAAAGGGCAATTTCCAAACAAAGTCAAGCGGTATTCAAAGGAGCAAGTGGGGGGAAAGTTCCCTCACCTTATGAGTCCTTCAGATTTTAGGGACCAAAACCCACCTAATTATGGAGGAATTGTACAAATTGGATCATGAAAATGTTATTAAAATGCCACATCTTGTTTTACCAATACTAGATTTTGAAAGCACTTGTTTGTGATTAATGTTATATGTTAACATAAGGATAATTAATAATAGAAATATTAATTTATTTGTTGTACAATCAGGGATATTGATTATTTTTATCTTATTTCATATAATTATGTAATGAAATTAAGGGAATTACTTGGATAAATTGATTTTATGCAATTATGGGGAATAATTGTCATTCTATTTTTTCATTTTTTTACTATATTATATCATGTAGATTGCATACCATGACTTGGATAACTTTATTCTTGTTTGACTATTTGTGACATAGGTAAACCCCCTTGGTGGGAGGGAGAGTACCATCAGAGAGAATAAACTAGATGCAAAAACTATACGCAGTGGAGAGAGAACCATGTGGATTGGTTTGTGATCATTTTATCTATTAGACATAGACATGTCTACTTTCACCTATTTTGGCATGGGTAGTGACCATCTAGGTTTGGGTGATTGACTTGCTAGGTTGTATTGCTTTAATCTTCTAAATTTGATTGTTGTAGTAGATGCACTTGACTCTAGGGATTTTCAGAGCATTGTTAAAATTATAGGATGTGTGTTTCATGCTAGCAATTTACATGTGGTTGACTTTTTGGATGACAATGACTTGGTGTGATTAACGCATGATCATTTTATGATTTTCAGGTCATTTTTAATAGGGCATCAAGTTGAAAACTCAGTAGACCTATACAAACTAAAAATTATGTATGAAAGACCATTTAGGCCGTACATGTCTTGCAATTTTGTTGCTAATCATTATTGACGAACTTAAAACTATTTTTTGATTCACTATAGTGACTAGGGGCTTGGTTTCAAGGGGCCACCAATTGCAATAAGTGCATCTTGTTAATACTATATTCTTGGTTGGTGTATATATATATATATATATATATATATATATATATATATCTTATTCAAAAAAATTATTATTGAATATATGTTTGGAGTTGATTTAAATAAATTTTTTGTTTAAAATAATATATTGGATTAATAATCAACCATTTATAATAGGCATTAATAGTAATCTTAGAATTTCAACTTAATATTATCTATCAATTAAAATTTGTTGACTACTACTTTTTAGAGACCTGTTATTTACAATTGCTTTTATATACAAATTTTCATATTAGAGTGTTGTCTTCTCATAAATATCAAAATTCATTATATGTTTATATATTTAATTGAGTGAGTACATGAAAAATATAATATCTGCTAATTTTTAAGCTTGTAGAATTATGCGACTTGCTAAAATTTCTAATGGTCTGAAACAAAAACAAGCTACAACCTATCAATTTCTAGGTTAATTGGGTCCAACTATATTGATATAAAGTGATAATATGACCTCAAATTTATAAATAAGTCAATGTTTTTTCTATTTGACAAATCTTAAAAGATGAAAGTGATGCAAGTGATATAGGCTATAATGAAGTCTTGATATGTTGGTAAAATATAAGTGCAATGGCATATGTGAAGTTGGAAACGTAGTCTAAGATCGAGAAGATAATAAGATAATATGATATTGAGACCCAAATGAGTTATAGTGTACATGAGTTAATGTGTGGCAATAAGAAAATGAAATGATGTGGCTTAAAACTAATGTAGGAATATGAAATGTGTGGCAATACGAAAATGAATTAATGTGGCTTGAATCTTATAAGCCTATTAGATTATTTTAATGCATTATATGATAATGATATTATTGTCCATGAAAGGCTAAAATCGGTCCAAAAGGATTGAGAAAGAACAACGTAAAACAAGGTAAAAGGAGTGCAAGAAATATTAAATTAAAGTGTCATAGTTTTGAGAAGGCTAAGAACCGCAAAATGGGTAATGTTTAGTTGAAATGATGGGACAACAACTTATGATTAAGATTAAGTATAATACCAATACAATCATATATGTAAAACATTAGATTTTAATCTATGCATTAATATTTATAAAATGTTAGATCTAATGATGTCCTTTAATCACTTTTGGAAACCTATAGTAATCACCTTAATGATAAGATGTGTTTTTTTAATGAAGGTTATGGTTTGAAATGTTCTTAGGGACTAATAATCTAGAAAGCTTTTTAGTTGTGATGAAAAGTAGAATGTTTGTGTTAAGTGTTGTTATGTTATCGTAAAGTTTTTATCAGTGTTTTATGGGGATACATTTCTCCCAAAAAATCTCACATTTTTAAGATGGGGAAGTCCCCGGGATATGGGGATGTCGGGGGACGTTCCCCAACCGACCCTCCACCTCCGCTACGAACTGACGCCATCTACGGGATGTTTTCCACTAAGAGGGGATGTCTTCGGGGCATCCCCTCAAAAGGGGGACGTCTTGGGGACTCTGGAACGTCCCTAGAACATCCAAGGGACGTCAAGACATCCCTCGACCCCATAAAAAATGCCCAAGCGTCCCCCATGCAGGTGGACACCAACAAGTATTTTTTTTATTTTAAAAAATATTTGAGTTTTTGAGCCCTCTACTGTAACCCTAATCGCTAATGGGTCCCACCGCCACTCCCAAGGCCTCCCAATAACTTATAAAAAGCCCTCTCCCTCTCATTCCAAATCACACAAAAACTTCATTGAGTGAAGTAGAGAGCTGAAAGTAGAGGCAACAATCTAAGAGGGAGAAGTTTGCAAGAGGGAGAGAGCATTAGGAGAGGGAAAGTGAGATCAAGAAGATGATACAGAAGCCAAGAAGACTCAAGACTCTTCAAGTTCATCATTTCAGCCATAAAGTAAGCCCTATCACTTTGCATTTGATTCTTTCAATTTCTGATTTTTAATTTTTAAATTTTTGTTTCATTGAATCATTTGTAATTTGTTTTGTTCTTTGATTCATGTCATTGAATCATTTTTTAATTGAAAATTATTATATTTATTTGTGATTCATTCAAATGCTTAAATTTTAAATTTTAATTTTTTTAAATCTTCATTCAAATTAAATGCTTAAATTTTAATTTTTAAATCTTAAGAAGAAGGATTCCTATTTGTGTATCCTCTGCTTTCGCGCTTCGTGCAACCTGAAGTAAGAAAAACAAAAAGAAAATTCTTGTGTCTTAATTTTAAATTTAATACCTTACATTATGCATGGTTTGAATTTTAATTTTTAAATTATAAACTTACAAAATGAAAAAAATATATATCATTTCTTGCAGTGTCATTATGAGTTCTCATAGCATGAGTGAGGATGAAGGTCAACCTCAAGGGGTTGAGGTTGAAGCTGAAAGTGAAAATGATTCTGATTATGCACATGATGATCCTAGTTTAGAAGCAATGAGAGCTGACCATGAAAATCAAACTAGTTCTGTTGGAGTCCAAATTACAGTTGCACTTCACAAGCCCTATAATAATATGCTAAGGGTCCCTTTGATCCAAATAAACATTTACAACAATTTACAAGCAAGGTACCTTCAAACCCTGGGACATCTGGGGGCACTAGGAAATGGAAGTGCAATATATGTGACCTTGAATGGTTTGGCATCATGACTAGAACAAATGCTCGCCTCCTTTTTATCTGAGGCAAAGGCGTAGATGTATGTGAAAAGGTGGAAAAAATCTAAAATTTAAGGCTGAAATATGTAAATTATGGGGTGCCAATGAAGAAGATGCACCTACATCTATTACTTTGCCACCAAAATGAAGGGGTCATCAGAGATGAAGTTATACTTCTAGTACTCTGGATAGGCCAATGGCAATGAATCCATCTAGTTCAAGGGCAGCAAGGCCTAAGGGGAAATGCAAGGTGACTCGTGATGCTTCAAATCCACTGACAAATTTTTTCAATGTGCAAGCAAAGGATGAGGTAGATGATGCCATTGGAAAATTCTCCTTTGCCAATGACATTCCATGCCATGTAGCTCACTCTCCTTATTTTAAGGAGGTCATGGCAAATATAATAAGAGCAGGACCACCATATCTGCCATTAAAAGAGACTAAATTGAGGACAATAATCTTGGATAAGAACTATTCCAAGATTAATATTTTAATGGAGAAAATGAAGAATACATGGGTCACAAGTGGATGCAGCATTGTCATGTATGGGTGGACGGACATTAGGCATTGTCCACTCATCAATATCATGGTTACAAGTACAGTTGGCCCTTATTTCCTTAGGGCTATTGATTGTTCAGGGCATCACAAGGATGTTGATTTTCAGTTCCAGATCCTCAAAGATGTTATAGATGAGGTTGGGCCACAAAATGTGGTTCAAGTAGTGTCAAATGTAGCTCATGTGTGCAAAGCAACAGAGAAGTTAATTGAGGCAGCCTATAGACATATTTGGTGGACACCTTGTTATGTGCATTCCATGAATAATGCACTGAAGGACATGGGAAAAATCAGCTAGATCAAATCATTTGTTAGTGATGTTTGAGATGTGCAGATGTTTATCTACAACCACCACAATTCACATGCACTCTCCAAGACCTTCTCCAAGAAGGAATTCTTGAAACCTGTAGAGACTAGGTATGCATCATACTTTATTCTCTTAGAGAGGATGCTTGAGTTGCAATAGACATTACAACTAATGGTTATGACAATAGAATGGAATCAGTGGCCTGAGTCAAAGATAGAGCAGGGGAAGAGGGTGAAGGAGGTGGTGAAGAGTGATGTTTTTTGGGCTAATGTAAAATATATTGTCTCCATCATTACGCCAGTCTTCAAAGTGATTAGATAAGGGGATGCTAATTCACCTACCCTTGGAGAGGTGTGTGAGTGCATTGATACTATGCTTGATCAAATGAAGGTTGTTGTATGAGAGAAGCACCCCACATTGTAATTCTGCATAGAACATATTCAATTGATCAATCATCACAGATGGGAGAAGCTCAACACTCCCTTACATATGGTTGCCTATGCATTGAACCCGAAGTGGCATGTGCAAAGGCCTGGTAGACTTACGCCTATACAAGATGTTGAGGTGAAGGCAGGGTTCATGAAAACTATTCAAAAAATGTAGATTCTACAGAGGCTAGCATTATTCGTACTGAGTGGACAAAATTTGCCACTCTTAGGGGATATTCGCAAGAGGTCAAAATAGATAGGGAGATAATGGCACATGAGGAACCAATTTTGCGGTGGACTTTGCATGGGCCTAGTTCTTTGACTACCAATCTAGCCATTCATTTATTGTCTCAGGTTTCTAGTTCTTTTGTTGCTGAGAGGAGCTAGTCTACTTATAGCTTCATCCACTCCATTAAGAGGAACAGGCTTACCTCTAGGAGGGCAGAGAAGCTTGTGGTTGTACATAGTGCCTTGTGTGTCTCATTGATCGCAACACACTTATGTAAAAAGAGAGTCCAATAGCCAAATAAGATGTAGAGCCAGAGGAGCCAACACAGATTGATGATGATGCTACATAGATAGGGCTGATTGGTATTGGTTCGGAGGAGCTTGAGCGCGTGGAGTTCAGTAGTTTTAGTAATGAAGATTTTAACGAGAACTTTGGGGATGATTAGCCATTGACTCATTGAGTCATTTGTATTTAGTATTTAGTATTTCACTATTTTGTTTTTGAACATTGTTGATACTTGATTGTAATCATGAATCATCATTATGAAATTTTGAAAATTTTGAATTTGATATTTTCATTTTCATTTTCAATGTTCATTGGTTCAATGGATCAAACTTGAAACTTAATTCTTAAAAATAAAAAGATAAAACTTAAATTATTAAATCAAAATTTTAAATTGTTGATGTTCAATGCAATATATTTATTCCTTGTACATCTTTTTATAACTAATTTTTCAAGTACTATATGCATTTGCACCGCTCCCCCACCATCATCCCCCCATCATCCCCAAACTTAGGCCTCCCATCCCCCATCCCAAAAACCTATCCCCCCATCCCCCCATCAGGAAACTCTATGGAACTATGGTCCTTATCGACTTGACTACAATCTTATATTGCTTGCTGACTTATTTGGAATGGAAACTTGAACCTAAGTAGTTGTTTGATTGGTTGTTAGCTCATAGTTGACCATGAGAAGTATCTGTGTTGTGATGACAAACTATGTGGACCCTAGTGGTTATCATCTTGTAAGGCTTAAACATATATGAGGTCTTACGGATAATACTTACCTTAAATCATGTAATTGATATTGTTCAATGTTATGTAGGTCCTACAATATTGATTGCATGTATATGTCAATGTTTGATGTGTTCAAACGTTGCACCATTACTAATTTTATTGCTATAAGATGATATATATCCTAAGGGGATTTGCATGTTGCTACCTTGGGATAGTATGCAAGTCCTATTGGTAACATAGGAATGTTTTGCAAGGCATATGCCTTTGCCTTGGCAATTATGGTATACATAGTAATGTATTTTTTTAAGTGGTGGTAATTGTGGAATTCAACCTTATAAAATGATTAAGGGAACACTCCTCGATATAATTATAACTAAATGCAATTTCAAATTTGATCTCATTTTATAACAACGTTGTTATTACAAGGTAGATAGCCACTTATTTTATTTTACATGCTTTAGCGAACCTTGATAAATGCCATATTGGATGAAAATTACGGTTTTCCTCTGATGCAAAACTCCTTGAAGAATTTGAATACAACCCTATTGTCCATGAGGGATTGAATCATGTGCGGATATAGGTGGTTAGATCTTATATGCTAGATGTTTGGATAACATATTTATGTTGGGATATTGCTTCTTGATGTATTATCAATCCCTACACCAATACCTTGTGATAACACTTCTCGTAAGTGGTATGGAATACTTATGAATTATGTTATCATTCATGTAATATACATGGATCAAAAGATGCTCTTTTACTTGCAATTGTATTTTAAGATATACCCCTTTTGGATTTGGAACTTGTATTGGGGGATGGGACCCTTGATAAAAAATGTTAAAATTATATTTAGTGGATGAACACTCTTTGGAAGATGAAACTCTATTTATAGATGTTAAATTCATTTATAGTGGATTTTGGATATCAAAACACATTTGGAAAAGGGATACCTTGTGGTAAGGCTTGTGTTTCATTCTTAGTTGAAAACTTGTGTGGATTATTTTTCTTGTACGCAATAAATAGAAAAATGAAGTGGTTTTGTACTTCTGATTATGAACCTTAATCTTTGGTTATGCCTTGGTTTAGTGATGTGGTTTTTATTTGATATGACCGTTGTTTTGGAATTAGTGTTTGAGTTTTATTAGGACATGTAGATGATTAGAGTGATATTGTCTTTGTGTGCATAAATGGATTGGTGAGATTGGGAGCCTATGAGATGATTGAATAGCTTGAGAAATGTGTAATGAACATTCTAGGATGTGATAATTATAAAGATGGAACATGTATTCTAGTGTATAAGGGTTAAATTTTTATGTAGGTTTCACCAAGGTCTACTAAGGCCGACTAAGGTCTACTTAGTCAAATGACCAAATGCATATACCTTAGTATACGTCAGAATTATATATATATATATATATATCTCAATATATGTTAGGAAATTTATATCATTATGATTCTAGTTTATTGTCATGTACCACATTTATGCAAATTAGTTGCATGTTGTTTTGATGACTTGTATATGTACACATGGATTCTCTCTTACTCTATCAATTCTCTACATCTAATACCTTTATGGAATGGTAGGGCCACTTCTGGGAGTTGGAAGGTATGTGGGGGATCCGTTAGGCTCTGTGGTTGGAAGAAATGCACTCCAATGATGCTCTCCCTCTTCTATTTCAATTTATGTTTTCTTCAACGTGGAAATTTTGCATGTGTATAGTACTTTAGTGACACGCTATTCTTATTATTTGTTATTGGACTGTCATGTTGGGCAGATGAATGTAATCATTGAATGATAACTATATAATTCTTGTATTGGTAGATATACATGATAAAATTACCATAATTTTATAAACAAGAAAGAATATTGTACCTTTATTTTGTTTGTACTTAGCAAATGAGAATGTAAAACTTGTGGTAAACATGGGTAATGATGATTTGTATTATTTGGATGATTATTACTTTGTTATGTAAATGGAAGTGACTAGACAGTATATGTTTGAGCAACAGTTATTATACATCTATATTTAGATCATATGAACAATTATTATGGTATTTCATAATGGAATTTGAAAGCAATAACGGATATTGTACTATGATGAATATTGGAATCAATATTGATGTTTTCATTGGTGTATTCTTTTCTGATTTTCTTACTTAATAAGAGTTGGTTGAGAATGTAGGACTAGGAATCGAGTCTCATTCTCGATTGTTGATTATCATATTAACTCAAAAAAAAAGTATGGAACATTTTCCGCTATCCAACTGGGAGGTTCTTACACAATATAATTAATTCATTACTCTCAAAAAGTAGTCAAAAAGACTAAGAATCTCAATTGAAACACTCAACATTCGTAACCAGATGATTTTTAGTCAAGATCATATCAATACATAATGCGCATTGGTCTACAAATATTGAAAGAGGTTCTACAGTGATGCGAACACTACCAGCATAAGCAAGAGCTCTGCTACAAGTGGCAATTTTGCAATGCCGCAAGAGGCAATTTTTCCCTACTGCAAGTGGAATTTTGCATGAAGACATTCAACAGATATAATAACAGATGTAGACAATCTCTTATCTTCTTTGTCTTTTGGGCTTCTTGTCTAGATCCTAACATGATGTAAATATACAAATACATGTAAAAGGTCATTATAAAAATATCCTTAACATTTCTCTCACTTTTCTTCTGGGTTTAGCATATTAGGAATTAAGTGTTGCTGGAGAGTTTGTTTTGAGAAAGTTGGAAAGCATGTACAAGTATTAGGGCATGTTGTATTGGTGATTGATGTTCATGAAACTTTAGAGAAAGCAGTAAATCTATAACAACATAATGAGATAGTGGCTCTTTCATGGAGTTTTCTTACATCAGTTTCTCTAGGGTAAACAACTTTTTGTGTTGCTCTTATTTTTTGTACTTCTTTGCAAATTTCCTTATTTTTCTTGCATGCAACTTTTTACATTTCAATTTATAACAAAAACGGTATTTCAAATATAAATAGACTCCTCTTTGATAAATCTTAAGATAATAGGAAGTATGCCAATCAAGTTGTGTTGGGAAAGTCATAAGATTCATGTTGATGAATTAGTTCAAGAATATATATATTAATTACGGGTCAATTGTGCATTTTCAAATAATACCCATTTCCTTTCTTTGAGGGAAATTTGAGCTTTAATGTATATGCACAAAATTTTGTAGCTCTTGTTTAGAGTGGTGATGTTTATGTCCACTCACCCTATGACTCTTGTGAAACAATTTTATTTATTTTTTGGTTGGGATTTTGTTTTTGTTACGTCTATAGGTAGGATGGTGGTAAGTGGAAACATAAACTATTCTATCAACAATTTCATGATGTATAATTTTTGTATCACATTGATCGATTTTAATTTTATCCTCTCTTGGATTTTTAGATCATTCACTTTGTACAAGTAAATCTTATTTGGCAATTCAACTCTAGTTCTCCAACATGTTCATGTTGTCCAATTCTCAACTTTATCAATCGAATATGTTATTTAGTGTGCACAAATTTACAAGTATTCTCACCTTGCTTTTTACCTAAGCATTGTGTTCCCCACACACTTTTTTGCTTGGCATTTTAATTAGATGTGGATTGTATATTTTTTTGTAACTTCACAACAAAATCGGATGAAAAAACTACTTTGAAAGAACTTATGTTTCTACCCTTGATGTTGTAGGTTGATGTAAATATTAGTGAATTTATGTTTATACTCATGATAATTTTTAAGATTCAATCCGACAACCACCTTGGTTAATGTGAGTACCCATAATAATTTAATTTCACAACAATCAACAAGTTTGTTAGCTAATGTGTTTACTCATATAAATTAATTTCACTACAATAAATGTGAGTATGAAGAGTTACAAATACAACCCACTTCCCTCAATCATTCCCTATGGTAAATCTAATGTAGTCCACCTATTTTTTATTCTTTAAAGTCGACCTAAATAGAGACAAATTTGTCAATCTTGCTTCCTCCTTCATCTTCCTATGCATTTCCAATAACAAAATTCTATGTATTTCATTGACATTATAATTCATAAACTTAAGTAGTACTGGGCAAATAACATTTGTATTTTTTTAACATATTTTATTGTACACCTTTAGAGTTTAAATGCCTATGGGCGCTACACGTATTTAATATCATAGCATAACTTGTAGATCATGGTTTTTGTGCCAGCATGTGGATTACTTAAGTCATATTATCAAATAAACAAAAATATTTGATATGGTTTTTTGTTGCATTGTAGTGTATTTAATGTTAACAAGGATGGAAGTATTTTGTAGGCTATGCTCAACTAAAATTTTATTAGATTGATTTGATACTAATTTTTTTTATTGTGTTATATTAGATTGATTTGATACTAATTTTTTTTATTATGTTATATTAGATGTATGATTTTGCATGGTAAAACAGTGTTTGTGCAAGGGATAATTTTGTTTTTCGAAATTGAAAGTTGCAATTGGGAGGACAATATCTTGATGTTGTGATAGCAACCTCAGAAAGACAATATTTTGATGACGTTTATAGGTCAAATACCGCGAGTTAGACTCAAGGAGTTACTAAGAATTCAAAGAGTTCAATGTTATCTTCTAATTTTATATTATACTTTTTTATTGTAATCCCTAAAATATTTGTTTCTTTGAATTAAAGGACATAATCCCAATAACAAATCCAAACTTCTTTTCAATGGTACACCTCTAAATACATGTTGGGCATGATATCCCATAAATAATAATAAAATATTCTCATTTATTTTGTGCAAAAATCTACATTCAAAAGAATCATTTTTCCAAATAAACTTTGCTTGGTCAACCACTTTACTTATAAATTAAAAATTACGATAGTGATATTTAAAAAAAGAAACATCAAGAAGTGGATACATATTTTTATAATCATTCATCAATATTTCTGTAATCCTTACAAAAAAATTGCAATCTACCAAAACTTTCTCAATTCATTTCCTATGTCTTCAAATAATTTCCACTGTTATGACAACTAAAAACATAAATATATTTATATGACCATCAAATTTAACCCCTAACAAGCTCTACGGGGTTCAACTCTGTTTTAAAATTTTCGTTGTGTAACACCTTTAGAGTTTAAATGCATATGGCCGCTACACATATTCAATATCATAGCATAACTCGTAGATCATGGTTTTTATGCCGGAATGCAAATTACTTGAGTCATATTATCAAATAAACGAAAACAGTTGATACGATTTTTTGTTGCATTGTAGCATATTTAATGTTAACTCCGATGGAAGTATTTTGTAGGCTATATTCAACTAAAATTTTGTTAGGTTGATTTGATACTAAATTTTTTTATCGTATTATAATAGATGTATGATTTTACGTGGTAAAACAGTGCTTGTGCAAAGGTTAATTTTGTTTTTCAAAATTGAAAGTTGCAATTGGGAAGGACAATATCTTGATGTTAGGAAGGACAATATCTTGATGGTGTTTATAAGTCAAATACCAATAGCTTTCACAAGTTAAACTCGAGGAGTTGCTAGAAATCAAAGAGTTTAAAGTTATCTTCTAATTTTAAATGTTACGCTTTTTTAATGTAATCCCTAGAATATTTGCTTGTTGGAATTAAAGGACATGATCTCAATAACAAATGCAAACGTATTTTGAATGATACACCTCTGAATACATCTTTGTTTGGTCAGTCCTTTGGCGTAGAGGTTAAATTTTATGGACCACTTTACCTATAAAGTAAAAATTACAATTGTGATATTTAAAGAAACGTCAAAGAGTGAATATATATTTTTATAATCATATTCATAAATATTCCTGTAATCCTTACCAAAAAAAATTAGTGTACCAAAACTTTATCGTTTCATTGCCTATGGTCTTCAAATAATTCCCACTCTTATTTCAACTAAAAACATAAATATGTTTATATGACCATCAAAGTTAACCCCTGACAAGCTCTAGAGGGTTCAATTCTGTCTTAAAATTTTCGCTGTATATAGATAACTCGCATGGCAAGTTTCTACCTGCAAGTTTCTAAAATATTTTTTTCTTTACCGTAGTCGAATTCGTGAGACTTTTGCAGTAGGTATTGTCTGTAATCTTTAAATTTTAATATGACATGCATGGGGTTGCATCTTCCAGGCTTTATGTTTTTCTGTTTCAACACTCGTAGCTCGTCTCTGTGTATTATTCATTCCCAGCTCCTTCGGTATTTATGATAGCTTCACCTGCGTTTGAAATTTCCTCAGAGGAACAAAGAATAACCCAGTGCTATATTGTCGCAATCTAATATCCCAAATTTCGTTCATTCTACTGTCTGCTTTTAAGATATAAGGTTATGTGATCTACATACCACTTCAGCTATATTTTTTAAAAGCCATTACAACAAATGGCTCAGAAATTAAAAAACCATTAGATAAAATAAATAGTTCCGTCCAATTTGATATTTTTCGACGACATGATCATTCTCCTATATGCTTCCTAAGAAAATATCTTAAATTAAATAGGCTATTTTTCCTTCCAGTTCCAGAATTGAGACCCAATTCTCAGTTCCAAAAAGAAGGCAATGTTCAGAATTTATTTCCCTGGTTTACGATGGGAACTGGCCAAGACAAAATTATAAAATAAAATGCTTATCAATTGAAATCTCAAGTTTGTTTAGCAAATATGCGAACCAAAGTGAGAATTTTCTTTCTGGATCCAGAATCGAGAAAAACAATAATGAGCAGAATTCATTTTCCTGCTTTACTATGGAAACAGGACAAGATAAAATTACAAAAGAAATGCTTAAACTCAACGTTGTTTCATCTCTTCAATTTAAATCTCAGGTCCGAGTAGCATGTAACAAGTTATGTGAGCATTATAGAAGAAACAACTGTTCTCTAAACGCATACCCTAATTTGGTAAATCCAGTATTTTGGCCTTGTAGACTCGAAAATCAAATGATAGAATGCTTGCAGACTTTGTATTACTTACAACAAACATTCAGTGGAGTCCAAAAGTGTTCTGTATGGGGCACCATCCACATGATTAACAAATTTTAATCACTGCCAAATTTAAAATATGTAATTCAGTATATTATGCACCATTAAATAGAACTGCAATGATACCTTTCTATGCAATCCCCAGAAATCAAGTGATAGAATGCTCGCAAACTTTGTATTGCTTACAACAAACATACAGTGGAGTCCAAAAATGTTCTGTAGCATGCATCATCTACATGACAAACAAATTTTAGCCACTGCCAAATTTTCAATACATTATTCAGTACATCTAGTATGCAGCACTAAATTATAAATATAACTGTAATAGTACCTTTTTATGCAAGCCTTAGCTTAGTACAATCTCATACTGACAAGTTTGACTTGTATAAAAACAATACAGAATTTATAAAATCATTGTTGATTTACACTGGAGTCTATTAATTCATAATGCAAGTAACGGAGTTTCTGCTACTCAAATTAGCAGATATGCTATGGTCAGTGAGAAATAAGAATATTCGCTTTAGAATGTGTTATCTGCGATAGTATTTGCTTGATCGTAAGGTCTCTCATCTCCTCATCCAAACCTGGAATCATTCAACTTTTTGCAATGTACTTTCCAAAATGCAAAGATTCTTGCATCTATTGAGAAAATTTCCCATGATATGCAACTTCCACAAGAAAGTTTGATTTGGATAACAACAATAAAGAATTTATAAAAACATTGTTGATTTACACTGGAGTCTATTAATTCATAAATAGTCTCATTATTTCTGCAAATAACAGAGTTTCTGCTACTCAAATTAGCAGATCTGCTAGTCAGTGAGAAATAAGAATATTTGCTTTAGAATGTGTTATCTACGATAGTATTCACTTGAAATGATTCTAGAGAAGTCGTAAGGTCACTCATCTCCTCATCCAAACCTGGAATCATTCGACTTTTTGCAATGTACTTTCCAAAATCGCTAATATGCTTGCATCTATTGAGAAAAATTCCCATAATCGGCACAACTTCCACAAGAAAATTTCATAACTATTTCCCCACCCATTTCGTCACAATAGGATTAGATATCCTTCTCGATGAGGTGTGGTTGCTCCCTGACAATAGAATTGATATAAGATTAAAAATCCCTACGACACCCGCTGAAAAATTGTCAAATTATTTGTTACTTAGAAACACTGATAGTGTTCACAATGAGATCACTTGGGAAACAAAAACAAATTACAAGTTTCTAGGCCAAATGAACTTTCACGTAAAATATACCCTACCATGACAAGGCAGAGTATCAACAAAGCTTCTTTTGATCTTTCATAATATGAGGTAAAAGATGAAATAATCACATGATGAGGTACCTGATCAGAGGTCTACTTAAATGTTTAAGGCAGAGGATCAACAAAGCTTCTTTTGATCTTTACATTATGAGGTCAAAGATGAAATAATCACACGACCAGGTACCTGATCGGATGTGTACTTTACCGTTTAAATGTAACCATGATATGTATATATTTTTATATATGGCCAACTCGAGTTTCTTCAGTGGTCAAGTTTTCTTATCTGACATTGGGTTTTATACTCTCTTTTATATCCTTTTATATTCTCCTATTTATAGCACAAATCAATGCACACACGAGAAAAAATACAGGTGATTACCGCAGACATATTACTAAATTTACATGATGTAAACAAATATTTAGTGAAGACTTCGGGCTTCCACAATCCATGACGTTAAAGAACAAATCTTCCAGAAAAACTTGCGATAAAAGATGAGAGGATCAATTTGCAAAGAATAAATTTGTGATCCTATAATATTTCATTGCAATTTTCTGAAAGATTTATTCTTTAACACTATTTGATTTGTCACTTTGTAGTGTTTTAGTCAGAGGATGCACACCTAAGTCAAAGGGGATATGAACAGTCATATGCAAACATGCATAATCATAAATAGATATTTACAAACCAATGCACACAACACACGATCCTAGACATGCCCAAAGCTTGTTCATCAACCTCCAAATGAGAACTATATGAGCCTTTACCCCAAAGCGAGAGATTGACTGATAAAAATAATAAGTATTCTATTAACTCATAGTGACCAGCATAATAAATTATCAACTTTGTCAACTATTCAAATTCACCATTTCTTTACTAAAGAACATGCTATTGAATTGAACAGTTCTGATACTCCAAGGTGTAAATTTACAATTTAACGTATTTAAGAACATACTGAATTGAACAGTTCTGATACTCTTTAAGGTGAAAATTTACAATTGAGCACAATCATACAGTGCAAGTACAAGGATGAGCAAATGCCAAAGAAGTAATGTTGAGGTGCGGTGTGTTATCAAAGCCAAAGATAAATTGCACTCTTTTAATTGAGATTGAAACTTACAAAAATTAGTCGACCTCTACAAAGGCCTTGATAATATGATAAAAGATGTTAAGATTCAAGAAGCAACCATGATACTTGCTTCTACTAAAGCTTGGGACTTTGTCGGTACTCTTAGTTCTAATGTATAATTTCAACTTGACACGGTTGTTCTAAGGGGTGAAAATGTTCCCAGAACTTGCCTGCACACAAATTAATTTAGCAACAAAAACATAGAAAATATGCACTGCAACTGAAAGAAGATACAAAAATTGTATTGAAATAACAGAATCACACTACAAAGTATCGCAGGCCTCTTCAAGGGGACAACCTCCTTTGAACACGGCCCAATACAAAATATTCAATATATAACTTTCCCTCTTGCACTTGCTCTTTATTTAAACTAATCTACGCAAGACAACTACTACTTCCCGTACATATGAGATAATTACAAATAGATAATGGGGCGACTTACAAAGCATATATGTCCAAGCTTTTATTAATAACACCCAATACAAAAGAAAGAGTTAGGACAAAGGGGTCCTAACATGCCCCCCCTCTTTAAAAAAGCTTTGCCCTTAAAGCTTGGGATGAGGAAACTGCTGCTGTAATTCGAGTAAGGGTTGTTCCCACATTGCGTCTTTCAAAGGCATGTTGTGCCAATGTACCAGAATTTTTGTAATAATGTGGATGTGGAGATGGCGTGATCACCTATGTAGGATAGACTCAAGTTCAAGAAGGATAGATCCTTCAGTATCGAGCTCAGATAATGTAGTATGGGCTCAAACATGTTGACCAATGACCTCCTTCAAACAAGATACATGAAAAACATGATTGATCTTGGAAGAAGAGAGAATATACAACTTGTATGCCACAAGACCAATCTTTTGGAGAACTTTATAAGGGCAATAAAACTTGGGTGCTAGTTTTTAACAACTCTTGATCTTCAAGGAGGACTGCTTATAAGGTTGTAATCATTGTAAAAACATGTCCCCTATGTCGAAAGCTCATTCAAAGAAGTGTTGATCAGCCTATTGCTTCATGCTGTTTTTTTGCCAAATGGAGGTTATCCTTGAGAGTTCTAAAGATATTTTCATGTGTGCTGAGCGTAGAATCCACTTCCTAAACCTTGGAATTGCTTGGAAGGTAAGTTTGAAGAGACAATGGTTGCTGACCATAGACAACTTCATATGGTGTCATCTTGGTGGCAATGTGGTATGTGGAGTTGTACCACCATTCTGCGAATGGTAAGCATTTGACCCATTGATGTTGTTGATCTGATGCGAACTTTGTGCAAATAAGTCTCCAAGCATTTGTTGACAATTTATGTTTGACCATTTGTTTTTGGGTGGTAGGCGGAGCTATTCTTAAGTTGGGTGCCATTGTGATAGAACAGTTCCTGTAAGAATTTACTAGTGAAAATGGAATCATAGTCACAAACAATGGAAGCAAGTATCCCATGGAGGTGGAAAATCCAATTAAAAAAAGGTATGGGCAATGGTGCAAGATGTAAAGGGATGGGCGAGGGCACAGAAGTGGGCATTCCTGGAGAGGTGATCCACCACCACCAGAATAATTGATTTCCCTCCTAACTTTGACATCCTTCAATGAAGTCTATGGAAATGTCGGTCCATAGCCGGATGGGAATAGGTAATGGCTACAGTGTTCTTGAGGTCAAGACTGTTTTCACCTTTTTTATGCTAACAAGTCTCACATTCTACCACAAATTGTTTAATATCCTTTTTAATACCCTCCCAAAACAAATTCCAACGGCCCCTTTCATATGCTTTTAAAATTCCTAAGTGGTCGACTGACAGAGATGCATGCAATTCTAGCAAAATTTTCTCACGTGGGCCCGATTGGGGCACGAATACAAGAAAACCTGTGTCATAAATATTGACCATCCCACGAGTAATTCGACCTAGACAAAGAATCGGTGGACACTTGTTGGATGAGCTGTTGAATTTGGGTGTCTCGGTGTCATTGTTGTTGGACCTCATGCACCCACTATGGAATGGGGAGCGACAATGCGCACAAAGTTGTTTGTTCTTCATACTTGCGAGACAACCATCTGCAACAACATTGTCTTTACCTTTCTTGTAGGTAATCTCGATAGTCATTACCCATTGGCTTTGTTACCCACTTTCGTTGCTCAGGAGAAGATACTCTTTGCTCCAAGAAGTACTTAAAACCGATGATCTATTTTGATGCAAAAATGTCTCACTACTAGGTACGAGCGCCACTTGTTTATTGCATGAAGGATAGTTAGCATTTCCTTCTTATGTTGAGCAAGTGAAATTTTTCCAAGTGCCTTACTGGTGAATGTGAGGTTTTGACCTTCTTGCTTTAGGACAACTCTAATTCCACTTCCAAAGGCATTACTTTCAATGACAAAGGGTTTGGAGAAATCAGGCATAACAAGAACCGACATGGTACACATGGCCTACTTGAGAAGTTCTAAGGCAATTTACACCATCTCTAACCAAAGAAAAGAACCAGTTTTCAACACAGTTCTCAATAAAACTGCAATTTTCCCATAGTCCTTGATGAACTCATGATGATACCTTATGAGGCCCAAAAATCCACAAAGGCCCTTGAGTGTTTTGGGTTTAGGCCAGTTTTTCATAGCCTCATTTTTTTCTAGATCCACTTTGACGCCTTTCTCAGAGACGATGTGCCCTAGATACTCAATTTCTTTTTAACAAAATGAGCACTATGATCATTTGGCACATAACTAGTTCTCAGAAAGGATTTGGAAGGTTAGTTCCAAATGCATTAGTTGCTCCTCCCATGTTCGGCTATATACAAGGATATCATCAAAGAAGACTAGGATGAACCTTCTGAGAAATGGCTAAAATATCTTGTTCATTAAGTCCTGGAATTTTAACGGAGCATTGGTGATGCCAAATTTTGACAAAGCATTGGTGACGCCAAATTTTGACAGAGCATTTGTAATGACCATCATGAGTTTGGAAGGGTGTCTTAGGAATATCTTTTTCCTTTATAAATATCTGATTATAATCAGACCTCAAGTCAAGCTTTGAGAAGAAATAGGCAAGCAGTTCGTCCAACAACTCATCAATCACCGGGATGGGAAATGTTTCCTTGATGGTGAGTTTATTTAGTGCTCAAAAGTCAATAAAAAATCACCAAAACCCTTTTTTTTTCCTTACAACTAACACTCGAGAAGAGTAAGGACCGATGCTCGGTCTAATGACTCTCGCCTTCAACAATTCTTGCACCCTTTTTTCAATTTCAATCTTCTGTATAAATGGTACCGATAAAGAAAGAAAACATTTGTGTCATAAATATTGACCATCCCAAGAGTAATTCGACCTAGACAAAGAATCAGTGGACACTTGTTGGATGAGTCGTTGAATTTGGGTGTCTTGGTGCCATCATTGTTGGACCTCGTGCACCCAATATGGAATGGGGAGCGACAATGTGCACAAAGTTGTTTGTTCTTCATACTTGCAAGATGACGTATCTACAACAACATTGTCGTTACCTTTCTTGTAGTCAATCTCGATAGTCATAACCCATTGGCTTCGTTACCCACTTTCGTTGCTCAGGAGAAGATACTCTTTGCTCCAAGAAGTACTTAAAACCGATGATCTATTTTGATGCAAAAATGTCTCACTACTAGGTACGAGCGCCACTTGTTTATTGCATGAAGGATAGTTAGCATTTCCTTCTTATGTTGAGCAAGTGAAATTTTTCCAAGTGCCTTACTGGTGAATGTGAGGTTTTGACCTTCTTGCTTTAGGACAACTCTAATTCCACTTCCAAAGGCATTACTTTCAATGACAAAGGGTTTGGAGAAATCAGGCATAACAAGAACCGACATGGTACACATGGCCTACTTGAGAAGTTCTAAGGCAATTTACACCATCTCTAACCAAAGAAAAGAACCAGTTTTCAACACAGTTCTCAATAAAACTGCAATTTTCCCATAGTCCTTGATGAACTCATGATGATACCTTATGAGGCCCAAAAATCCACAAAGGCCCTTGAGTGTTTTGGGTTTAGGCCAGTTTTTCATAGCCTCATTTTTTTCTAGATCCACTTTGACGCCTTTCTCAGAGACGATGTGCCCTAGATACTCAATTTCTTTTTAACAAAATGAGCACTATGATCATTTGGCACATAACTAGTTCTCAGAAAGGATTTGGAAGGTTAGTTCCAAATGCATTAGTTGCTCCTCCCATGTTCGGCTATATACAAGGATATCATCAAAGAAGACTAGGATGAACCTTCTGAGAAATGGCTAAAATATCTTGTTCATTAAGTCCTGGAATTTTAACGGAGCATTGGTGATGCCAAATTTTGACAAAGCATTGGTGACGCCAAATTTTGACAGAGCATTTGTAATGACCATCATGAGTTTGGAAGGGTGTCTTAGGAATATCTTTTTCCTTTATAAATATCTGATTATAATCAGACCTCAAGTCAAGCTTTGAGAAGAAATAGGCAAGCAGTTCGTCCAACAACTCATCAATCACCGGGATGGGAAATGTTTCCTTGATGGTGAGTTTATTTAGTGCTCAAAAGTCAATAAAAAATCACCAAAACCCTTTTTTTTTCCTTACAACTAACACTCGAGAAGAGTAAGGACCGATGCTCGGTCTAATGACTCTCGCCTTCAACAATTCTTGCACCCTTTTTTCAATTTCAATCTTCTGTATAAATGGTACCGATAAAGAAAGAAAACATTTGTGTCATAAATATTGACCATCCCAAGAGTAATTCGACCTAGACAAAGAATCAGTGGACACTTGTTGGATGAGTCGTTGAATTTGGGTGTCTTGGTGCCATCATTGTTGGACCTCGTGCACCCAATATGGAATGGGGAGCGACAATGTGCACAAAGTTGTTTGTTCTTCATACTTGCAAGATGACGTATCTACAACAACATTGTCGTTACCTTTCTTGTAGTCAATCTCGATAGTCATAACCCATTGGCTTCGTTACCCACTTTCGTTGCTCAGGAGAAGATACTCTTTGCTCCAAGAAGTACTTAAAACCGATGATCTATTTTGATGCAAAAATGTCTCACTACTAGGTACGAGCGCCACTTGTTTATTGCATGAAGGATAGTTAGCATTTCCTTCTTATGTTGAGCAAGTGAAATTTTTCCAAGTGCCTTACTGGTGAATGTGAGGTTTTGACCTTCTTGCTTTAGGACAACTCTAATTCCACTTCCAAAGGCATTACTTTCAATGACAAAGGGTTTGGAGAAATCAGGCATAACAAGAACCGACATGGTACACATGGCCTACTTGAGAAGTTCTAAGGCAATTTACACCATCTCTAACCAAAGAAAAGAACCAGTTTTCAACACAGTTCTCAATAAAACTGCAATTTTCCCATAGTCCTTGATGAACTCATGATGATACCTTATGAGGCCCAAAAATCCACAAAGGCCCTTGAGTGTTTTGGGTTTAGGCCAGTTTTTCATAGCCTCATTTTTTTCTAGATCCACTTTGACGCCTTTCTCAGAGACGATGTGCCCTAGATACTCAATTTCTTTTTAACAAAATGAGCACTATGATCATTTGGCACATAACTAGTTCTCAGAAAGGATTTGGAAGGTTAGTTCCAAATGCATTAGTTGCTCCTCCCATGTTCGGCTATATACAAGGATATCATCAAAGAAGACTAGGATGAACCTTCTGAGAAATGGCTAAAATATCTTGTTCATTAAGTCCTGGAATTTTAACGGAGCATTGGTGATGCCAAATTTTGACAAAGCATTGGTGACGCCAAATTTTGACAGAGCATTTGTAATGACCATCATGAGTTTGGAAGGGTGTCTTAGGAATATCTTTTTCCTTTATAAATATCTGATTATAATCAGACCTCAAGTCAAGCTTTGAGAAGAAATAGGCAAGCAGTTCGTCCAACAACTCATCAATCACCGGGATGGGAAATGTTTCCTTGATGGTGAGTTTATTTAGTGCTCAAAAGTCAATAAAAAATCACCAAAACCCTTTTTTTTTCCTTACAACTAACACTCGAGAAGAGTAAGGACCGATGCTCGGTCTAATGACTCTCGCCTTCAACAATTCTTGCACCCTTTTTTCAATTTCAATCTTCTGTATAAATGGTACCGATAAAGAAAGAAAACATTTGTGTCATAAATATTGACCATCCCAAGAGTAATTCGACCTAGACAAAGAATCAGTGGACACTTGTTGGATGAGTCGTTGAATTTGGGTGTCTTGGTGCCATCATTGTTGGACCTCGTGCACCCAATATGGAATGGGGAGCGACAATGTGCACAAAGTTGTTTGTTCTTCATACTTGCAAGATGACGTATCTACAACAACATTGTCGTTACCTTTCTTGTAGTCAATCTCGATAGTCATAACCCATTGGCTTCGTTACCCACTTTCGTTGCTCAGGAGAAGATACTCTTTGCTCCAAGAAGTACTTAAAACCGATGATCTATTTTGATGCAAAAATGTCTCACTACTAGGTACGAGCGCCACTTGTTTATTGCATGAAGGATAGTTAGCATTTCCTTCTTATGTTGAGCAAGTGAAATTTTTCCAAGTGCCTTACTGGTGAATGTGAGGTTTTGACCTTCTTGCTTTAGGACAACTCTAATTCCACTTCCAAAGGCATTACTTTCAATGACAAAGGGTTTGGAGAAATCAGGCATAACAAGAACCGACATGGTACACATGGCCTACTTGAGAAGTTCTAAGGCAATTTACACCATCTCTAACCAAAGAAAAGAACCAGTTTTCAACACAGTTCTCAATAAAACTGCAATTTTCCCATAGTCCTTGATGAACTCATGATGATACCTTATGAGGCCCAAAAATCCACAAAGGCCCTTGAGTGTTTTGGGTTTAGGCCAGTTTTTCATAGCCTCATTTTTTTCTAGATCCACTTTGACGCCTTTCTCAGAGACGATGTGCCCTAGATACTCAATTTCTTTTTAACAAAATGAGCACTATGATCATTTGGCACATAACTAGTTCTCAGAAAGGATTTGGAAGGTTAGTTCCAAATGCATTAGTTGCTCCTCCCATGTTCGGCTATATACAAGGATATCATCAAAGAAGACTAGGATGAACCTTCTGAGAAATGGCTAAAATATCTTGTTCATTAAGTCCTGGAATTTTAACGGAGCATTGATGATGCCAAATTTTGACAAAGCATTGGTGACGCCAAATTTTGACAGAGCATTTGTAATGACCATCATGAGTTTGGAAGGGTGTCTTAGGAATATCTTTTTCCTTTATAAATATCTGATTATAATCAGACCTCAAGTCAAGCTTTGAGAAGAAATAGGCAAGCAGTTCGTCCAACAACTCATCAATCACCGGGATGGGAAATGTTTCCTTGATGGTGAGTTTATTTAGTGCTCAAAAGTCAATAAAAAATCACCAAAACCCTTTTTTTTTCCTTACAACTAACACTCGAGAAGAGTAAGGACCGATGCTCGGTCTAATGACTCTCGCCTTCAACAATTCTTGCACCCTTTTTTCAATTTCAATCTTCTGTATAAATGGTACCGATAAAGAAAGAAAACATTTGTGTCATAAATATTGACCATCCCAAGAGTAATTCGACCTAGACAAAGAATCAGTGGACACTTGTTGGATGAGTCGTTGAATTTGGGTGTCTTGGTGCCATCATTGTTGGACCTCGTGCACCCAATATGGAATGGGGAGCGACAATGTGCACAAAGTTGTTTGTTCTTCATACTTGCAAGATGACGTATCTACAACAACATTGTCGTTACCTTTCTTGTAGTCAATCTCGATAGTCATAACCCATTGGCTTCGTTACCCACTTTCATTGCTCAAGAGAAGATACTCTTTGCTCCAAGAAGTACTTAAGACCGATGATCTATTTTGATGCAAAAACGCCTCGCTAATAGGTACGGGCGCCACTTGTTTATTGCATGAAGGATAGTTAGCATTTCCTTCTCATGTTGAGCGGGTGAAATTTTTCCAGGTGCCTTACTGGTGAATGTGAGGTTGTGACCTCCCTGCTTTAGGACAACTCTAATTCCACTTCCCGAGGCATTAATTTCAATGACAAAGGGTTTGGAGAAATCAGGCATAACAAGAACCGACATGGTACACATGGCCTACTTGAGAAGTTCTAAGGCAATTTACACCATCTCTAACCAAAGAAAAGAACCAGTTTTCAACACAGTTCTCAATAAAACTGCAATTTTCCCATAGTCCTTGATGAACTCATGATGATACCTTATGAGGCCCAAAAATCCACAAAGGCCCTTGAGTGTTTTGGGTTTAGGCCAATTTTTCGTAGCCTCATTTTTTTATGGATCCACTTTGATGCCTTCCTCAGAGACGATTTGCCCTGGATACTCAATTTCTTTTTTACAAAAAAAGCACTATGATCATTTGGCACATAACTAGTTCTCAGAAAGGATTTGGAAGGTTTGTTCCAAATGCATTAGTTGCTCCTCCCATGTTCAGTTATATACAAGGATATCATCAAAGAAGACTAGGATGAACCTTTTGAGAAATGGCCGAAATATCTTGTTCATTAAGCCCTAGAATTTTAACGGAGCATTGGTGAGGCCAAATTTTGATGGAGCATTTGTAATGACCATCATGAGTTTGGAAGGGTGTCTTAGGAATATCTTCTTCCTTTATACAGATCTGATTATAATCAGACCTCAAGTCAAGCTTTGAGAATAAACAGGCAAGTAGTTCATCCAAGAGCTCATCAATCACCAAGATGGGAAATGTTTCCTTGATGGTGAGTTTATTTAGTGCTCAAAATTCAATAAAAAATCACCAAAACCCCTTTTTTTCCTTACAAGTAATACTCGAGAAGAGTAAGGACCGATGCTTGTTCTAATGACTCTTGCCTTCAACAATTGTTGCACCCTTTTTTCAATTTCAATCTTCTGTATAAATGGGTACCGATAAAGAAAGAAAACCTTTGTGTCATAAATATTGACCATCCCAAGAGTAATTCGACCTAGACAAAGAATCAATGGACACTTGTTGGATGAGCTGTTGAATTTGGGTGTCTCAGTGTCATTGTTGTTGGACCTCATGCACCCACTATGGAATGGGGAGCAACAACACGCACAAAGTTGTTTGTTCTTCATACTTGCGAGACGACACATCTGCAACAACATTGTCTTTACCTTTCTTGTAGGTAATCTCGATAGTCATAACCCATTGGCTTCATTACCCACTTTCGTTGCTCAGGAGAAGATACTCTTTGCTCCAAGTACTTAAGACCGATGATCTATTTTGATGCAAAAATGTCTTCCTACTAGGTACAAGTGCCACTTGTTTACTGCATGAAGGATAGTTAGCATTTCTTTCTTATGTTGAGCAGGTGAAATTTTTCCAAGTGCCTTACTGGTGAATGTGAGGTTTTGACCTTCCTGCTTTAGGACAACTCTAATTCCACTTCCCGAGGCATTACTTTCAATGACAAAGGGTTTGGAGAAGTCAGGGATAGCAAGAACTAACATGGTACAAAAGGCTTACATGAGAAGATCGAAGGCAATTTACACCATCTCTAACCAAAGAAAGGAACCATTTTTCAACATGGTTCTCAATAGAACTGCAATTTTCCCATAGTCCTTGAAGAACTCAAGATGATACCTTATGAGGCCCAAAAATTTACAAAGCCCCTTGAGTGTTTGGGTTTAGGCCAGTTTTTCATAGCCTCATTTTTTTCTAGGTCCACTTTGACGCCTTCCTCAGAGACAATGTGCCCTAGATACTTAATTTCTTTTTGACAAAAAGAGCACTATGATCATTTGGCACATAACTAGTTCTCAAAAAGGATTTGGAAGGTTTGTTCCAAACGCATTTTTTGCTCCTCCCATGTTCGGCTATATACAAAGATATCATCAAAGAAGACTAGGATGAACTTTCTGAGAAATGGCTAAAATATCTTGTTCATTAAGCCCTGGAATTTTAACAGAGCATTGGTGAGGCCAAATTTTGATGGAGCATTTGTAATGACCATCATGAGTTTGGAAGGGTGTCTTAGGTATATCTTCTTCCTTTATACAGATCTGATTATAATCAGACCTCAAGTCAAGCTTTGAGAAGAAACAGGGAAGCAATTCGTCCAAGAGCTCATCAATCACCGAGATGGGAAATGTTTCCTTGATGGAGAATTTATTTAGTGCTCAAAAGTCTATAAAAAATCACCAAAACCCATTTTTTTTCCTTGCAAGTAATACTCAAGAAGAGTAAGGACCGATGCTTTGTGTAATGACTCTCGCCTTCAACAATTCTTACACCTTTTTTTCGATTTCAATCTTCTGTATAAATGGGTACCGATAAAGATGAATGTTCAGAGGTACACTGCCAAGAACAAGTTGGATAGCATGATCTTTTGGTTGTTGTGGAGGTAACACTTTAGGCTCCTCAAAGACAATTGTACACAGACAATAATTCATGTAATGGTTTCAATTAGATGATTCATTGAGTTAGATGATGCAAAGATAGACAACAATCCCATGAGATTCCTTTTTCAACAACTTGTCCATCCAATGAAGGCTAATGACACTTGTTGATTTTGGGGTGAGTCCTTTTAAGGTGTTTTTTGGCCCTTATCAGTGAATTGCATTCATAGCGTGAAAAAGTCCCATGGTATAAGTCTAGTGTCTGAGTCACTGTGCTCCCAAATCTATGTCGCAACCTCCTAGAGGTAGAACAGACAGGTCTGATTTCAAATTATAATCCCCTACTGAGATTTGAACATTGTGACATTAAGGTAAGTTTTCCCCATTTGCTATCATGACATAAACATAACAATTGGCTTGTTTGGCTAGCCAAGGGTCAATGAAATTATGTGTGCTATCATAATCAATGAAGTTATGTGTGCTATCAAAATCAATGAAGTTATATGTGCGACCAGAATCAATGAGGATTGTGAGGGGATATTAATTAAAGTATCCCTTGACCTTCATTGTTTGAGAAATGGTGACACCAACCACTACGTGCACTGAAATTTCTAGTGTTGGGTCCTCTCTGATGTCATGTTTTTCCTTTTCTTCCTCTTAGGCTTTTGGTGCATCTTCCCAATCGTTGTACTCTGGAGGAGACTCCATATCAAGTAGGTATGGTTTTTGTTCCACACATCGATGACCCGATGTGAATTTATCATCACAATTGTAACATAACCATTTTTCCCAACGGCCCTGCATCTCAACATCTGCTAGGCATTTGATAGGTGTAGTTCTATGGTTTGGGAATGTTACTGTTTGTGGTGCCATGCAATTCCAAAATGAGTGTCATTTGGATAGTTTGTGTTGAGTTGTGAACTTATCTTTGGCCAACTAAGCTAACCCAATGGCTGCCAGCATACCCTAAGGTTTGAACATTTTGACCTTGGCTCTAATATACTCTTTAAGTTGCTAATAAAATAACTTTTCAAGAATTTCCCTGTCAACACTTTTGTTTCGTTGGCTAGTTTTTCAAATTCCGTTTGATATTCGCGAACAAAACCACTGCCGCAATTTGGTTAATGCTCCCATGAAATCCCCGTATGCGCTTGGGCCAAATTGGACCAACAGGATTTCACAAAATCTTGTCCATGTCAGCATACCATTAGATTTTTCATGCCAGGACAACATCTTTTTGCATGTTGAAAGCGGCTATAGGTGCCATGTCTTAGAACCTGGTGTCATGCAAACGGAAATACTATTCTACCTTGCATATCCAACTAGCAGGATCTTTACCATCAAATTTAGGAAAATCCAATTTGGGACCGTGTTGCATTCTCCCAAAATTGGAGTTGTGTTTGAAATTGTTGTTTACTGAATCAGCGTGCGCGGCCACTTGGTTCATGGAGAGAGTTTTCCATGCTTGTCTATTGGGCATTGATGGAGAGTTGGGATTGGAGGTCATCCCTTATGGAATGTATTTTAACTAGAATATTAGCATATTGTTGTTCCATTTCCCTTGATCGGGTAAGTACTACCATATGGGGTGTCTCGAGGTTTTCCAAAAAGTGTTCCCTGAGTTATATACCAAAATGATCAACTCAATGAGACGATTGTAGGCACCCCAACTTTGAAAAAAAAATTGAATTTTTTTTTTGCTCCTCTACTAACTGGCTCTTGCACCATTTCCAAATTGTTCTATAATATTCTGACCCTTCTGGATTTTGTTGTTGCTGTCAGATGCCAAAATATTCTGACCCTTTCTAACTTCTATTGTTACGATGTTTCCAAAAAAAATCAAATTCAGATCTATGACTCTAGGAATGACATGGTTATCATAGGGAAGGTTACTATAGGGTGTGTCCAGTCAGTGACTTCGCAAATATACTTATTCCTTGCGGAGTTAGTGTTGACCCAATATTTCAAAGCTCTAACTATAAATGAAGGACCCGTCTTGTAGCCCACTATCCCATCTTTGAGGTACAGTGCGAGTAACTTCCCAAGGCTAATTGTTTATCGATGCATCATAGAATACATACAATTGAAGGATTCATATGGCAATGTAAAACCTTAGGCACTTTTGATATACCCAAGGTACATGGATGCTAAAATCTGTAAACAACATTGTCTGAGGCCTAAATATTGGTGGAACACGCCTCACTTCACATGTTGACAACATTGTGCTTAACCAAAAATAAGAATTTTTTGTAATATTTTAAAACCCCATGATACATAAACTAAGTAGATATTCCACACTATGCTTCACCAACACATCTTTTTCAGCTAAGGGGTTGTCCTCAAGTTCTATGTCATGGAATAACACAGAAAAAGTTGTTTTAAGATGTATCCCAGCCATAGTCACAAGGTTCAGCCGGATATATACACAAAATCCGGTCGGATCTAGATTTTTTGGCCAACCTAGATAAGTTCATCCGGGTCGACCCTTTTTTTTTTCAAAAAAAAAAAATTGCTTTATTTTTTATTTTTTAAGTTTTATGCACAAAAAAAGGCCCAAAAATCATAAATATCATATAATATTAACATTTTATATTATTTTATTAATGTTTTTCATTGTATTTGTCAATTTTGCATATTTATAAAACTATGCTCACGTATATATGTGTGTGTGTGTGTATTTACTCCAGATCGGATTTTTCCGAATTTTTTGAAAAAAATTGGATTCTAGATTTTTTTGCCCTCTCAAACGGATTCAAATTTCCGAACCTTGTGACTATGATCCCAGCTATTATAGTTGTCACCAACAACATAAAAAAGAATAGTCGTGGACTCCTTATCCACCTGGGTTTGCAGGTTTCACAGTTGGGCAATCACTCTCCAAGAGAGAGGAACAAGGTACAGTCCAAGAGGATGATAGAATTGGTATCCCACTTGAGAGAATAGAATTGGAATCCATGTATCCCAGCTTCACCCTAGCCTACAAGCAACAACTAACCTCCTTGAATTCTTTGGTATCTTGATCTTCCTTGTGGCTATTCCTCTTAGCCCCTTTGTTGCGATACACATGCTTGCAAGCTAGGGCGAAGCTCTCCATGAGGAGATACTTATACAACATCCTCCTTGTTGCTCACAATAATTTCAACAAGTGAAGAAATCATATTCCATTATGTAGGTGGTGTTACAACAAATCGCCATCTTTATAAATTGCCCTTATCTTGGGTCTTACAATTCAACAATGCAACATACATAGATTGAAACATACAATTTTACATTTACAAAGTTGTTTATATCTTGCAACTAAAAGTTTGCACCAAAACAAATACAATATACATTGAATGAAACGTATTGAATGAAGGAAGATGGATTTCAAAACATACATCCATTACAACCAGCGGTCTTATTGTGGAGTGCTACTCACCATCGATGCACTTCTCACTTTGTACCAATGACCTAACGTCGTGCCACCACTTCTTCCTTCATGGAAGAACCCTTAGGCTCATTAGCATGCAATAAGATGCCCAAAAACATGTCATACCAATTGCTGTCATATCAAAACCAGTTTTGGAGAACCTAGTGCAACCTTACTCCATGTGCATGCAACAATCCAAAAGCATGCTACAAATTTGTCATATGCATACCAAAACCAACATAGGCATGATATAATAGTTTTGCTTTATGAAAACAAGCGTATACCTCCATGTTACAATCATGTCAATTCTCAAATGCATGTTGCAACATTGATAAACAAGTAGACATGCTACACATGATGTAATTCTGAATTTGTACGGAGAGGAAAAGAAAACCAACATACTACTACCTTTGTGATACCTTGGCCTTCAACTTGTACTTGGAGCTTTCTCTCAACATAGAGTGCCTCTTTTACCCATCTTATCATATGCTACAAGAACTTGGTAAGGAAAACATGCCAAATTGCAAATGAACATAAGGATGTTGAAAATGATGCAACCTTTTTGATGCAATGGGCTGCTTGTACATGTGCTTCTCAAACTGATTATATGGGCACTCCATATCCACCCTTAATGAGTGACATTCCTTCGTACCTTTTCATATAAATGAGGTTAGCTTGCGTCTTTCAACAATGGAACATAACAAGTAATCTCGAGGTGCTTACAGCTACATGCTAAACATCATCTCAACTATGCAAATACCCTATCCATGAAAACAATAATAAAGGCTTACCATTACCCACTTGCAATGGTGACGAGAAATCTTCTATAGGCTGCTTCCTCTTGATGGTTTCCACATTGGATAGCTCTTCACTTAGATGCAAATCAAAATTTGAGTTGTGCAACTAACCTTCTAAGGACTGATTTCTTACCATGTTTACCTCCTAGCAATGGTGATGGGTGCTCCTCTAAGGGCTGCTCCCTCTTCATGGCTTCTTCCTTAGATAGGTGGGCTGCTTCTTTTGCAACCTCTTGCTTTGTATGTGCTTGACCAACTTCCCTCTTGATTGTAGATGCCTCTTCCTTCTTGGAATGCTCTTTGCAATTTTTTGGGTGAAGTTGTGGATGAAGCTCCCAATATTTTGCATGCCAAAGCCCACTCATGTTGCAATGAGTGCAACGATTCCTGCCCATTCTCTTGGACAACATGCCCTTCTTTCCCTTCTCCACATTCTAAATTGGAGAGTGGTCTTTACAACTTGCATCCTTCCTCTTCAGATAAATATGTTTCTCTTAGATGTATTTTCTCCTCCAACACATGGCCACACAATGGTTATTCATTCCACAAAAAGAACATGGATATATATATCAACAATTTTGCACTTCATGACCACTCATGTTTCATTTGAAGCAAACAATGGAAGATTTGATCTTTCCATACTTTCTTGTGATGCCCATTGTACAAGCATAATGAAGTAGTAATGTGTTACCTCTTCCTTTGGGATGTTCACCTCTCTTTGGAGATGCTTTGTATTCTTCTTTGATGCTCTTCCCATTATTGAAAGGTTGTACCCTTCCTAATTCCAGCTTGCATTCACTCACATAGTCATGGAGTGACAATGTCCTATCTCCCTCTTCATGGAGGAGTTGTCCTCTCCTTGGAGACTCTTCATTGATCCTTTGATGTGGCATAATGATATCTTCCTCTTCATGAAAGACCTGCCCATTCTTTAGAGAATCAAACTCCTCATTAGATTTGACAAAATAAATGATGCCATTACCTTGCATGCACTGTTTTTGTAAGGCTAGCGGTTTGGGCTCTTTAGTTTTGGAAGCTTAACTTGCTTCAGTTATCTTGGAGCATTCTCAAACTCCTCCTTTGCCACAAACATATCTTAAACCTCCATATTGAGGCCTTAATTAGTCATTCCTTGGCCATTGATTCCAAGGCCCTTTCCATCAAAACCCATCTTAGTTAGCAACTTCTTGGAGACTCTTCTTGGATCTTTTGAGGTGGCACGATGCTACCTTCGTCTTCATGAAAGACCTGCCCTTTCTTTAGAGAATCAAACTCCTCATTAGATATGAAAAATAAATGATGCCATTACCTTGCATGTAGTGTTTTTGTAGGGCTAGTGGCTTGGGATATAGCTTTGTAAGCTTTCCATGCTTATGTTTTCTTGGAGCATTCTCCAACTCCTCTGCCACAAACATATCTTAAACCTACATATTGAGGCCTTTCCTCAACCTTTATGGGATTAGTCATTCCTTGGCCATTGATGCCAAGGCACTTTCCGTCATAACCCATCTTAGTTAGCAACTTAGACCCAAATCCTTTAATATGCTTCTCAAATTTACCAAAAGAAGCATATAGATCTCGATGGAAAGAAAGAAAATATGGAGTACTTACTTTGCACGCCTCAATCATGGTCTATGCATCTTTGTTAGAGAACGGTCTCCTTTGCACGGCAAACTCTTTTCTCTCCTCCACTCCTTCACCATAATCTTGGAACTTTGCCAACTTCATGGTTTGCAACTCACGTTGCAACTCTTAAATAATACCCATGAGATATTCTCCATGGCTCGTCAATTTATCTTGAAGCTCTTGTTTCTCATCTTTCAAGTGTTGCCACATCTTTCTTAATTCCGAGTTTTCCTCTTGAATTTGCCAGTTATTATCTTCAAGTTTTTGAAGCCTTTCTCTATTCAAAGATTTAATCATAGTTGAACTTCTGCAACCAAGAAATTTGCACTTCCTTCTCAATAAACCAACAAGGAAAAACATATAACACAATGCAAAAAAGTGTTAACAAACCCTTTTCAAACAAAAGGAAAACCTTCTCTAATACCAATCTGATCTATAAATCAGGTGGATATCCCACACTAAGCTTCACCAAAACGAATCTTTTTTAGACAAGGGTTGTCCTCAAATTCCATGTCATAGAACAACACCAAAAAATGTTGTTTTAAGATGTATCCCAACTCATATGGTTGTCATCTACAACAAACAAAATAATATGCAACCCTTCGCATGCAATATTCACACGCTACATCCATTGCATACATTCCTTCACATTCTAAACATGTTGTTAATCCATACATGACTGCAATTGATATGTTTGAACTTTGCATAGAAGTGCTATACCAATGTGAAATTCTTTAACATTTGAAAACCAGTGCTATGTTTTTCATACATGAGACTTGAGCTCTCTTAAGTGTTTGTGATAACAAATTAGTTAAAAGGAACTAAAGCATGCAATCGAAGGAAACAAACACATCAACAAATAAAGATAACACAAGAAATACACTGAAAAAACTCAATGTAAAAAAAATCCAACAAGAGTGAAGCTATACTTCCTCATCTCTACTATGTTTTGCAATTTACAAGCTTTTGTCTTATTGGGATTATAAAAACACCAACCTCAAAAGTATCCTACACTCATAATGACCTCTGCACTCTTCAGTGGAAGACTTGTCTCTTCAACAAGAGAGACTATTGAACTCAACTATCTCAATTGTGTAGTCTTCAACTCAATCAAATACATGGAACAATGAGTTAATGAAGGAATAACCAAAAATTCCTCAAATGTCTTTGCTTGAATGCCTCTATGAACTCTACATGTTCATATATATACAAAACAACACCTTTGGGCTCACACAAGAAGCCCTAGAGTCGAAAATTTAAGCCAAAATGCCTATATGTCCCTTCAACTGCTTGTGCAAGCAAAATTGCCGCTATATGTAAGGCAAAACCACTAAAACTATTGCAAAACCACCAATTAAGGTTGCAAAACTGCCACCTGCATAAACCGACAATTTTGCAAACATAAAAAGTCCTCCAACTTCCAAAGGCCATAACTTTTGCATACGAACTTGAAATCACATGCTATTTTTTTTAAAATGCATAAATTTTCAAGAGGAACGTAAATATGTACTCTTAATTTTCGGAGGCCATAACTTTTGCATACAAACTAAATATATATCCCATTTTTTTTAATTGCATAAATTTTCAAGAGGAACCCAAATATAATGGTGATTTTGATGCCAACCATATGTTGTTTAAGCATTTACAACAGAAACTAGCTCTTTACTAGGACTTGGCGTGTTGCAAATAACCTCTATTGAACAGTTGATTGTCTTACCGATTGAATTGGATGACCTTGATCCAAAAAAATTATCACCCTCGATACAGGGTTTCTAACCTAAAGCAAAAAAGAACTACTTACTGTTGTCAACCTGGAGTTGCACCTTGAAACGAAGACGTGTTGAAATGACTAATCCTCTTTCCGATTGAAACAATGGGATCTTCTCACGAGGGTGAGTGCCTCAATGGTGAGAAGAACCTCTAGAGAAGGTCGGTTCATGTAAGATGTATCAATGCGGATCTCTACTCTGTGCTGTGAATCTACCATGAAAAAGGGAGAAAGAAACTTGAAAGAGAAATCCTACGTAATGACAATGATACACCAAAATATTGATCCACTCTGCTTGGACCCTGGAACACTGAATCAAAAAAGGGAAAAGGAAGACCTTTGATTTCAATTGATCACTATGCATAAGTATTTCATGACAAAGTTCAATTCAATGACAAAAACGTGAGGAAAAACGATGGAGAGAGGTCTGATACAAGACACTTTGCAACCACCTAACATCCACTTACAGCTTCAGCAAAAGACATATAAAACACTGAACATGACTTGCATAACATGATGAGCTAGCAACTAGGTATGAATCATAATTTGGAAAGGGAGAGAAAACTACCACGTATGCAAATTACTGAATGAATGTACACTATGCCAACACTTGAAATCTAAAAGTACAGTCCTTCTATTGATTGAAGAGGTTACACAACTCACCAATGACAGAGTCTGGTCTTACCAAAAGAGGGATGGATTTTACAACGCTGAAAAGCCATTAATATAAAAATTTACAAGCCAAGAGATTGGCATTGAAAATAGAGAGTAAACTCAAACCAACTCAGCGTTTACAAAAGTCTATTTTGTCTTGCATGAAAATTCCTTACATTGAAAAAAGAAGACCAGCTTTGGATGCATGACACTTACGAATAGATGTCTTGACTTGAAAACTAGTCAACTTCAAAACAAGAGTAGTTGAATTCACTCGAACTGCCGAAACATTTGAAAGTCTCCCCTTTGCATGAAAACAATGCAAATGTCAAATTAAAAATCACGTTTGAACCACCAGAACGTTTCAAACTTTCAGACAAACGAGAGTGCGTGCATGGAATTTCTAGCTGTTTGAAACGTTCAACGCTTTGCCTGTTCATCATGCAAAACAACTCTATTTTCAGAACTAAAGCGCACTTGCTTTCTGAAACGCATTCACTTCGTTGGAGTCACTCACGTTAGCCTGTGCATGATCTTTGTTTATCCTGTCTTTGTCTTTATTATGCGTTTGTTTTATTCAATGTTCATGCTTATGTCCATGTTCAGTTCTGCTTCAGTCTTGTTAGTATTTTCTCTGGCTTTTCTTGTGTTCTGCTTTAATTCGGGAATCGGGCTTTATTTTAGCTTTTGTCCTTCGGACAAATTGTCTAAAGGACTCTCTGTCTCTTCTCTTTCCCAGGCTTGGCATTTCCTTTTCTTTTTTTCGGCCTTTGCTTACACCCTTGTTTTTTCTATCGGGTTTTTTGAAATTGTCCTTATTCCTTCGAATTTTTTGTCCTTATTCTTTTAGGCTCTTATGTCTTGCCTATGTTTTTTTTTTTTTTACTTTTGTTGACTTAAAATTCCCACGGATTTCCTGTTTGACAATTATTCCAAAGGATCTTCTTTGCCTTTGTTTTTTAATTTTCCTCGGGTTTTTTATCCCCCCGAATTTCTTCGAACTTTTTGTCTGAAGGAATTCCTTCTGACAAAAAGTCCAAAGGAATTCGTCTCCTTTGGCTATGTTTTCCGCCCTTCGGGAACTTTGCTTTTGTCCTTCGCTTTATGGAGGTGCCCTCTGCAACGGCTTCTGCTTCCCAATAATGCCCTTCGGAACTTTTGAAAGGGTCCTGCCACCGACCAAGTGCCCTCCGCAAGGGCAGGGGTCCTTCGAAAAAATAAATTTTGTCCTTCGGAATTTTGCCAAGGTCTTCTTCGTGCTTGAAGTGTCCCCCGCAAGGGCACATACCCTTTGGGGAAATTGTAAATGCCCCTACGCGACGCCCAGATGTCCTCCGCAAGGGTTGTCTTCCAGGAGTGCCCTTCAGAAGAATTGAAAAGGTCCACTTCACCGACCAAGTGCCCTCTGCAAGGGCATGTCTCCCTTCAAAAGTGTCCTTCAAAAGAATTGTAAGGCACCCAAGCTTTTTGTAGGGCACCCAGGGTTTTTAAAGGGTACCCGGGCTTTTTGTAACTGTCCTTCGAAACTTTTGTCTTGACTTGAAAACCGGTCTTCTCAACTGTGCTTTTCTCCTTTCTTTCGGACAAAAAGTCCAAAGAAAATAAGCCTTGAACGACTGCCACTTAGTCATTTTTTTCGGACTTTTACACAGTCCTTTGAAAGCTCTTTTTCTCGGACAAAATGTCCGAAGAAATAGTCCACCTCTTATACCCAAAAAATTCCTTGGGAAGACAAAATAAATAAACTTAAAGCTTGTATATCTTGGCTGTATTTGCACATTTGGCTGTAATCAAGCAAGCTCCTTGGAAACCTCTGTATGACTAAAATTCCCCTGGCTGTAGATGGCCACTTGGGTGGCTGTAAATGCTCATTTAAGGACCCCAAAACTCATTCACAAGACAAACTTGGCACCATAGCCAAGTTCCGAAGTGTAGGGGTGACAATTTGCCCTGTGGGGGGCAAAATTTGTCAACACTCACAAGAAAAAAATAGGGCAATTTTGAGACAAAAAACTTAGTGCCACCACTTTTGCTACCACTTTCTGATCACCAAGATCCCAATTGGGAAACGTGAGAGCATATGGTGCATATTCGTAGAAAGCCCAAAACTATTGAAGTTACTACAGAACACAACCCTAAAAAGACCTTTGATTCCAGATGTTAGGAATTTGCATGCACATAGATTAATATAACAGAAACATTAGAAAAATGTGCATTGCAACTGAAAGAAAATAGAAATATTATATTGAAATAATAAAATCACACTACAAAGTATCACAAGCCTTTTGAACAGGGCAACCTCCTTTCATAACTCAATACAAAATATTTAATAAATAGTTTTCCCTCTTGCACTTACACTCTATTTAAACTAATCTACTCAAAACAACTACTACTTCCCATAAATGTGTTATAATTACAAATAGTTAATGGGATGACTTACGAAGCATATGGATCAAGTTTCTACTAATAACACCTACTATAAGAATGCATTGTGAACAACATACACCTAACAGCAATTTAGATCATTGGTTTAATATACTTAAAGATAAAAAGCAACAATTAAGTAGATTCGCTCTGAAGAAGTGTTAGAATGAGTACCTATATATGTTTTGTGATAATCAAGGTGAGCTCAAACTGGTCAAAAAATCAGTTTTCCATGTGTGCTAAGCACATAGGGGCTCATTTCCATATTATTCGTTTTCTAGTCAAGAAATGAGTTATTGAGTTGATATTTTGTCCAACTCATGACCAAACAGCAGATCATTTACAAAATTTCTTTGTATTGAATTTTTTATCGAATTGAAGGACAAACTTTTCAGATTTTTCATATATGACCATTAAGGAAGAGTGTTAGAAGAGTTAATATTGTAGTCATAAATTAAGTCATATTTTTCATAACACTGTGTTTTATAAAAGTCAGTGATAATAGAAGGTGCATTAAATTAACCACTTTAATCAAGGTTAGTTGGCATTCGGTTGGTCATCTATCACTTAATGTATTAACCCATTTCTTTATGATTGAATGAAGAAAAGCACAATAAACCTTCTCTCTCCATTTTGTGAGTTTTTATCCTTTCTTTGTTGGCCTTTCTCTCTGTATCTTTGTTTATGAATCATCCTAAGCTAGAATCTTCAGTATAGAAGCAGAGATTGTTATTGAAAAGGAACTTGCAGAGAAAAGTGGAATATCAAAGAAGGTGTTGGCAGATGTAATTGCACGTCTGAAACAAGGGAATAAATACATGCTGACTGAAATTATGGACAATGGAAGATCAAGAATAAGTACCTCTTTCTTGCTCAACCTCGATACACTGAGGTGACTTTAGTGGCAACTGCTGAAAATGTTAAGATATCTGAAGCTACAAGTCGAAAGGCTATTTTCATATCGAATAGCCAAAGTTGTCATCAAGAGCTTGATCTACACCTGCAGCAGTTTACCTCCTCCCAAGCATGAAGATAAAGACCATCAGTTGCTTAAGAAGAAGAATCTGAACTAAAACAGATTTTGAAGCCAGCATACAAACTTTTATAGCTGTGTAGGTTTTAAAAAGTTATATGTTCTGTCCTGTTGAGATCTTGACGACTCCTGACATTTGATTGCACTATGTTTTGCTCTTGTGCTAAAGGACTTGAGGCCTTTTTACAGCAGTTTCTATTTTTTGATGTAACCCAAAGCTTGGGGCACACGTCTTTGTTAAACTCTATCTCAATTTTAAAATGGTTCTAATATTGGATATCCCATTATTCTTTTGTAATTTAACCGATTTGGTCTGCCTGAAAACCCAAAGACATATAAGAAGGAACAATTAACCTTTTTTTGTCCAAATAATTTATATTCAACAGATCATTTGCATGTACCCGGCCTGTTTACTTGATTTTTTGCATAGTTATCAGGAAACCCCAGTATAGGGATGCGGATAGCATCCCCATCCCTGTCCCCATACCCCGACATCTCCAAGTAACTATGATTTTTTGAGTTGGCGAGGCTCAGGTCTCAAATGCTAGCCCATCACTATGGAAATATTCATAAAAATCCTCCATTATATTTTAGTTAATTAGATCACATTCTTTACACCTCTTTTGAGTCCAGGCATCTTTGCAAATCTAGCATTTTAGTTAATAAATTATAAAAAGAGGTCATAAAAATTAAAAACTAAAGTATCCTTAGAAATGTGAAAAAGTGGTTAGCCCATCAATTTAGGTTGCCAAGAACCGCCAGAATGGACGTAACTACCTCAGATATAAAAATGTTTCTCATCAGTTTGTAATAAAAAGGTAACTATTGCATTATTCACCAGCAAATTAAGGGCAGTTACTTCCTTAACAAGCTTAGCAACTTCCATTCGGAGCTAGTTTTATGCATTTTGGCTGTAATTGTATTCTCATTTTCAACTGTGAAAGGATAACGTCCTGCGAAACAACAGCAACAGATTGGTTAAGAGAATAATATTATTCAATTTTTGTGTCATATGTGCAGAAACTAAGTCCATGTAAATATTAAAGAATAGTGTACAGATTAATGCTCAAGCACCTGCTTATGAGCTTTCAAGCATTAGAGTCAGTTAAGAACTTTGATTAATAGGTTCTCTCAAGGATGATAAACCCAACGCTTTTGTTGGGCTCAAGTTTAAGGTAGGTAGGTTCAGTAAAGGAATAGGGACATAAAATGGATTGCCATATTAACTAAGCAAGACGCCTTCACAATGGGAAGGAGTGGTCCCTAGGTCGACAGAGTCAGACAGGTCCCTTGCAGGGCGAAATAGCTATATCATGGACATATGGCAATATTAATACATAGTGTTTGAATCAATTCTCATCAATTTCTAACAAATACCAATTGTTTGGGGTAACAGTGTTGGTCTAGGAGAAAACAAATTTCATTATTCTGTTATCCTTTAAAAAGACCTGAGTTTAAGTATGAATCCAAACTTATTAAAATAGCGTTGCCAATATAGTCTTTGACTTGAGCAAAAGGTTTATTAGAAGTGCCCAAGGCTAATCTCAGAATTGCTTACCGATGAAATTTACTAACTCTAAGCAGCAGATCCATGTTGTATTTTAAGCATTCTCTCCCATGTCCCAACATATCTAATTTGGCTGGGAGCACACCACTAGAGGATGCTTCCACAAAAAGTGGTATTTTATATGTTCCCTTTAAAAGCAGGAAATCCTATGTCCACAATAGCATTAAAAACAACCAGACCGTATTATTCCAACCCAACCTTAAATTCCACACTGGGTGTATCACAGGCTTTTATGGCAGCCAGACACCAAGAGATCCCTCTCTACAACTTGAAGTATTTGCTGCCTCCATATAGATTATCAATAGGCCCTAGGGGCATTTTCTCTGTTTGCCTTAAAATATTTTCTATATCATATCTGATTCGGAATCACAATTGTCAAAATATTTCACCCTCTATAAGGAAATTCAAGAAACTTCTGTTAACATTGCAAATCTTGTGACATAAGGGGAGCCAGAGAACTGTAGGTTCCTGATTTTATCTTGAACATTACTTTAAAAGGTGCTTGTCACTAAGAAACATTTAGATTTATTGTAATGAGCCCAATACAGACTCTTGATGATGAATGTGAACAAAGAATAAGTTTACTCTAGGAGGATAAGATAAGAATAAATTATTTTAGAAAAATAGGAAGAGAATACAGCAGTGTTAAAGCATGAGTCTATTCCAAAAAAGTAGAATTAAACAAATAAAGCCATTCAAAGGCCAAAGAATGTTTAAAAGAATAAAGCAAAAAAAGCCATACAAACGTTAAGTATTAGAAGGTTAAACCAAGAATATGGCTGTTTGGAGAAAGTTCATCTTTAGAAGTGTCTAAATATAGGAGAGGGTTTCCTCATCTACAAGAATAGCAAGACTTGTTGTAATAAGCATTTCTTTCATTATGCAAATTAGTGGGATCTTGCTGGACAAACACTTAATATTGGAGATTGGTGTCTCTTCATAATTGGAAATTCAAAATTCATGTAGTTGTGATTAGGGGTATCAATTAAGAGATGCCTTAGACCACGCAGCCTTCAGAATTACACAACGGAAATAATGCAAATAAATGCAATAGCAATAAACACAGTTCTTTAAATTATTTTAGAAAAATAGGAAGAGAATACAGCAGTGTTAAAGCATGAGTCTATTCCAAAAAAGTAGAATTAAACAAATAAAGCCATTCAAAGGCCAAAGATTGTTTAAAAGAATAAAGCAAAAAAAAGCCATACAAAGGCTAAGTATTAGAAGGTTAAACCAAGAATATGGCTGTTTGGAGAAAGTTCATCTTTAGAAGTGTCTAAATATAGGAGAGGGTTTCCTCATCTACAAGAATAGCAAGACTTGTTGTAATAAGCATTTCTTTCATTATGCAAATTAGTGGGATCTTGCTGGACAAACACTTAATATTGGAGATTAGTGTCTCTTCATAATTGGAAATTCAAAATTCATGTAGTTGTGATTAGGGGTCTCAATTAAGAGATGCCTTAGACCACGCAGCCTTTAGAATTACACAACGAAAATAATGCAAATAAATGCAACAGCAATAAACACAGTTCTTTATTCAATTTCAACACCGCGAAATACACCTTGCACACAGTAGTGCAAGGTGTATTAAATGAGATGCGTTACAATAGATCCTCATACCCCTACCTGCTAACTCTCGTTCTTTGCAAGTATAGCCATCTCTCAGAATATTCACTATGATATATATCCTTACGCTCGCTAACTCGCTGACTCAAGTGTAGGGGAATGTTTATATGGGCACAAGACCCACCTACTTACAACATTGCTCTCAACAACCCACTACAAACATTAAATATTTGTAACACATCACCATGCACCACAAACATTAAATGCGCAATACAATCCCAAGGCAGCATAGCACATTACAGCATAATGCATCACAACATACTACATATCAAAGTGATATTAAATGAATCCATAGCAACCTTCTGCGATTCAACGAATTGAATGCACACGATTAGGGACTAGACCAACTCTTTACCCATAACACATCACAAGAACAAATGCACCCAGAACAAACTACACACAAGATCAACTGCACCGCAGTCACAACTTGTCAATCAAGTCATAACACTTTGCAACCAAAGGATGCATGGCAAACTTTTTGCACAACGATTCTCATATTCACATTGCTACACTGAACCAAACAAGGACCTTCAAAACATGCATGCACAAAGCTTCGCACACAACTACAAACAGGAACCAAAATTGCATGTACCATCAAAGTTGTAGAAAAGAACAAACAACAAATGTGCACACACAAAGGTGGTGCAAAACACCACAAAAAAACTACACGCAAAACAAAACTAGGAGAAACATGTAAACTCGAATGCTCCTACATCATACACTCTGGGTAGCAAAAAGAAACACGAGCTCCTGCCCATGCACCTTCTAAGAGCTCTGCAATCGGTATTCTTTGTTTTGCAGCTTTTGATGCTACTTATCCATGTCTCATCCTCAATTTCTCAACCCTTCCATTTTAACAGATTTTCTTTCAACGCTTTGTCGCATGTTTTCTTGCTAACTCTAGAATCAATCACCCTTTATGCTTCCTCGCACACTTTCTCAAGCATCTAGGTCTCCAATCAATTTCTTCAAAATCTATGTTTGCATTTTCACTACTCTGCCCTTCATGATATGAATACAAATCTACCACATTAAAAATATACGATATGTCTATCACTTAAGGTAACTCTATCTCATATGCATGTCACAAACTTTTGCAACACTCTACCTGGCCCAATCTTCTTCCATTTTAACTTGTCATAAGTTCCTTTTGAAAATCTCTCCTTCCTTAGGTGTGCTAAGACTAAGTCCCCCACCTAATATTCTAATTCTCTTTTCTTTACATGTACACATTGTTTGTACTTCACAATGCTTCTTTCCAACTATTCATGCACTTACTAATGTAAGTCGCACATATATTCAGCAAAATCTTTTGCTTCAACACTCCTCTCGCTCATCTTTGATGTTTTGCAATTCTACGACTCCTCTTAAACATGACCCATAAACAACATGAAATGGTGTCCTTCTAGTAAACCTATTAACTATAATATTATAGGCAAACTCAAATTGCACTAGAATTGAGTCCCATGTTCCAAGCTTTCCTTTAATCAAACATCACAAGTTACCAATACTTTTATTGACTACCTCCATCTGTCCATCTGTCTGAAGATGATATGTTGAACTAAATTGTAGCTTGATATTCAGCTTCTTCCATAATGTCCTCCAAAAATGTTCAACAAATTTCACACCTCTGTTTGATACTATGATATGCGGAAATCCATGCAACATCACAACTTTCTTGAAAAAAAGATAGCAACATGTGTAACATCACTAATCTATTTACAAGAAAAAAATGAGTCACCTTTGAAAATCTATCCACTATCACAAATATAGAATCATGTCCTCTTTGTGTTCTAGGCAATCCTAAAACAAAACCCATGCTGATAACTTCCCACGATCGCTCTGGAATAGGCAATGATTGTTACAACCCTACATTATGACTTCTCATTTTCACCAACTAGCAAATTCTACTCTCTTGCACATACTTGTGCACATCCACACTCATTTGCAACCAAAAGTAATTCTTAGCCAACTATGCATATGTTTTGTCATAACCAAAATGACCTACTAATCCTCCCTTGTTTCTACTCAATCAAATTCTCATGCATTGAACCTCTAGGTATACACAATTGCGCTACTCATACCAATAATCCTTGTTACATAAAAATATTCAACCACAGTGTTTTGTCACCAGTCACTGATTCTACGAATGCTTCCCTTGCATCTCCAAAATCTTCATCATCTTCATACATCTCTTTCATAGAATCAAATCCTATAACTTCCACTCACATCTCATTCAACAAAAAACACGTTCTACTCAACACAATTGCAACTCTGTTTGAACTTCTGTGTTTCAACAAAAATGAGTAACTCTGCATAAACCCAACCCACTTCATATGTCTTTGGTTTAATTTACCTAGACTGTTACTGAATTGCAGTTCCTGATGGTTTGTATACAACAAAAAATCCTTAGGCAACAAATAATGCCTCTACTTCTTGAGTGTTTGCACTATGGCATAGAACTCCTATTCATATAGAGAATATTTCTTCTTTGCATCACTCAATTTCTCGGTGAAGTAAGCTACAGGGCTACCTTCTTGACTTATCAGTGTATCACTGCTCCTATTGCTATAGCACTTGCATCGCAATCCACCTAAAATACCTTATTAAAATATGGGAATGCCAACACTTGCTACTCAATAACTTTCTTCTTCAATTGTTGGAAGATATATTCCACTTTTGCACTCCATACAAATTATTTCATATCTTTGCATATCACATCGGTGATCGTTACGCACGTCCCACTGAAATTCCTAAACTTTCTCTAAAAACTCACAAGGCCATGAAAGCTTTGCACTTCAAATGTGCTTTTATGTGATGGCCACTCTAGTATAACTTGCACCTTTTCTAGATCCATCTTGAACCCTTCTCAAGAAATTAAATAACCCAAGCAAACTAATTCCTCCTTCATGAAGCTACATTTCTTCAAATTTACTAACCACTTTTCATCTTGCAACTACTGCAACACTTGTCTCAAATGCACTAAGTGTTCTCCCTCTGTTCTTCTGAAAATCAATATGTCATCTAGATATACCATGCCAAATATACCAAAAATTGGTTTCAGCACTTTGTTCATGGATCTCAAAAACATACTCAAAAATTGGTTTCAGCACTTTGTTCATGGATCTTAAAAACATACTCGGTGCATTACTCAGTCCAAATGGCATGATTAACCATTTGTACAATCCTTCCTACGTTTTGAATGATGTCTTCCACTCATCATATTACCTTATGCGAATCTGGTGATATCCACTCTTCAAGTCAATCTTCATGAGATAACCTGCTTCACTCAAACAATCCATCAAATCATCCATGCACGACAATGGAAATATGTACTTAATGGTAATCTTGTTGATGGCTTTGGAATCTATGTGCATCCTCCAGTCTCCATTTTTCTTAGGCACTAACACTGTAGGAACTGTACATGGGCTCAAACTTTCTCTTCTCAATCTTTTATCTAAAAACTTTTGAATTTGTTTTTGCGCCTCTACATTCTCCTTAGGTGTCAACCTATATGCCACTTTATTTGGCAAGCTCGAATCTAAAATCAAGTCCATTCAATGAATTATTCTTCGCAAGGGTAGCAACCCATCAAGTAGATCATTAGTAAAAATCTCTGCAAACTCGCTTAGCAAGTCCTTCACTTCGCACAAAAGTGTTTCTTTTGTTGTTGCACCTACGCTTACAACGTACACGGGCATCAAGATTTACGCATAACATGTGCTCTCCTTCACCTCTTTCAAGAAGTGCTTTCCCAATATCATCACAACCTTTGGACCTTTGTCCACTTCTTTGCATTTATCCTTTAGGGGATTTAAAGTGTGTTTTACTCCATCTTTCACCAACGTATAGGTGTTTGCACATCCATCATGTTACGCCCACCTGTCAAACTACGAAGGCCTTCCAGGTAACACATGGCCAAAGTCCGTGGGCATCATATCGCCCAAAACTTCATCCTTATAAGGATTAATCTAAAAACTTACTAGACATTGCTCATTCAGTAGAACCTAATGTCCCTTCAACAACCAAGACACTCTATAGGGGTTTGGATGGGCAAACCTCTTAAGACCAAGCTTATCTACCATCTCTCGTGAAACAAAATTGTTTGTACTATCACTATCAACAATTAACTTGTAGCTCTTACCTCCGAATTTGCAAATGGTTCTAAACAGATTCTTCCTTTATATGGGACTATTCTCTTTTTTTGTTGGTTTCAACAACACCCTCTTCATCATAAGCATTTCTCCAATTTTTCGTTCATCTATGTTATATATAAACATAATACTTTCATCTGCTTGCACGATATGCACATTCACATCATTCCTCCTACTACCTTCATTGGGCCTATGTGGACACTCAAATGCTCTATGTCCAGTTTCACCACATCTAAAACATGTACCCATGAATCCTTTTCCTCTACCTTGTCCATAGGATCCTCTACCTCTAGTAAGATTTCCTCTGCCTCTTTGCACACTATAATCATTGCACTGAGAAGTATTGGCTTCTCCTTCTTGCCCAATGTAGCCTCTGCCACTACTTTCATGTCCTCACACATGCAAAAACTTTCATTTTCCTTGCATTCTGCCTCCTCGTTTGTGTGATATCTTCTCCTCTACCTTCGGCATGCATTGATAGACTTCTTCAATAGATCGCAACCAAATCATACCTTACTACTCTTGAATGGAAATATGCAACCCATTCCGGTACCTCGCGATCCTCTCGGTGTCATCTGCAACATGACCCACTCTGATTATGAGTCTATAAAACTCATTAGTGCAAACTTTAACAGTCATCTCCATTTGTCGCAAATTTTGTAACTTCTTGAACAAAGTTAACTAGTAATCAGAAGGTATGAATTTCGCCTTCAACTTCGCAACAAGTTTATGCCAGGTCTTAATCTTATCTTTACCTCTACAAACGCTTTCCGCCTGCACGTGTTCCCACCACAGGATGCAAGACCTTCAACTTTGCGCATGCAATTTTGACCTTCATGGGATCTTCCATAATGTCCTACTCAAAATAATTCTCTAACTCGATGATGTAATCAACGAGCTCTTCAAAATTCAGACTTCATGAATAACTAGGAGGGTCCAACTTCGACGTACTAATCATCCTCGCAACTGCACATAAGAATATATCTTCAGGTTTATCGACCTCTTATTCTGCAAACTGCACTTCTTTTCCGACTTCAGCGTCACTTTCATCATCCTCCATCCCTACACCTCAATTTGTGCGGCCTCCATAGCCTCTAGACAGGCTTGCATATCTCTCATCAATCAAAGTATGCAAGTCTCAACGCTCCAGCGATTCTCAACACTCTTGCAACGAAACCTCCTATGTGTGTCATTTCCACGAAATCAAAGAACAATCACTACATCTTCTACCCAACACTCATGTTGAAATGTCTACATCATTTTCTACATACACTCGCAAATGCAGAAAACAGAGTACATGCACTCACCTGCAGGGAAGAAACCTTCCTCTAATACCAAATGATGCAGCCATTGTTAGGAGGTCTCAATTAAGAGATGCCTTAGACCATGCAACGTTCAGAATTACTGTTGTCAACCTAGATCTGCGCCCTGATTCTAAGACGTGCGCGAAACAGCCAGTCCTCTATCCGGCTGAAACAATGGGATCTTCTCACAAGGGTGGGTACCTCAACAGTGAGAAGAACCTCCAGTCAACCTGGATCTGCGCCCTGATTCGAAGACGTGCGCGAAATAGCCAGTCCTCTATCCGGCTGAAACAATGGGATCTTCTCACGAGGGTGGGTGCCTCAACAGTGAGAAGAACCTGTAGCTGGAGGTTCTTCTCACTGTTGAGGCACCCACCCTCGTGAGAAGATCCCATTGTTTCAGCCAGATAGAGGACTAGCCGTTTCGCGCACGTCTTCGAATCTGGAGGTTCTTCTCACTATTGAGGCACCCACCCTCGTGAGATCCCATTGTTTCAGCTGGATAGAGGACTGGCCGTTTCGCGCACGTCTTCGAATCAGGGCGCCGATCCAAGTTGACAACAGTTTTTGGCACGCCCGGTGGGACCCATTTTTCTTGGTTTTGATGAAATTGCAGTTATAGCAGTGTTCTTCAAGAAGTATTTGGTGACTCCAAGCTCAAGCAATTGCTTCTAACAATTCAAGGACAGCTTCCATGTAAGTCTATTTTTATTGTATTGTCGTGAATGAATTATGATCGTTGTGTATGAAGAGAATTCCTATGCTATGTTTCCTTATCAGCCCGATATTGGATCATACCAGCCGGGTCATGATACCTATGAGCCTCTTTATGAGTCTAGTCAGCCTTATCAAGAGTATTATCAAGGCTATGTTGAGCCTTATCAAGTTTCTCATAATCAGCCTTATCAAGTTTCTCATAATCAGCCTTATCAAGAGCATGAATCTTACCTTCCTGGTAAGCCATATCAGTCTCAAGATCAGATTTTGTCTTTCCCATATGGCTATGATATTGCATATAAGCAGTATTGCCTTCAAGAAAATATGAATGAAATAGAGCTCAGAATACTAGCATATGCAAGAAAGGTTTGTTCTAACTCTCAATATGAGGAAGTAAATGGTCTATTTCGAAATGTGTCCAATGATCCAGAAGAGATAAATGGACTATGTATTCTTGTATTGGAAAAGATAGAGGCTTGGGAAAGGCAGAAAATCGAGTTAAACCAATTGTCTACAAAAGGCTATGATGCTTCTTATTCTCATGAAGTTCTTAACCATCCCCAGTGTGTGCCAAGGGAGCTTCCTAGTTGGAGTCAAGAGCCTATTCAAGTGACTATTTATGAGACTAAACCTTCCTATAGTCCCCTTTCCTCACCAATCATCCCTCAAGCTCAGGTTGTCCAGGAAGACAAGCAGGTTCCAGACTTTGATGAGGTAATGGCCAAGTGGAAGGAACAGAATACAGAGGTCTTTAAGAGTTTCTCTTTCCCTCCCCTCCAAAACTCCCTAGATAATTCCATTGCCCTCAAGATTCCAAGATCTGATCATGATCAACCTCCCATGCTTCATTTTCCCTCTCAAACAAATGAATTTCATCACCCTCCCACCATCCCCCTTCCTCAAGAGGAACCTGCTCTTTGGAGTATTGAGAAAGAGTTTGCAGCTATAGGACAAGTTCTTGCAGAGTGTGTAGAGGATGCTTCAGAAGTGTTCGAGGAAGAATTTCCTATTGACACTTCACTTGAGGTTGTAATTAAGCATCCAATTATAGTTGAGAGTGAGAAGATTGATCTTGATGTAGATGAAATTCAAGAGGCGCTGGTACAAATTGAAGTCATACATGAGTTACAGGTATCCCCTATTGAGAAGGATCCAAATAGTGTTATAGCTGATTCAATTCAAATAGATCAAAATGAGGAACATAAAGATAATTGGCTACTGTACCTTGAATCTCCACAAGAGATTGAAGAGCTGGATGATTTTGCAACAGCCAATAAGAAGGATGCGGTCACTCAAGAACCATGCATAAATGGGATATCACTTGACAAGGTGGTAGAGAACAAGCAATCTGAAAACGATCAGGATATACTTGGTGAGTTTGTCTTTGTTGGTGACTGGTTTGTTGTTGATGACCCATTTGAAAATATGCTAATACAGTTGGTCGACAAGGCAAATGCCTCATCAAAGGTTATGACTAATAAACATCTTGCTTTGCAAATTGTACCATCTCTCGAAACGAGTGAGTTCAAGAATTTCCCATTTGATCCAGGCGGATCGTGCCTTATCATGGTTAGCTAGGTTATTTAAGTTGATTTTACTTTCCTCCAAGTGTTGTTCAAGGACAGTTGTTTGCTTCAGTTTTTGTCTAATAAGTGTTTGTTTGCACATTTGCTTTTAGTTAGTTTTCTGCTTTCGTGTTTTTCCCTTCTTATTTTGAAGGAGGTTGCTACAGCAATGATCAGAGCAGATTTTAAAATCAGAAATCAAATTCACCATCTGGGAATTCGAATAACGTCTATACATGGTCTGAGTTCTCAAGCATAGCAGGCATGCTTCCCAGTTGAGTCGCCAGAATGTTGACAAATCTTCCACGAGTCAGATTTTCTCTTGCCATTAGGCTGGTTCTACGGACTCTGCAGGGAATTTCTACAAACTTTGCAGGAAATTTCTACGGACTCTGCACGCTGTTTCTACGGACTCTGCAAGTTGTTTCTACAGACTCTACAGGAAATTTACAAGTTCCCGACACTTAGGCGACAAAAGGGGTTTTGCAACTTTTCCGAAAGGCAATTTTAGAGGCCAAACAGCCCTTGCGGAGGGCAGAAGAGCACTAAGAAGGAAAGTCCGCACAAAAGAAGCCAAGGATTAATTCGGAAGGGGGCAGTTTCAAGATTTTCGAAGGGCAGGGTACCCTTCAGAAGGGTCACTTTCAATATTCCCGAAGGGCACCTACCCTTCAGGCAAGCACAAGACCAAATTCAGAGACCGTTGCAAAAAGCCCGGGTGCACTCCAATTTTTCCGAAGGACACAGGCGAAGGACACTTGGTCGATTGCGGAGGACACTTGGTCAGTTGCAGAGGACACAATTGAAATCCCGAAGGGTACGTTAAAAAACAAAGACAAAACAATTGGAATTCTTTCGGACTTTTTGTCCGAAGGAAGCTTCCCTGTTTTTTTGCAGCCTTTCTGCACGTCATTTTCCTGCGGATCCTCGGGATTTTTGCCTTTGTATTTTGCCATTGGACTTTCTTCGGGCTTTGCTTTGTGCAAGCCTTCCGAATTTCTTTGAACTTTTTGTCCGAAGGAAGCTTCCCTATTTTTCTGCGGCCTTTCTGCACGTCATTTTCCTGCGGATCCTCGGGATTTTTGCCTTTGTATTTTGCCATTGGACTTTCTTCGGGCTTTGCTTTGTGCAAGCCTTCCGAATTTCTTCGGACTTTTTGTCCGAATGAAGCTTCCCTGTTTTTCTGCAGCCTTTCTACACGTCATTTTCCTGCGGATCCTCGGGATTTTTGCCTTTGTATTTTGCCGTTGGACTTTCTTCGGACTTTGCTTTGTCCGAAGAAATTCGGAAGGCTTGCACAAAGCAAAGCCCGAAGAAAGTCCAACGGCAAAATACAAAGGCAAAAATCCCGAGGATCCGCAGGAAAATGACGTGCAGAAGGCCGCAAAAAAACAGGGAAGCAAGAAGATATCCTTCGGACTTTTGTCCGAGGAATTCCTTTGGACAAAAAGTCCGAAGGAATTTGGAGAAAAGACCGCCGAAAAAAGCCCACAACAAAGGAAGGTATCCAAAGGGAGAGAAGTCCGAAGAAATTTTGCGGAAATAGCCCGAGGAAAATAAACCCGAAGTAGGAATTCCGAAGGCCAGAGACCAAGATAATTTTTGCGGACATTTTGTTCGCGGGAAAGTGGCAAGACGGAAGTCCGAAGGAATAAAGCTTCCGGTGACGTCCCGCAAGCCATCAAATTTTGACCGCGGGAAGTAACCGTTGAAACCAAGGGGACAACAGGAAAATCCGAAATAAATGAAAGCTGACTGTGCGAAAGAGGGTAGAAAATAGATAATCCGACAAAGAGTTAGATATAGAATCCTGCCAAAAATAGACACGAACGGCAAACCAGAATAGGACAGAATTCATGCAAGCAGGAGTTATTTTCAAACCTGGATCTGGCCCTGATTCAAAGACGTGCGCGAAATGGCCAATCCTCTATCCGGCTGAAACAATGGGATCTTCTCACGAGGGTGGGTGCCTCAAGAGTGAGAAGAACCTCCAAAGAAGGCTGGTTCCTATATGATGTATCAATTTAGGATCTCTACTCTACGTTGCGGACTACTGTGGAAAAGGGAGAAGGGAAACTTAAAGGGGAAATCCTACCTAAAGGGGGGTGATACACCAAAATTTTGATCCACTCAACTCGGAACCTTGAACACTAAACGAACAAGGGAAAAGAAAGACCTATGATTTCAATCAATCACTTATGCATTAGTATTTCATGGAGAGGTTCGATCCAATGGCCAAAACCTGAGGGAAAACGATGGAGAGAGGTCTGATACAAGACACTTTGCAGCCACCTAACATCCACTTACAGCTTCGGCAAGGACATAAAGAACACTTTAACATGACCTGCACAAGGATAATCTAGCAACTAGGTATGAAACAGAATTTGGGAAGGGAGAGAAATCTACCACTTATGCAAATTGCTGAATGAAATATACACTATGCCAACGCTTGAAATCTGAAAGTACAATCCTTCTTATTATCGAAGAGGTTACACAACTCACCAATGGCAGAGTCTAGTCTAACCAAGAGAGATTGGATGATTTTTTTTAAACAAGGCTGAAAGCCATTATATAGAAAATTACAAGAGGCCAAAGATTGGCGTAGAAACTTGAAGAGAAAGATTCACTTTGGTTAACTCAAAGCTTTACTTGGCCTTTCAATAAAATATATTTTCCCTTTTGTCCTTGGCATGAAGCTTCTTCGCTTAATGAAGCGAACTTATCTTTGTTATGAACTGTCCACCTCTTTTTACATGGAAATCTACGCAAATGTCAAATTTAGATCTCCATGTGAGTTGCTTGATGCCGAGTTGTAGCGTTTAAAAACTGAGTTAACCGTTATTTAAGCTAAGTTGGACGAAGAGATCATTCTCCTTCACATGGAAAGCTTCTAGTGGATGCGGCGTTTTAATCAATTAGTCAACTCTAAATCTGGAACAGTCAACTCATCGTTTGAATTTGAAACACCTGTTGAAGCTGACCTAGACTTTCAGATGCATGAGCTGACTGGGGACGAATAGGACTTTAATAATCAGTCAACTGAAGCTTTAACCAATGTTCGAAAATAGCTCTTGCTTGCATGTATTCTATCCTATTCTGGTCTGTCGTTCGTGTCTATTTTTGGCGGGATTCTATATCCAACTCTTCGTTGGATTATCTATTTTCTACCCTCTTTCGCACAGTCAGCCTCCATTTATTTCGGATTTTCCTGTTGTCCCCTTGGTTTCAACGGTTACTTCCCGTAGTCAAAATTTGACGGCTTGCGGGACGTCACCGGAAGCTTTATTCCTTCAGACTTCCGTCTTGCCACTTTCCCGCAGACAAAATGTCCGCAAAAATTATCGTGGTCTCTGGCCTTCGGAATTCCTACTTCGGGTTTTTTGTCGGGTTTATTTTCCTCGAGCTATTTCCACAGAATTTCTTCGGACTTCTCTCCCTTCGGATACCTTAATTTGTTGCGGGCTTTTTTCGGTGGTCTTTTCTCCAAATTCCTTCGAACTTTTTGTCCGAAGGATATCTTCTTGCTTCCCTGTTTTTCTACGGCCTTTTTGCACGTCATTTTCCCGTGGATCCTCGGGCTTTTTGCCTTTGTATTTTGCCGTCGGACTTTCTTCGGGCTTTGCTTTGTGCAAGCCTTCCGAATTTCTTCGGACTTTTTGTCCGAAGGAATTCCTTCGGACAAAAAGTCTGAAAGAATTCCAATTGTTTTGTCTTTGTTTTTTAACATACCCTTCGGGATTTCAATTGTGTCCTCCGCAACCGACCAAGTGTCCTCCGCCCGTGTCCTTCGGAAAAATTGGAGGGCACCCGGGCTTTTTGCAATGGTCTCTGAATTTGGTCTTGTGCCTGCCCGAACGGTAGGTGCCCTTCGGGAATATTGAAAGTGACCCTTCCGAAGGGTACCCTGCCCTTCGGAATTCTTGAAACTGCCCCCCTTCCGAATTAATCCTTGGCTTCTTTTGTGCGGACTTTCTTTCTTAGTGCTCTTCTACCCTCCGCAAGGGCTGTTTGGCCTCTAAAATTGCCTTTCGAAAAAGTTGCAAAGCCCCTTTTGTCGCCTAAGTGTCGAGAACTTGTATATTTCCTACAGAGTCCGTAGAAACAACCTGCAGAGTCCGTAGAAACAGCCTGCAGACTCCGTAGAAATTTCCTGCAGAGTCCGTAGAACCAGCCTAATGGCAAGAGAAAATCTGACTTGTGGAAGATTTGTCAACAATTACACAGCAAAAATAATGCAAATAAATGCAACAATAAACATGGTTCTCAATTTGATCTCAACAACAAGAAATTGCACCTTGCACGCATTATTGCAATAACACAACAATCTCAAATGAGATGCTTTACAACAGACCCTCAGAGCTTTGCCTGCTAACTGGCGGTCTTTTCAAGTATAGCTATCTCTCATGATATTCACTGTGATTTATATCCTTAAGCTCGTTGACTACCTACTCAAGTGTAGGGGCATGTTTATATAGACACAACGCCCACATACTTATAATATCACTCTCAAAAAGCCACTACAAATATTAAATATTTGTAACACATTACTATGCACCACAAATATTAAATGTGCAGTACAATCCCAAGGCACCATAGCACATTACCGCATAATGCATCACAACATACTACATCACAAAGTGATATTAAATGAATCCATAACAACCTTCCATGATTCACGGAATTAAATCCAAATGGTTAGGAACTACGATGACTCTTTACCCATAACACATCACAAGAATAAATGCACCCATATGAAACTACGCACAAGATCAATTGTGCAGAGATCGCAACTTGCCAATCACAAAACAACACTTTGCAACCACAAATATTAAATGTGCAGTACAATCCCAAGGCACCATAGCACATTACCGCATAATGCATCACGGCATACTACATCACAAAGTGATATTAAATGAATCCATAACAACCTTCCATGATTCACGGAATTAAAACCAAATGGTTAGGAACCACGATGACTCTTTACCCATAACACATCACAAGAACAAATGCACCCATATCAAACTACGCACAAGATCAATTGTGCAGAGGTCACAACTTGCCAATCAAGAAACAACACTTTGCAACCAAAGGATGCGTGGCAGACTTCTTGCATAACAATTCTCATATTTGCACTGCTGTGCTGAACCAAACAAGGACCTTCAAAGCATGCTTGTACAAAGCTTTGCAAGCAACTACAAACAGGAACCAAAACTGCCGGCATCATCAAATCTGCACAAAAGAATAAACAACAAATGTGCAGGCACAAAGACGGTGCAAAACAATACAAAGAAACTGCACACAAAGAAAGACTCATGCAAACTGCGAAGTACTTATTTTTCACTCCATCCAGGTTCACTTGTAATCCTGCATCAACCAAAAACAGAACTATGTTATATTGATTGTACCAAAGGTCAAAAACAGAGCTATGTTGTTTTTTATTTTGGTTTTAAAATCCAAAATTATGTCTTCACTTTTTAGATTATAATTCATAACAACGGTGTTAGAACAAACAGACTCGTTTCAGAAGCATCAGATAATTTAGGATCAATCCAGTGGTATCGGAGCCACTTATTTGCCTTGTGGGAAAAGCCCTAGGAATAGAAAACGTTTTCAAGCAAGTATAGATCCAAAGAGCCCTCAGTGATCAAAATCCAGAATTATGGAAAACTTATAATAGAGTATCTCCTGAAGACCTCTCTTTTTCAGATTTTGTTAAGATTTATAAAAATGATCAGAGGAGGCGACTATTGGAACTTGAATAATTTGTTGTCAACACCATGAGCAAGGATAGAACATAGCTTGAAAAATAGTTTTGTGCATGATTATGAGGCTACAAATGAATATATGGTTAGAAGCTTACTCAATTTTTGTGGTCATTATCATCTCACAGCTGTTGTTGGAGAATCCCTTCGAGAACAGACTCCAACAAAGAAAGGGGAAAAGGATATGAGCAACCTTCAAATCAATGCCACTTATGCCCCTACTCTAGAACCATATATGCTTCAAATCGTAGAATAAGATGCAGCTGCTGTATTTAGACTCGAAATCATGGCTCCACTAACCAGAAACTTTTCAACCACATTTGCAGCACTTCCATGGTTTGAGCCTCTACCTAAAATTTGCATTGAAGTTGAACAGGAAGGTCTAGTATAGCAAGAAAACTTGTTGATGAAAGATCCTAAGGGGGAAACAAGAAGCAATAGCCTTATTTACTTAAGTGTCATGGGTTGGAGCTCTGCATTGTCCTCCATAAATATTATTTGTTAAAACACATCAAACTTTGCAGCTATTGGTTATGAGTAAGACAATTGAGGCAATGTTGGGATCCATTATTTCAGTAGGTGATAATATAGTAGTATCCTCTTTCCTGAGAGTTGAGAGTTGGAAAATTGTCCTGAGCGTGGATAAAGATTCTTGAAAGCTCTCCTAGATCTGTACAAGCTACATTCCTATCAACACTTTCCTAATGAAACTACTCGATCAATGTCTTTGGCCATTTGATCCAACAGGCAATACCACCAATATTTGAAGAAGCTTCAACAAGTTGTGAAAGGCCCATTAATAGTTCAACATTGGGCAAAGAAATTCATGAGGGAGGGGTTTCTAATGAGCCAATACCTTCCCCTAGGAGGATTCTTGATGTTAAATGTGAACAAATAATAAGGTTAATCTAGGAAGATAGAATAAGAATAAAGCACAATTTTATTTTGTAAAAATAAGAACATAAAGCATACGTCTATTGACTCCATTCTAGCAAAGTATAATAAAACAAATAAAGTCTTCCTAAGGCTAACGATAGATTTAAAAGAATAAAACAAGTAAAGGCAAACAAGACTAGAGAAAGCTTTAAGAGGATAGAGTGAGGATAGGACTTTTTTATAGGAAGCCTATCTTTAGAAGCGTGTCTAAAAATAAAAAACGTCTTCATAGTCCATAAGTACCAATAGGCAATCTTTTCTTTATGCAAAATTTTATGCTTTTGCTGGACAAGCACTTAATACATGATTTGTCTTCACAATTGGAAATGATTTGGCTGTTTTCTCTATTGGTAGTACAAAAACAGAGTTTAATCCTTTTTATTTTGGCTTATACACTCAGAGTTTTGTTTGCAGATTTTTGGTTCATAACAGTGATATCGAGATATCAGAGCATCTAGGCTCTTTTCAAACATGAACAGTAAAAATTGTCAATATTGCAAAAGTGTGCTTATCTGAACAAATAAAGGCCAACAAAAGGTTAGTGCCGCCTAACCCATACCTGATACTATGTGTATCTAAGGTTTTTATTATCCAAGTCTGAAGAGACTGTTAGATTAACTCAAACCCTATGGCTGAAAGTGACTGAAACAATACCTAAAATGAACTAAAAAGGAAAATCTGAATTTTTAAAGGCCAAAATATGAAATTCTGATAATATCTAGACTATTCTAGAAAGCAAGAAAAATATTGAACTATCAGGAAAAACCCTCAAGCAGATCTAAATTCCATTGTTATAGTAAAAAATTCAAAACAGGACACAAAGAAGACACACTCCCATGAGAAGGTATGGATGCAATCTCAAGACTAAAAAACTCCAAAAGTAGCCAATGAACTACCGGAAACAATTCATTCAACAAGACATATTCTGAAACATGCCCTAATATAAGGGCTTAGCCCAGCTTACATGCCTTTTCATAAGCATATGGGATGCTATTTGCATGTGGGATGTACACTATTACTATTTAAGCTTTACTATTATTTTGCACTAATATCCTGAGTTCTCTATTCAGAGCCTAACATACAGCTTTTACTGCTCCCTACCTCCTACACTAGCCTTTTTAATAAAAAGCTGGGATTTTTTCACATCATTTTCATTCACTTTTAGCATTACTTCTCAGATTGAAACCATGCCAAATCTTCTTATATCGTAACAAAGACACATTTAAAATCCAAAAAAACATCGATGGGTGTGTATAAAGAGTTTTCCATCTTTCGAGACGACAGTCTGCTTCACACTGTTTCCTTAACATTTTGAAGCATCCAGACAGATTTGGATAGGCATCTAAAGGTCAACAGCAGTCGGTGGGTACCTGAAAGAAGACACCCACATGTGTTGTGAGCTGTGAGTTTTAAGTACTGTGTATAGCTTGTGGGATGTGTCTTTGCATTGTGCACAGCTTGTGGGATGCTTCTTTTGTTAAAACAACAGGCATTGAGTATTTTTAAAAAGATCCTTCTTTCACAATCTCAATGGATTCCAAAAAATCCCACAAGACCCCATTTACATTTTCCAATGTTATCAAAATCTTTGATTTCAATTTGCAGTGTATGAGCCATACCATGTGCCAAAGATATGAGGGTCAGCACTCTCGAACACACGATACTTGGCAATATGTATGTCAACAAAATCAAATACGTGATGCAAAACAACTCTAACAAACAAATTTCCAAAAGAATAACATATAAAAAGTTCTTTATATCAGTCAAAATACCAAATCAAGAAGGCATTTATAAACACAAGACAAACCAGCAAAAACTGTTTTACTTGTTTGACAGCATGATATAATAAAACCTGAAATCTTCTATGATAAAAAGATTTTGGTTATGAAAGTAGTTACAAAAAAATCTTGATTACAGAAGGCAATTTGAAAATTTTGGAAAGAAAGGACGAACTACCAACTTGTTTACATTACCTCCAGATTAATTCAGATTGAACCAGCATTGACACTCCAGAACAGCTAGCTGGATTTGATCCTCCATATATGTGGTGCACTCTGCCAAGGCTGGTCTTCCATAAATGTGGTGCACTCTGCCAAGGCTGCTCCTCCATAAATTTGATGCACTCTGCCAAGGCTGCTCAATAAATTCTAAGAGGTAGATCATCATCCAGATGAAGGTATGATGTTACCCCAAACCAAAGTAACATCTCATATCATTACATGTATTAACAGGTGGAGGAGCTTTGTCCAGCAAACCAAGAACAATCCCTCGGATGCCTGCATTGGATCTGGACTTACAAGCACAATGTACTGAAGCCAAATATACACCAACAGACCAACCAGCATCCTACAACAAGGAAAAGCATATAGCTTACAGACCATCTCTATCAAGCAATCTCAAAATCAATCCTGGTCTTTATCATCAAATCCTTTAACCGGTTGACTCTCTTCACTTCACCTACCTTGACACATTTCACACAAAACATATCCCATGTGTGGCACTGAGGCACCCACCTCTGGCATATCATATTATGCAACAAGCCAAATGCATTTCCCAACTCTCCACGGCAACAAAAAGCCCGAATCATAAACTCATACAAATCAGGTCCAATCTTCAATCTTTCTGCTCTCATCTCTTTCCACAACACAAGTGCCTCGTCCAATCTGTCCTGCATACACAGACTCCTGATCAATAACCCATAAGCTTCTCTATGCAATCCCCTTTCTTTCATCTCACCCAGCAGTTCCAATGCAGTTTCTATGTCCCTCTCTTTACAGTAGTACCTGATAAACCAATTATATACCTCAACACATGGGCTAAACCCTGCACTACACATTTTACCAAACACTTGGCATGCAAGCTCCGCATTGCCCACTTCACAGAGCGTTTTAATAAGGGTTTCATATGTTGCTTTATTTGGCACAACCAAACCCTGCTCTAGCATGACCTTATAGACCTGTACAGCCATTTCAACCATTTTGGCCTCACAAAACCAATGAATCAAAACATTATAAGTAACAACATTTGGATAACACCCATTCCTGGCCATTTTTTCCATTAGTTCATTTGCCATGTCAAATTCATTTTCCCTACACATTGCATCCAAAAGCTTATTAAACAACACAACATCCATACACTTTCGGCCAGCAATTTTAGTTAACACTTCGAGAGCCCTCTTTATTCTCCTTGTTTTACACAACCCATTAAAAATAATCAGATAACTTGTCTTATTTGGTTTAATCTTACATCTCAAATGCCTCACAAGGGAATCGGCCTGACCTGGTTCGCCTGCCTCGCAGATAACGTGAAGAAAAGTATTTAGTGCCGCCGTTTCTGCATGGCCTCCGCGTTTCTGCATTCTGCCAAATAATCTGGCTAATTTAGTTAGGGTTGAAGTTTTACCAGCTATATTTAGCGGCTCTGCTTTGTTTTCGTGGAGAAACCAAATGATGTTTTGCGTTACTGGGTACTTGAATGCGCCTGTTTCGTGAAATACTGTCCACATTTTTCTAAAACCCTTTGACCAGGGGCTGAGATTTTCATTTTCAGTGGGATCTTCTGCTTTAGGAATGTCCCAGACTGCCTCATAATCGCCATTCCAATCCAATAAAGATACCCTCTCATAGTTCTTTTTGATAAACCCTAATTTATCTTGCTTTTTTGTTGACGGTTTTGCCTGTTTTTTAAGAATTGAAGGATTTTTTGATATTTTTTTCTGAATCTGTTCCAGGAGCCCTTCCTCTGCAGATATGCGTATTTTCCTAAATTGAAATAGAAGATTTGCCCCAAACCGTGATGTGTGGCTCATAGCTTTCGTTGATTTTCAGCGTCAAAGAGTAGCTGATCAGTAGTATTTTAAAACCCTGAACCCTGGATTTTTGAAAATTTAATATATTTTGTTCACACCATAAGATTAACTTTTTGCATCAAGTTTAGACCAATGAGGAGTGATTGAATTTTTCACCAACCAAACACAAACCAAAGTGAGACTCAAGCCCTCTAGGCAAGTCGTTGTCCTTTTAGAGAACTGAAAGTGTTGTGGTTGACCCTCCAAGGCTGCCCTACTATTGTGCCCAGCCTCCTAAGGCTCTCAAACTAATTTGTCCAACTCTTAAGGATGTTAAAACTGATTTGTCACTTTTCTAAGTTGTTCAACTGAGTCGCCCACCTCTTAAGGTTGTCCAACTCATCTATTTCCAAGCATGATTTATGAATAAGATCATCTTTTGAGTATTGAGGGTTTTTGTCCTTGAATACTTGAAGCAAATGAGGGTTTCCATCTCCAAGAGTTGATTGTGCAAGTAAATGTGCTTAGCATCCACTGAATTAATTAATAAATGATAGATAGATTCCATCTTTTTTTATTTTGTTTCCCACTCCAACTCCAAACTTACTTTATTTTAATAATAAAACATAAGTTGTCAACAATAAGTTACTTTTGGCTAACTTAGTCAAATCATTAATTTTACTTTAAATATCTAAGAGTACTTATTATTTCAATATTATTATTATTATTAAGTTGCCAAAAAGATTAAAAATGATTGGGCCCAATTTAAATAATATTGTTAATTATTTTAATCTAGAAATGGCAATCTACCCTTCCCAAAATTGCTTGTCCTCAAGTAATTGCAACCTCCTATGCTCAATTATCATTATGTCAAAGTGATGAGTCATGTTGTAGTGCACGTAGAGTTTGGACCATGTACCTGTCAAATGAGATAACTCCTACCAGAGAACATAGTGTGATGTATCCCCAATGGATACTAAATGCAATTCATCCTCAAGATGATCCTCCAAAATCTGTTGATACCTAAAGGCACCCAAAAACTCCCATAAGACCGAAAGATGCCATAGGTTCTTCCCATGGTGCAGTGGTTATCCCACTTGGCTCCTCCCATGCAACAAAGGATCTAGAATACCAAATCTTTGAGTCCCAGTGGATCCTTCCATGATTTGACAAACTCCTCCCAATATATGGTGAAAATCAAACTGTGGATTGGCTATGAGCAAGTTACAACAACCACAAATCACTTGGAATTCCATCCAAATCATCACTAGGATGGTTGGGATGATTGTCTTCCATAATAGGACCCCTCCACTAACATTGTCATCCAAGGAAACCCTCTCAAATTGCACAAGCGTACGGTAGTTCATGACTGAAAATATTAAGACCATAAATATAGAAACGATGTAACAACTATAAGTATGATAAACCCATCCAACATTTAGTAATGTGATCGATGTAAAAGCAGTAGGTAGCCATACAAGGACTGAAAGCTCTCTATTAGTCATCACCAACTGTAAAATACTCTTTCCTATGACTGAAAACCCTTGCAAAATCACTTGTGTGAGTTCCCATATAATGATGCAATAGTTGATAATATTAATGGTAGCAACATTAGTGCTAGAAATTAGGCCCATAATTGTCCTGGGTATGCTTTCACTATCATATGTTGATATCATCTCATCATCATTTTCATATTTCTCACCATGTGCTTCTAATGCTTGGAGAAACATCTCCTCCATCCTATCAGCACCAACTGCAACTTTATCCTCTTCATCATTAGCTTGAGTTGACAACGAACTCAACTGCTCTATCTCATGCTTTTCTTATTTCTCCTTCATACTCTCTACCTCCCTTCGAGGCTGATTACACTTTTCTTTTTCCCCCTCACCCATGCCACTTGCAAATAATCTTGCACTTTCCTTGTCCATATGACAACTATGCATACCTTGACTTATAAGAGTCTCTTCATCAATACCTATATAGGCTAGTCCCACACGTGCAACATAACTCGCATCCTTTAATCTTCTTGGTAGAAATATGTCCAATGTTGCTTGAGTGACATTCTTCATATATACTTGTCCAAGTGCTCCTTATATCCACCTTCCTAAACAATTCATGAACTTTGTCTTTCTATTGTTTCATTTTGTGTGCACTTTTCAAGATGGGGATTTGATGCATATACTTCTCTATCCACCGTTGTCCCATAGAGAAGGTCTTCTTCTTCTTGCCAATCTCTTTCACTTGTTCTTGTGAGAGTTTTCTCTTCCTCCTCCAGCTGTTACAGTTGGACTTCCTCATGCATGTCCTTTTGGGAACATCCTTGTACAATCACTTTCCCACCCTCTCTTGTCTCCATGATCACTAGAAAACTATTCTCTAGCATTGTCATATCTTTATCAACTATCTCTTCAACTGTCACTACCATACCATAATCTGATTTCACTTCTTTACCTTACTTCTCATACCTATGAGCATGTTGGACTGAGCCACACTCATGCCTTTTCTTTTCTATCTTCTCCATTTCTAGACCTACGCATAGAACAAACACATTAGGGAAATCAAGAGTTCCAACATCACTCCTTCTATCGCTTCATCATGACTCATAGACATGTTGCCCAACTTTCTTCCATTACTTACATTTTCCTCATATCTTCCCTTCATATGAGGGACTTTCAAAGGTCCATTCATGGTACCCCAAGCATGGTTGTAGCATTGCATATTCTTCCTTAGAATCAGACTTACAGTGGCTGGAAACCAATTTGCACTAGTTGTACATGCCTCAACCTTGACAGTAGGCTGGAAATTCTTCCACCATGTGACTGAAAATACTTCAACAATAGTGACAAACTAAAAATCACTTAACTTTATGCTTGGAACCATTGGTATGGTTGTCTATAAAATGTTGGGCAAGCTACAAATATGGATAACAATAGGTATATAATCTAGAATGATGAATCCATTTTGTAGACTCATCCTCCTTGACTTCTCTTTCACACATCCAAGGGTGGCAAGTTTGTATGTGGTTTGACTCCAACAAAACCATGTTATGTTGAGTCATAGGACCTTGAACAACAACCACATAACATCTATTGTGCTTACCACCTTCCCACATCCAGCTTCTCACTGCCTCATTAAAGGTGACTTTCTCCATAGCATTGTCTTCAAGTATAGGACTTGGTTCCAAAGAGTGATCATCCTTATAACTCAAATGATCACTCGAACCTCACTCTTTTATGCACACACCATTTGAAACTTATATGAAAGGATCCATGGGCCCCTTGTTACTCAACATATTATTCATCTTATCATCATTTTTAACATGTTCCCCATGATGACAAACTTCATGCAATGACATACCAAGAACTAATAAATCTAAAATATGAGTTTCCTTTTCATACCTTGGGTTGTAATCAAATTGCTTGCCTCCTTTTTTTAATTTACAAGTAGGATATTTTGAGAGATTTGCCTTGACACAACCATCCTTGCAATTCATAATTTTAAAATTAGTGGCATCAACTGAAACATTCTCCTCAATTGCATACTTATCACTATGGTTACTCTGAAAATCAATCTTATACAGTAATGACTCAAACTTTGTAATGCTTAGAAGATTGATAGGTGTTTCTAGGGCTGAAACATCCTCGATTTTGTATACTTGACACATCAACATGTAATGGTTCTTGGGTTGGAACAACTTCAATCTTGGACACTTGACATTCAACATGAAATGCATGTTCTTCCTTTACATGACCCCTCACAATGCTATTTTAAAAATCAATAAATGGTTCCTCTTTTGGAAGTTGTTGTAGAAAAGTTTAATTGTTAGGGGCGCAAGGTTGTCTTAATCAATTTTGGACTCATTCCAACCAGGCGCAAACATGGGATATTCTCGTAGCACTCAACATTTAACACTTTACTGCGTTGGCATCAATTCACATAAGGTCCAAGCCTTATGTGCTCACCTAAACCACATCAGAGAAATAATTGGGGCTCACATTGGGCTAGTTGTGCCATAGCACGAGACTTTACTTATGGGACTTGGTGAAATCAACATTGGCTTTGATAGATTCATTAGCGCATGCCTTTTTGGGGCTAATCCTGATGGTCTATAGGCATAAGCCTATTTTAGGTGGTTCTATATTCTTAAAGGTGTAATTCATTATTTCACTAAGCTTGGCATCATATCGACGCATTGAAGGGTCAAGGGAATGTTCTCACTTTAAGTTTTCATGCTTAGGTTAGTGCCTATAACAAGGGTATCAAAGCTTGGGTGCATGATTCTCTTTACACTTAGGCTATTTCTACAAAATATGTTGATGGCATCATTTAACCTAGGGACACCATTAATGACTTAAACCAAAAGCTTGCAAAAAACATGCCGAACATAACTATATTCAAATTACAACATTATAACCCTTTCGTGTTACACTAGCAACTCACAAGATGAATAAATCAGATAGAACACCATTTATAACAACCACCATTGCCATTAATCAAAGTTTAACAGAACATAGTTCATAACATATAAAAAAGAGGAAATACTTGCCTAATCTATTTATTGGCCCAAAGGCTCATAAGAAATATTGGGTGTACACAAATGGAGCCTTTATAGCATCCAAGTTATCCCTAAAATGAATGGCAACTATAATGTATGTAGAGTATGTCTAGCTTCAATATTTTAGAGCTTCACTACATATAATTTGCATTTTTGCTTCACTGGTTTGAACTTCCTTTTACAGCCTACAGGAACATCTTCTACTAGGTTGGAGCTGTGCATGTTGGGCGTCGATCTAGAGCCCAAGTAATCATTATGTCAGCTTTATCCCCTTGCACCCTTCATGCTACAGTCACCACATGTTACCACTCCTAGAATATGCTCTGAAGATTTGGATGCCAGTTAGCCACTTGTCAGCTAGCGCAAGATGTGCGTTGATACCTCTAGTTGGTACCAAGATGTCAAAAATAGAAATCATACCAAGTTATTGCCTCATGTTGAGGTGTCTATTATATTGGCACAGATCCCATACTTAATGAAATAGGGGCCCAACATTACCCCATATAAAATTGCTAGTCCACCCTCAGACTAGTCTATCAAAGACTTCAGTGTGCAAAATTTGGGTGTGCTCTCTTTGAGATTGATGCTTAAGTCTTCAAAGCCCTTGATAGTGAGCTTGATTTTTTTAAAAGCATTATCTATTTCCATGGAGGTAGTACTAAGTGCAAACACGTCTGTCTTTTCTAGCTCTTTACTAAAGGCCTCAAGGTTTGCCTTAGCTTTTGTCACTCCTCTGTCCAGGATTGCTCCTTGATCATAGGCCTTAGACTGCAAGGTGAAAAAGAGTATTTATAGGTTTTTTTCATGGTCCTTTATCTGGGTTCTCAACATATTTACCTTCCCCATTATTTACATGTGCTCTGATCTACTCACAAATTACACATGTGCCATCAACTTCTCCTTTTCCTCCTTTGCCTGCTTGAGGCGCATGTATATGACTGACGCTTAGTTGGAAAAGCTCAAGAAGATGGCATCGGTTGCATTTGTGCCCTCCTATAACTTCGTGAAGAGGTCATCCACCTCTTTGATCTTAGCAGTTAGCTCCTTTTGTAGTGCAACACAGGGATTTTCTTCTTCTTTTTCTTACGTCGGCTTTGATTTCATCCTTGGGAGCATCTACTCCACTAGCACGTAGATCTTATCAATCTCAGAGAGGTTGGATGTATCAATGCCAACCAAGAGGGAAAGTTCAACCATCTTTATGCGCATACATAGCTACCACAACTTGAATTTCATGGCCTGCACTTCATCTTTGGCATCCTTACAAAATTTCTTCCATTTCATTACTCTATCATCATTGATGATGTTCTTGCACGCAACTTCAATGGCCATCCAAATAAGTAAATTCCTAAACCAGATTGGATTCATGGCATGGGGGTTTATGATGAGGGACTCATGCCATTCCTCAGGTTCATCTGCACCTAATATGGCCTTTCAAGTTGCCTCAAAGTGAAGCTCATCCATGTCGCTGTCAAATGCAAATGCAAGTTGTTTGTGTGTCCTGGTTGTGGTGGCTTTGGGGGGCATGAAGTCAAACATATATAAATCTTCATCCATCTACCCCTTCTGCACTTTCTCTCTAATGCTCAACTTTGTGCCTTCTTCCTCGACGATGACCAACTCCATTTGCTCCTCTTCCTCCTCGCTAGTGTCATCATTTTCTTCAGTGTTTTCCTTTAGGACTCATCTTATTTTTCTATAAGGGGTTCTTCTTCAGAATTTCCCCCTTTATCCACTTCTTCCTAGGGTTTTTTAGTGCTCACCTCCAGGTGTACTCCCTCAGTGCCATCATTGCCTTCTTTCTACTGGGGTTCCTCTCAGTCTCTTTTTGTTGCATAATGTAAGTTTTTATTCCTTCTTATTCCTCCATCTCTTCCTCCTTTATATGCACGAGGGCCTCTTTCACCTCCATTTTTGCCAGAGTTATTATAGGTAGCATAACTAGTCCCTTAAACTTCTTCTTTTTCTACTTCTTACTAGAGGAAGCAGTCTTTGGTGCGAAGATTACGTGCATCTTCAGAGTTGGAGGTGTTACTTGTTTGCTGGAGGCGACCCTCAATCTGATGTGCCCCTGAATTTCTTCAAGTTTCTTTCCCCTCTTTTTTAGGGGAGACTTCTACTTTATTGTTGGCACTGGCTTCCCTTCATCGTCGATTTGGAGGGGGTGATCATCATCTTTTGCAGGGTCTGCACCCTTCTTCCATGGATTCATCTCATAATACAACATGAAGATGTGCCCATTTATAACTTCCCTCTGGAGGGGATGGAGGACCATGCGGTCAGAGTCATCCTCCCTATCCTTTGTGGCTTTCTGTCCTTGACACACATACTAGTGCCTCAACCTACTTCTTTCTCCATCCATGGCCTTGTTGATGCTTCAAAATGTACCACAGGTGCTCTTAGTGTTGAAGAACAGTTCTCATTTTAGGATTCTGAGAATCCATGGCATGAGTTGCAGTTTGTGACTATTCAGTGATTGTTTGTGGTGAAATAGAAGCAAAGTATGAAAACTATCCACAATATTTATTTGATTTGGTGGTTGGGAGCCACCAGGGTCTACACAATTTGAATACTTTGTAATTTTGAGGACTCTAAAGTTAAACTAAATGATTATTAACAATGATCTTTAAGCTAAAGTGAATCTTGGTAAAAAAATAAGAAAAAGGAAGGGTAAGGAAGGAAGAGGCGTAAAGAGATATTTTCATATCAAATATTATGACAAAATTCAAATTATGTTGAGTACACATTAAACCAATTTATGTTATAAAACAACATAAGCTCAAATTACATCACAAATCAGGCAAGATTCAGAGGGAAAAGTATAAATCATAAGTAAGAACCAAGTTTACTTTAAAAGTTTGCTATTATGATCTGAATAACATAAGTACATCCAAATGTAGAGCAAATAAAATGAAGTATACTTGAAATCTTTATATTTAATCTAGCATGAAACACAAATTAACTACCATATGTGATCAAAACAAGAAGAATCATTCAAATTCAACATGAATTTCCACAATTGAGATATAACATAGACATTTAGCAAAACTATCCAGATAATCTTTTCAGAATTCCTTAGTTATATTAAATGCTCCTAATATCAATTGCTCAAAACAACTCCCTTACAAATGGTAACCATCTGCCTATTTATAAGAAACGTAGGTGGTTAACCAATTAACTTTCAAAATATCAACATGTGAATAAGGACAGTTGTCCTTAATATAAAGATACAATGTGGAAGGTCACATGTCAATGTGACAAGAAAGAGTATATGCTAATAGACTAACATATACTTTACAAAAAGAAAATTCTCTTAAGAATTTCATTGGTGGGCCCTTCAATTATCTCTGTCTAAGGAAGTCTTTCAACTTGGTGTATTGTTCCTTGATCGGTTCAAAATCCATTGTAGGCTTCATTAGACAATCTTCTTCTTTATCTACTAACTTGTCAAATTCACTGTCTACCCAAGATACAAGTTCCTTGATACATTATGCTTTTTCAATTTGCTTCCCTACAAAAATAATGGTATCAAGGGTCTTCTAGTTGTCCTTAGCTAAATGAACTTTGTTGTCTTTGAAGCTTTGAATGTGAGTACCAACACTTTGCTTGAATTATTCATCATCAATCAGGCCTATAGTAGTGGTTTGAGAAGGGTTATCCAATAGATTCCCTAGAAGTTTCTCAATCTGGTTTACCAAGTCTATGTCTCTCTTGATGAAGTCCTTAACATCATTGCTCTAGGTGATCAAATCCTCTTGTTTATCTATCAAAACTACCATGAAGATGTCCAAATGTCTAAGTTTGATAATCTTGAAGTCTAATACCTGCTTTGTCTTATGCACCTTGATGAACTCCTCCATCTAAGCTTGAGAATTATGCCACTGGGTGATTAAGTCTCGTGTCATCTTAGCTTGATGGTCCAAAGCACTCAATCTAGACTTGATGCTTTTCAAATTCTTGAATGCATCCATCAAGGATATATTCAATGCTTGCAATACGTCCTTAGGAATTGAAAGGAGGACCTAAGCTTCTAAATCTTATTTTTCTTTCTCCAAGTTGAGAATCTTCTACTTCATTCTTTGAACTCCAATCAAGGTCATTGTTGACTGGGATATTACCATACTAGCTACATCTTCTTGAAAAATAGGATGCTCCCATGCTGCCTACCCTGGAATAGGAGTTAAGCCTAAAAATGGTTCCACCTTTTGAAAGGTGAACTCCTCAGTACCAACGATAATTTTCTTGGTCTTTACTCTCTCAAGAGTTGAAGTATCTGGATTAAATTGGACATAAGGGTCAAATTCTTTCACTTGTGGTTGTTCAGGAATCTCTACATTTGAACTCCCAGAGGCTCCTGGGGTACCAACCCATTGACTTTCCTTATTGTGAAGAATATGGATACTTCTCTCTTCTTTTTTGTTCAACATATCCTCAATCCAAGGCTTGACATTATCCTAAACACCTATGTCCACTCGAGTCAAAGCCAGTGAAGGAGAAAGAGATGGGATTTTTTACAACTTCCCATAAATAAACCAATCATGAATGGTTGGTTCATAAATAGGATTCTCATCACTAAAGAGGTCTATTTCACTATTAGGGTGAGTGAAAGTTAACTTAGGCCTATTTCTTGGAGCCAGAGGAACTAAGGCTATTTCTTCCTGTCTCTTTCCACTACCCAATGGAACCAATTCCTTGCCTGCTTCCTTAGACAGGTCTTCCTCCTTATCCTAACCATAAGAAGCTATGATATTAATAAGGACACTTTCTATTATTTATATAGTTTCCAAAGCAATCATGCTAATAACCTCTATTGGTGAAGAAGACCTTGGTGGGGATGCCTTAATTTGGGAACCTTCACCAGTTCTATGCTCAATGCTAGACCCTTGAATCACAACCTTACCTTTTCCTTTTACATCCTCAAATTACCCAACGTGGGGTGATTTTGTCAATTCTCTCCACTGAGGCTCAGAAGATTGTCCCTCAACAGGTGGTTCTTGATGTGTAGTCCCAGATGGTCCTGACAACAAGTGATACTGTAAAGGATGTAACTACCATATTTCTCCTGAAGGCTTATTATCCCTGACCAACCTATGTTCTAAATTTATGTTGTAGTTTTTAACCCTAGACGAGACTTTTTCAAAGTTCCTTGCCTTTGAGTAAATACCATCTCCCACACATGGTTGATGTTTATACTCAACTTTTGGGACCTTTTTATCCCGAATATGGTTAGCCACTCTATTATTGGGGTCCCACATCTTAAGATCATCCAATTGGAAATCAAAAGAGTTCCTGTGCACCACCATGATCTCCAATTGTTTCCAATCCTTGATTACAATTCTACTAATGTCCAGTGGAAAGGGATGAACCTGAGATTTCTTATTCTTCTTGTAGTGCCAATCCATTCCCTGGATGATTTGATAAGTAATTTCTTGCTTTGCAAGCTTATTGGGAACATATATAGGCAATCTGTATGGTTGGACCATTATTCCCTCTATCCTTATTATAGTGCAATCTGGATAGAACCACACATCCCCCATGGTCTCTACTTGTCCTTTGATTAGAGGATGAAGCCTGGGCATAGGGATACCAATGATTGCCTTAAAAATGACTGGGAAGATACCATCACATATGAATTGCATGTGATTCCTATATTTGAATATATGTAATTTGGAATAATGATGGGAAATGGTAGATCTACCATCAGGGGACCAATTTTGAATGTCAGGGAAATTAATATAGGCTAGGAGTTAATCAAAGAGGTAAGACATCATAAATAATTTCTTGGAAGTCTTTCTCTTGATGGTTGTAACTTGTTTGGCCAAGAAGAAACTTATTAAGTCTCCAATAGGAGAGGTTAAGTTCCTCTCCAACATGCAATGGACATTAGATACCCAAACCTTACTTAAATAAGTAGTAAAAGAGGCACCAAAGGCTCTGGTCAATAAAGTCATAGCTACCCTAACACCTTCCTTGAATTGGGCAATATGAATCTCACCATTTGAGGTCTTGAAAACATGGGAACCTTGGATTAACCAAGGTGAGAGGACTGAATCTAGGTTTTGGGAATTTGTCCATTCTCTCAAGGAAGAGAGATCAACGCAAGGCAAAGGGAGCTTATAATAAGTCTCAAAGGCCATGGGAGATATGCATGCAACTTTGTTGATACTTCCTAAATAATCCATTCTCCATTTATTCTACAGTCAACAAAAATAGGACTAAGAACGTCAATGAAATGCATTACTTCTGGTTTAGCAATCGCATGGTGAAGGCCTATCATCTGAATTGATACTAGATCCTTGTATCTTTGGTACATTGAAGCATTCCTCTTTCTTCCTAGGAAATTGGTTGCAACTTCTCGATAAAGAAGAATAATTCAGATCAATTCCTGATTCCATGAACATTCAAGGTTGTTAAATCTGATTCTATGTCTCTAATGACCCTTCCTTCACCATATGAAGTTAGGTAAAGCTCCGCTTCAATTTTCATCTATTGCCTGCCCACTGCCATTGATAACACTATATTATAGTTGATGAAAACAAAGATCTCACTAAGGCACTTGCTCTGAATTTAGTTCGTAATTATCTCAAGTGTCGCATAATCAATTGAACCGACTCTGGCCTTCTTTATAGAGGGTTCAAGGTTTTTGGCTTTAATGACCAAAACATCTAACTTTGATCTCATACGTGCCTTAGATATGATGGAACCTTACTATCATGTCTTTTATGTTTTCAATCATGAGATATATTACATTTGAATCCTCCATACTTATGTGGAGCTTATGTGGCAGGGTTCCATGCCTTTCATGTCAAATTTCATAAATGCCATTTGAAGAGTGACCGTTGGTTTTCAAAAGTCCCCCTTATTTTGCTTTGAAAATCTAAATCCAGGTACTTGCATTTCATTGGTTCTTGATTTTTGAGCTTATTGATTGTGCCATGTGTCAAGCTTGCAAGGCCTTTAAAAAGTTAACTTTGACACACCCTTGGATCAAATTCAATGAGCAAGTGATCACCATTGGATCCTATAAGATGCTTACCTTTTAATCACTTACATGATCATATAAATCTTAGTTTTAAAAATGTCATTTAGAATTTTATGTTTATAAGACACAAAATGACTTAGGCTAAGATCTTTATATACCAAGCTTGTCCTCGTAAAAAGCTAAGAATTTATTAAAAGGTTTTTTATAAATCCCCCTTTTGATTAGGCTTTAAAAATTGTCTAAGCTAAATTTGATGGGTTTGGTCACATCAAATACATCTTTGTAGATGTCAAATGATAGGAGCGAACCTGTCAAATTTAAGACAATGGAGTTCCCAAGGCTTTGGAGATTGTCTTGGTTAAATATGATGGGTTTAGTCACATCAAATAAATCCTCGTAGATGTCAAATGATGAGAGTGAACCTGTCTAATTTAAGACAGTGGAATTTATTGATCCAATAAATGAATGCCACGTGTAAAGCCCTCAGGAGTTCCCAAGGCTTCAGGGATTGTCTCGGTAAAATTTGAACGATTTGGTCATGCCAAATATATCCTCATAGACATCAAATGATGGGAGTGAACATATCAAATTTAAGACAATAGAATCTTTTTATCTAATGTTAAATTTGACAAGTTCGGTCCCGTCAAATACATCTTCATAGACGCCAAATGATGGGAGAAAACCTATCAATTTTAAGACAATAAAATTTTATGGTCCAATGAATGAGTGCCACACATAAAGCCTTCAAGAGATCCTGAGGCTTTTGGATCAATGCACACCATTAGATTAGAACCTTCGAGGTAATGTAAACCATCAGATTAAGTCTTGAGTTGTTAATAACTATTAACATCCTTTTGGGTGTCAGATTTAATTCACACCATTGGATTGAAACCTCTAAGCAAATGATCATCATTAGATATTTACTAGGACTAAAACATTAACTATATGTCCTTTTTAAAAGACTTCAGGCTTGTCGCACCATCGGATTAAAAACAACAAATAAGCGATTACCATTAGATCTGTAAAAGAGCATAAGCTTTGAATTAATACCTGATCATGTATAAAGTTTAGCCTAAGGTTTTATATTAATATTCGGTCATGTTTTTAAATAAAAAACATATTTGAAGCTTAATATAAAGTTAGACTTAGTATTTTTTGTATATATTCAAATTCAAGCCCCCTTTAGTTTGTTCCTTAGGAACCCTAGCTTCTTCCATGGAACCTGTAACTAATCACCTTGAAGATAATTATTAACAATTTTGAACCATGAAACGTAAACATGATCAAATACATCAAAGCACATGTTCCCCTTTTAAAATTGATTTTCCTTTAACATCTAAGACAAGACAACTCTTCACATTCAATTCAGAATACAAGGTTTATGGAAACAAATACAGGGGTCCTCCTTTTAAAAAGAAAGATAGGGGGTGTTGGTCTCAATAGGCCTTCACTGGGATATCCATTTGCTTCATATTGGGAATCCTCCTTAGCATCGCTATGAAATATTTTATGAAAAATGTGTAAGCTAGTCTAAGTCATCTAGATATGTTCCCGTCTGTGAGCACCAAGTGCACTATATAGAAGTGTTGCATGAAAATGAAGGTCATTGTTCCAAACATATGTTGGGAGAGCTCTATTAGGATGCACCATTCAATCATGAATGCCTCAATGTATCAATCGCACCATCCTAGCACCCTAGTCTTATATTTTTAGGAGGGTGGGTAGGTCAAGTCCTGGTACTTCAATATCAGGGAGTCATTGTGCATTGGGAAGACACAAATATTGTCTTTGTCCCCAGTGGGCACATCGATCTCCTCCATTACTATCAATATTAGCATAGACCCCCACTTGAAGGTTTCTCACACCTTATGACATTCCAGTGCATTCTTCACCATCTCCTCAGCAATAAATTTTGCAATATTGAATTTGACCCCTTGCACCATGTGGTGGGCAATGCATAAGTAGATCTTATTGACGTCCATCTACCATCTTTTGGGTCATAGCTTAAAAATCATGAAGCATGTTATTGCCTTCATACCATGGTCCTATATGTCTTTGATTAGGAATACAAACCCTACCTAGTAGTAACCTAATAATTTTGCAACCCTCTCTACCTCTATATCATCCTTCATCATCTAGTGGATGTCTATCCTTATACCTGGAAAACCTGTAATCTTAATGATGAGGTGCATTGATATATGCATGTGTCTCCCTATGAAGTAAAGGTGATCCCCATGGATGTGTGAGAGGATGAATTGTACTAATTCCTCTATCTTTCCAAAACTTGACAACTCATATAAATGGGTCATGTCAGTGGTTGCGAGCCTGTCTCAGATGGAGATGTCAAACAACATCACACCCACCTCTATCTTTTCTCTTATGTCAACCATCTAGTCTTGGTTGAGTTCTTGTGCATTGCTCGATGTGTGATGGTTGTATTATTTCAACCTGCATGTATGCATGAATGATACTCAAGCTTTCCCCATTAAGACCTTAGGGGGAAACTACATTTCTCTCTATGAAAGCTTTGTGTTTTCTTCTAGGTCAACCACCATGATGCTAACTCCTTCCACCAGTGGCACCTTTTTCTTCACAATAATTATTTCCTCTACCGTTCGTGCCTTATTATCATCTTTTTATGCCTATGGTGGACCAGAACTTAGATGTTTCTTCCCCATTCTGAACTAGCTACTATTAAAGCATGATCTATTGATATTCTTGAAGCTCTTAATCTTGCTTTGTGCTTCCTCAATGTCATGAGGTCTACAACTATGACTTTGGCTCTTGAGCTTCATTTGCCATTAATGATAACCTCGACGTCACTTAGTATTTTTTATATCTAATTTTCTCACAATTCTTGCTCCACACACCTCTATTCCAATCTTACATGGAACACAATCTCTCTCCTTATCTAATTGTTCTTGTTTGGCAGTTGTGGGTACTCAGGTTTTCACATGGTAGCATTTTTGAGCTTTGACTTTGATTCGGATCTAGTTCTACTCTATGTTTGGGTTAAAATTCTCTCAAGGTTTGTAACCTATTCCCGTTGGCCATTTCCTCCTTTATACCTTAATTTTAGCTACCTTCTTAATTATAGGTGAGTAATGATGTGGCAGTGCATGGATTTCTTGGAATCTACTAAACCCATAAAAACCATGAAAATGTACCACCACATTCACATTTATTTTGGATATTTGTGTCTCTGCCATCATCGCATTAACTTCTCTTAAGAGTGTATTCAATGAAGTGATCAGTGATTGAAATGGTCACTTCCCGCCTACCATTGGGTGGATGCCAACTTGTCTTGATGATATTCCTCCTATACTTTGTTCACCTTGGTACGACCTTCACCCGTCTTATGTCAATATGGGCACAACGCTTCACATGCACATGATCAAGCCTCTTTGGGTTTTATCTCCTCTTGTATTTGTGCTTCCTTTCAAGTGCACTTCCATCCCTTGGTTAATTTATTACGCTTTCATCTCTTGCCTTGGCCTACCCTACCCCATACAAATCCTTACATTGGTCCTCCAACACTTCCTTATCTAGGTTTATTTATATATCTTACATATGAGCATCTTGTGCACCTCCTTTTTATCTCTTGTGCACTAGTCATCCTATGCTCCGTTTATCACTTGGGACTTACATTTTTTTTGAATCTAGCAAATTCTTGCACCCAAAGACTCAGGTGTCTAGCCTCAAACACTTAGAAAGCATTTGTGCTTAACTCACCCAACTAAAGTTATGTGTAGAAGTACCAAAAGAATTCTCCTATGGGCCTGAAAGCACCTCGCTTGTTCACTCATAAAAAACAACACAAAACATATGGAAATGTTTGGCTTGTGCAAACTTTATTATGGTTAACACATAACCATTGACTTATGATCGAGAAGTTGGTGTCTAATGGTGCAAGTGCCATACTCATGTCTATAGGGCTTCAGTCAGTTGATATTGAAATTCTTAGGGAGTATTTCACCCGTCAACATGTGTAGCTTGTATGCATCAATCTTTGATATGTTGTGGATGATATAAGGGCCCATCCATATAATCTCCAACTTGCCTATGTACTTGAGGTACATGGAGTCATACAGTAAGACCAGTGCTCCTTCAATAAGTATCTTGCACTTAATATGTTTATCATGCCAGATCTTCTGGCACACCTTCTCTATTTATTGGCTCTATCTTGATTTGGCATGCATCTCATCCAAGCACTCCAAGTCTTCTAATCATATGCTTAATGACCCTTGGTCATCTAACCAACCAATATGTGCAATGCATAATGATGGCACTAGAAACTCCATCGGTAGAATGGCCTCTATGCCAAACACTAGCTGGAATGGTGTAGCCTTGTTTAGGTGCTTGTATGTAGTGCAATAGGCCCATAACACTGATGACACATAGTCATCTCAATCCTTATGACTAATGTCACATATCTTTATGAGGCACATTCCCAATATCTTATTGAATGCCTCAGTGTTGTCATTTGTTTAGGGATGATAAGGGGTTGTCTTATGGTGCGTCACCATGTATTTAGTCAGTAGGATCTACACAGTTTCATTGATGAAGTGCATACCTTATCGCTAGTCAAATGAAGTGGGCACCCATAATGACTAATAATGTTCTCCTAGATGAACCTTGTTATGATGGTAGTTTTGCAATATTTTGTTAGAGCATCCTCAGCCCACTTGGTGAAGTAATCTATGGTTGCTAGAATGTATTATGTGCCTTTTAGTAGGAGTAATTGGCCCAATAAAGTCAATGGACTGTTTTTCAAATGGTGTCTAGACAAGAATAAGAATGAGTGGCATCTCATCCTAGTGGTTAGGTTTTCCTATGCATTGACAAATGTTGCATGCGTTGGCGTATTATTTTGCATCCTATAGTAGACTCTACCACCACAAGCCTTATTAGAGTACCTTGCACATCCTAGCATTTCTAATACAATGACCACCTGCTATCCCATCACATGCCTCTTTTAAGACAAAGTCCCTTTCATGTTATAAGACACATCAACATAGGACTTCATCTCAACTCAATTTGTATAGTTCCCCACCAATGAGTTGAAAGGGGGTGGCATGAATTATGAGTTGCTTCTTTTCTTTTGTTGTCATAGTCTGAGGTGTAAACCTAAACACTAGAAATGGGATGATCTCTGCCAAGTCCTCTAGGATGCATTGGACCTTGTAAAGCTACATGTCAAGTATATCATCCTTAAAAGGTGCTACCGCATCACTAGAGTTAATGCAAGACAAATGGTATGGGCCCAAATTCTATTTTCTAGGTTTCATGATAACTGAGAACTAAAACTCTTGAAACAGAACTATCCATCTACAAATGCACTCATGGAGAATGAGTTTGTTCATAAGGTACTTAAGCACCTCATGACAGATGAAGAGGATGAAGGGGTTCACCAATAAGTATTGTCTAATTTTTTTCAAGGCATAGACCATGACAAGTGCCTTGCACTCAGTTGTCGCATAGTTCTGCTCTGTCTAGGTCAGTTTCCTACTTGTGAAAGAAATGGGATGATCTATTTTACCTTTGCCTGATTGCACTAGAATGACATCAATTATAGATCCAGATGCATCGACATGGATGTGGAATGGAGTCATCTAGTTGAGAAATTATAATATCGACATGTTAGCTAATTTGAGCTTCAGAGTTTGAAAGGCATCTTCTTGCATTCTGCCCTAATATAACGAGTCATCCTTGCACAAGAGATCCTCTAGTGGTACCACAATGTTTGCATAACTCCTTATGAACTTTTGATAATAGCCATAATAGCCAAGAAAGGTGTAGACATATTTATATGTTGATGGGGTCTGGGGTTGAAGGATAATGGCGATCTTTGAGGGATCGATAAGTAGACCATCTTTGCAGATGATATGCCTAAGAAAGGTGCCAAATGGTGTCAAAAATATCACTTCTTGAGGTTCAAGGATATATTCAACTGTCATCAGCTCTCAAACATGAGTCACAAGTTGTCATAATGTTCCTTCACTAGTCCATAGATATTCTAGTCATCTAAGTACACTTGTGAATGAAGTCCTTAAATGTAGTGATCACCAATCTAGAGAACATGACTGGTGCATTCTTAAGTCCAAAGGGCATCACATTGTATGTGAAACATACTCATTCTATCATAAAGGTGATTTTAGGCTTGTACTCTTCCTCAATATGGACTTGATGGTATCTTGAGAACTCATTAATGAAAGTATATATCTTGCAGCCTGTGATTCCATCCAAGACTTCATTAGTAAATAGAGTTGGGAAGGGGTCAGTGACATAGGCAACATTCAATAAACTATAATTGATGCAAATATTAATGAACCCATCTTTCTTGATGCTAATAACCATAGGGCTCACCCATTTAGGTTCTTGTACAGGGTAGATGATGCATGTGGCTAGCATACCATCAATCTCTATTTTAACCTTGGCACAAAGATTGGTGTTCATTCTGTAAGGGCGATTCTTGATAGGTCTTGCACCATTAACAAGCTTTATGCTCATCTTCCCAAGAGATGGGTAGGTGCACTTCATATCTTAGTAATTATGAAGGAACAAGTCTTAGAATTCCTTTAGGAAATCAACAATTTGCACCAGCTCCATGTCAGACCAATATGCACCCAGAGTAGCAATCTTTGGTTCCCCTTCTGAGTTGATGTCTACCTTAGTAGTTTTGAGTGGTGAATGGTAGGTTTCATTCCTTTCCTAATGTGAATCCTCAACTTTCCTACTACCCTCAGTTATTTTTATGTGAAGGTGGATAGGGCCTTCTTCCTCTAGAGTGGTATCTTCAACTTGGTGCACTGGAATCCTTTTGCCTGTTAAGTTTATCCAGTTGTGCACCTTTCATGTTTCATCATCCTCATCACTGGAGTCACTATTGAGGATTTTATTTTTAAAGAAAGTTGATAGTGCCAACCCCTTTTCATTGAACATGTCTTTCAGGTGCTCCTCCAAGATTATAGTGTCTTTAGACACTACACTTAGAACTACCTATAGTGGCTCGATCAATTCTAGGTTTTGTGAAAAAAAGGAGGTGTGAATGAACTACTCTTTAAGTTTATCCTAATTGGTTGTCTCATGGTGCATCTCACTGATGATGTACCTTGATCTCACCCACATCTTTAAGGTCCTGTAGAAGGCATGCACCCATAGGTTCCTTGGGGCATTATTATTGCAGATAATCCATGTTTTTTTAAATAAACACACATGCGCCATAGGGTCATAGTCTCCAGAGTATGCTAAGATGTCTAGGTCCTCATTACTCTTCCCAAATCTAGTGTAGATGGCTACTTTCACATCTTGCCAAGTTGGCAAGCTAGGCTTTTACATTTCCCACCAATGAGCGACAGTGCTCTATAATGTATACACTAGTGCGCCCATTCTATCTAATTATTTATGGATGTATGATTCAATATCATAGACATACTCTTTTATTTTATTGATCCCCTCATATCTTGGGAGCACCGTAAGTTTACCTTTGTTTAGGTAAAACACTCTTTTTTCTTTCTTCTTGGGGATCCATCTTTTTGAAGTGTAATCAATTTGGACCCAGCCTATCTTTACTGATTTTGGCACCTTTTCTCACACTAAGCAACACCTTTGACTAGTGCTCAATGGTCACAAGTAACATTAGTGGTGTTTAAGGCTAATCATCCATCTTCCCAATAAATCACTCCTTGGTCATTAGGGTTGGGAGTCATGATGCTGTATATGTGGTTTATCTCATCCTTGAGATCCACTTCCCTCTCCTTGCCATTTTTAAAGGTCATGTGGCACCTCTTGAAGTGCATGTCTACATTGTTTGCATAACACCATGACCTTCCCAAAAGCAATGGATAATTGTCTTGTTCGGCTAACTCGATCACCTTGAAGTTAACACAAAACTCAGTGCCCATGATATCTACAACAACGCTCTTTAAAATTCTAATTGATTATGCTTGGGTCTTATTAGCCATGAAAATTTCATGAGGGGAAGGCCTCAAGGCTAGCCTACCCATCTTCTCTCATGCATTCTTGGTCGATTTATTGACCTCAGTGTTTGTGTCCACAAGTACCTCACATACATACCATCCATCAATGGTGGCATTCATAAGGAGTTCTTGATCATACTCTGCATTCTATGTATGATGAACTTCTCGTGCTCATTCCATGTGTGGCATGACTTTAATTGGATTTTTCCTTATATGCTCCAAGAGCAAATTCTTTAGTAGGGGCAATATTCCTTCCATCTGTAAGAGGTATAGGATATATGTTAGCTCTTGTATCTCCACTTAGCTATCCTAATTATTTTAGGAGGAAATAAACTATGCTTTGAGGTCTTACACCAGTTGGAGCTCCCCTTGCAGGTTTTGAATAATGCTTATGACCTACTATAAAACATTTTTCTAGCATGCAGTGTCTAGGTAAGGTGAAGCTTTGGATTCAAGTCACATTATGTGCTCAACATGGCTCTTCTCCCCATATTCTAAGCATAACTCAGGTGTTGTCATAGTTGGCAATTGAGTTGTGAATCCACCATGGGTAGTTTCCTGCACCTTGACTATCTCTATGCAGGTTGATTGTGCCTTTAGAGTCTACTTCTCCATTTTTGGTTCATGCCTAATCATTCCTGCACCTTTATTTATGTTAGGCCTACCTTGGGTCAACATTTTGTACAAGTCATGGCATTCTTTGACCTTATGGGCCCCTTGACAATACCACTATGTTAGATGCATAGGGAAATCGCATTGATAATCCTCTATCAAGCCATACTTGTAACATGATTGGGGTGGGAACCTTCCACCATCGCATCCTCCACCTTGCCCTTTGGCACCTTGTTGCATCATAAAGTCGGTGTTTTATTGGCCATATCCTTAATTTCCTTGGTTTACCTACCCCCTAACTATTACAGTGACCTACCTCATGCCTCTCTCTATGTTCTTGTGCATCTCATCAATCACCCTGTAATTGGTTGTGTTATGGGTGTAGGCATCACAAAATTGATAATAAATGGTTGTGTTGAACTAGCTAATACATTGCAAAAAAGGGAAGTTATGAACACATGTGCCTCTCACTAGACCTCACAACTTAGAATCAATGTGTGCACATTCCTTTGAGGGTAGTTATTCCTATTATGGACTTTTGCTTTGCAATCAGTGTACCATAATGCACTTTAAGTGTCTTGCGATGAGCTAATGATTAACTTCTAGAGTTGGGAGACAATAGATGCAATCTATGCATCCATAAATGGGCTGATGGAAGTATCGACACTTCTAACTACCTCAGCTTTGAGCATTGTTTCAAGTGCTTCACGAAGGTTGATAAAGGTCTTCATGGTAGGCACTCTTCTGAATGACACTATCAACCCTCCAATGAACCATTGCACATGTTGGAAGGTATGAAGGTCATAAAGAATCTTGGAAAGGAGAGTTTTGAACCTTGCATCATACAGGTGCATGCTCTCTAAGAGTCCTTGGGTATTCTCCTTGAGCATGGCGATGCTTTGTTATTCAAGCTCTGGTATGTCAAATTCCTTTAGGAATGCTTTCTTCAAGGTGTTATAGTCAACCATAGCCTAGTTAGGGTTGAATTTCCTATATCAAGTATGGGTGTGATCAAGTAGAATTGTCATGAACTGAGTTGCCTTACAATCAGATTAGGTTATGCCCCACATGCACCATTATAGTTCACTCTTTTGCACATATTCTATGGCATTCTCCAAGTCATGGTACTCTGGCAAGTGCATGGCCATTTCATAATATATTTGTTATGGGGGTGCAATTGGCATCTGAGGCACTTGTCCCCTTGGGTTTTGTCTTGGAAATAGTCCTCCAATACCTCCAGCCATAGGGTTAGGCATCAGCCCTATTATTACTACTAGTGTTGATGATGTTGATGGCATTATACTACTAATATATGGTAGCATACCACTTCTTGCAGGGTATGGCCTAGTTTACATAGTTGATATTAGCTGAGTTGGTATGCTTGAACTCACATTCTATTGTGGAGAGATAACACCCAATGGTCTAGAATTAGTCTCTCTCAACTCCTTGTAAGGAATAACTTATTCAATCACAAAATTACACTCTGAGTCTGCAAAACTTTTAAAATCTATATTGACAATAAGGTTAATTATCACTCTTATTCTTTCTTCAACTAGGGGATCCAATGCATGAGCTTGTACTATAGGTTCAAAGTGGGTAGGTGTATTAATAATTTATTTAGTCACCAAATTTTTTAAGAAACCAATGCATTCTAAACCCATTAATTGTTGAGCTCGATCTATTACTTCATTGTTTCTCTCTTCTTGGCATTATTGTATTTCAAGAGATCCTTTCCCATGCCCTTCCTACTCGCTACGAGTTCTCTCAACACTTCCAAGTTCCATATCTTCCATTAGTTTGTGTCTTCTCTTGTTATAATTCTATCTTTTGAGCTCTCAAGTATCAATCTTCTCATCCTTTTCCATTACGCTTCACCTACATATCCCCTTCTCCCCCTTTGCACTTGATCATACGTGAAAGGACTTTAGCCTTCCATTCCCAAAGTTTCAAAGTTGTAATCCACCATTAGTTTCTTAAGTCTATGCTAAACTCTTTAAAAAATGTGCCTCTGGGTTCACACAAAAACTGATACTCTGCTTCCTTAGGGCACGAGTATGTTGAAACTACAAACTTAAGCATGTAACTATTCAACACTCCTTGCCACCATTTGTTTATTGTTCTAGTCCAAGTGGTATTTAGTGTCTCAGTCCTCTCTAAGTGCTCCTTCATCCACTCATATCACTATCCATAGCTTCATCTTCTATGGGTTGCATATGCAGTTAACCATCAATATACATGCTCAAGCAATTCATAGAAAAAACCTCATACAGAACATCATACAGGTTATTCTAAATCCACTTTCTTGACTTTTGTTCTCTACAAGTTGGATGTTTTAGTGCAAAGCTATCTTCCACCTATTACAACCAGTGCTTGATGCTTTCAAGGGAGAGTCAGAGCATCATTCTGTCTCACCATTATAATAACAAAATTTAACATGGGTATTAGCAATGAAACCAAAATGTTGTAGAAAAGTTCAACTATCAGGGGCACAAAGTTATCTTAGTTAGTTTTGGATTCATTCCAACCATGTGCAAATATGGTGTATTCCCATAGTGCTCAACATTTTGAGAACCAATTACACTAACATCAATTCATATAAGGACAAACCTTATGTGCTCACTCAAAGTATAATAAAGAAAGAACCAGGACCCGTGTTGGGCTAGTTGTGCCATGGCACGAGACTTTACTTATGGGACTTGGTTAAATCAACATAGGCTTTGTTAGATTCATTGGCATAGGGATTTTATGGTCTAATCCTGATGGTCTATAGGTAAAATCCTATTTTAGGTGGTTTTATAGTCTTAAGGGTGTAGTTCATTGTTTGACTAAAATTGGCATCATATCGGTACTTTGAAGGGTCAACAAAATGTTCTCACTTCAAGTTTTCATGCTTAGGCTAATGCCTCTAGCAAGGGTATCAAAGCTTGGGTGCATGATTCTATTTACACTTAGGTTATTTATATATAATATGTTGATGTCATCATTTAACCTAGGGATGCCATTAATGATTGAAACCAAAAGCTTGTAAACAACATGCCTAAAATAACTATATCTAAATTACAACATTATGACCCTTTCTTATTACACTAGCAATTCACAAGACACATAAATTAGATAGAACACCATTTAGAATAACTACCATTGGCATTAATCAAAGTTTAACAAAATAGAGTTCATAACATATAAAACTGAGGAAATACTTGCTTAAGCTATTTATTGGCCCAAAGGCTCACATGCAATCTTGGGCATACATAAATAGAGCCTTCATGGCATCTGAGATATACTTTAAACTAATGGTGGCTATAATATATGTATAGTATGTCTAGCTTCAATTCTCTATAGCTTTGCTGCATCTAATTCACATTTTTGCTTCATTGGTTCGAGCTTCCTTTGATAGCCTATAGGAACATCTTCTGCCAGGTTGGAGTTATGCATGCCATGTATCAGGTTGGAGACCAAGTAATCATTCTCTGAATCCATCCCCTTGCACCCTTTGCACTATAGTCACCACATGTTACCACTCCTAGAAGATGCCCTGAAGATCTGAGTGCTAGTTAGTTGTCTGCTAGCTGACACAAGATGTGCGTTGATACCTCCAGATAGTACCAAGATACCAAAAATATTAATCATGCCAAGTGATTGCCTCGTGTTGAGGTGTCTTTCATGTTGTCATGGATCTCATACTTAATGAAATAAGGGCCCAATAAAAGTTCTAAGGATGGTGCATATTCCTCTATCTTGAGCTCTTTACATTCAACAAGTAAAATTGTTTTTGTTTTGATCTCTTCGCTATTTTTATTTTGTTCTTGTTTTTTGGTTTCTTACTCTTTCCTCATCACAAGGGAAGATTTTTTTCCTCTTGGGTTGGAATATTTTATCCACTTTCCTTTTGTACGGTTGATGCCTCCATGGGTTTTTCCCTCTCCATTACTTGTAACCTTGATTTTTGTTCATGATCCACCATTATAATTTGGAAATTATGTTCCTCTTACTTTCTTTAGGCATGCTGCAAGTCTCCTTATGTAGCTCGTGGTTTAGACCTTGTTCCAATTCCAACTTGATATTTCTTTAATCCCATGAAGTTGGTAAGTGATATTTGTTATCAGATCTCAACTAGAAAGGCTCTATATTCAATGTAGCTGGCAAAAATGTCATCAACTATGGAGGGTTGAGTTTCCCTCATCATAATGCTTTATTGTCTTGGAAGGAAAATGGGCTGAAATGACCTAGATGAAAAATCACTCATGGTCCTGAATGGTTGAATATTATTATTTGCCCTTAAGAGCTTCCTTAACCATTCAAATTTTGCATGGTGTGAATCAACCATGCATTTATATTGGTCAATCTCTCTTGCCCTTGGGCAAACATGTCAAACCTAACATCATCTAAAATTATGTCCACCATTTTATCTTCTCTTTTTGAATCATGGGATGGCAAGATCCAATGTTGTAATACCACTATAATGTCCTTTTTCAGACCATAATAAAAATATATAGAATTTATAGCAAACCCTAACAAAATTTATAGAATTCTAAAATTTACTAATTAAACATGGAAATAAATATCAAATTTCATAGAAAGCATCATAAAAAAATGGAAATTATAATATATTTATTTCACACTACAAGGTTGACTTTTTTCCTCGATTTCAGACCTATAAATTTCAATAAATATTACTGAATCAATGATGGGAGAAATTGAATTTTCCACCACCAAACACAAACCAAACTAAGAGTCAAACCCTCTAGGAAATTTGCAACCCTTCTATAGGCTTCAAAGTGTTGTGTTTGACCCTTCAAGGTTGCTCTACTACTGCGCCTAGCCTCCTAATCTCCCAAACTAATTCGCCCAACTCTTAAGGGCTGTTAAAATTGATTTGTCACTTCTTGAAGCTATCCAATTAATGCACTACCTCCTAGGGATATCCAATTGATCTATGTCCAAGTGTGATCTCTAAAATAAGATCACTAGTTGAGTATCAAGGTTTTTCATCCTCAAATGTTTGAATCCAATGAGGGTTTTTATCCCCAAGTGATGATTGTGTGATCAAACGTGTTTAGCATCAAATGAATGAATTTGTAGATGATAGATATATCCCCCAAATGATCCCCTCCATATTTTTTTATACATTTTCCCACTTCAACTCCAAACTTACTTTATTTAAATAATAAAATATAAGTTGCCAATAATAATTTACTTTTTGCTAACTTAGTCATATTATTTTTTTAGTTTAAGTATTTAAGAATACTTTTTATTTTAATAATAATATTATTATTAAGTTGTCAAATAATTAGAAATGACTGGGCCCAACTTAAATAATATTATTAACTATTTTAATCTAGAAAAGGGGATATTGCAAAGTATGGGAGAATAACTTCTCCATGTAAGTCCATTTAGGCCACATTTGATGTTGTTAATCAAGTAGGATTTACTTATCCATGTTGTTCCTTATATAGTCATTATGAGTGGTGGAGCTTGTGTTTTTTGGGCACGACTCTAAAACTAACTATTAGGAAAAAAAAATAAAAATCTTCTTCAATAGAAAATTCCTCTTGTCATAAAACAAATACGTTTTCTAACACAAAGTCCTTCGAGAAACCCCAAATCATAACTTACCCTATTATTGGGTTTCCCCATTGATGATGGTTCTCTATTCAACATTACCCTTAAATGCTAATATAATTCATAGTAAGTTTCATTATGGGAATATATTATATTTAATATAATATAATATGTGATTAATAATACATATTACAAAGATTTATACATGTATTTATCGAAGCTTCTTCGAGTCCATCCCTTGAAATACCTTGTCATTGTCATTTACCATCACCACCTAATGCACCTTAAAATATTTAATTGTTTCAATGTTTTGTATGGCCTTGCCCTTTCCTAGCACTTCTTCATTGCTCATATTCACTATAAAATAAAATATCTCCTCCCTAGACAACTCATTATCTTATAAAGGTACACACAACCTCATTTTCCACTATCACCTCCTCCAAAAAATATCATATTATTATTGTTTGAAACTTCATTCATAAAATATAATATGGGGTAAGTGTCCATAGGTTTCAAGTGATGTATGACTACCAATTTACACTATTTCACTTTGCAAAATGTCACTTTACCAAAAGTGAAAATTATGTCATCCCTTACAATGTAACTTACAACTTTTAGTCATTGTTTTTGTCTCTTTTGTTGCTCGATGGACCTGAGACTCCCTCTTTATGAGCCCAAGATGGTTCCTGCTCTTGTCCTTAAGTGGTTCTTAGTTTGGGGTTTTTATTTTAACTCTGATTGCTCATTTCCATTATTTTCTTTGTTTGATGTTTTTGGTCCCTATTTTGTTGTTTCTTTGTTGCCTTTCCAAGTCTGACAGGTGGAGACCTGGGCTTCCTTTTATCTAGGATTGGATTCCACACTAGTCAAAGGTGGTTTTAATCTTAATTAGAACTTACAACTTTGAGGAACTATTAGTATATACAACTATATTATATTATATAAATATATTATAATTAAATATTATATTATTATAATATTATATTATAATAATGATTTTTACTACATTAATTATAATATAATATATTATAATACAACATAACATATTATAATATTATAAAGTGCAAGTTATGTCAGAAGGGATGTAAGTTTTTTATTTTGGTAAAGAGACCAAAATTTGTAAAGTGAGAGTATGAATTGGCAGTTGCATAACATTCAAAACCCATGACCATTGAACCCGTCTTACATTTTTTTAGGTTTTGTTTCTTCATACGATGTGGAAATGCATTGTGTAGGGAGGATACCTTTTTTATGGTGAAATTAAATAATGGCAAATTGGTGAGGAAGGACAAGGCCATACCGAACATGTAAGTGGTGAGAATTTTCAAGGTGCGCTAGACAATGATGGTGAGAGGCAATGACAGGGTATTTAAATGATGGACTCAAATAATCTAAAGGAAATGCACATACAAATTACAATATCATGTCACCTCTATCAGTACAGTCTGTATCTTCCATCAAACTATTTCAATTACCCAATACAATATTGAAACAAGTGTCATCTTCATGAAAATAGGGGTTAAATATCCAACCACTACTTTACATAGAGAATACACCATGTGTTAATTTAGACAAGTATCAAACTAAATAGATAAAAGTTCTAACTATGTTAACTATATAAAACCTAATTAGATGACTCTAAAGCCATTTAGAGAAAAAATGAAAAAGGCTTCTTTAATTAAAGATGCCTCTTATATAATCTAATTAACTAATGCATGATACTATATGCAAATAGATATGGATATAAATATTTCCAAGCTTTTCCCATTATCATTCTTAGTAACACAAAAAAAAAACAATTGTATTCATAATATTAGTGCTTATTTCTCTTTATTTACTGAATGGAAGAAAGGTAAAATTGCACCTAGAACCGCAAGTGCTACAAATTTTGGGTAGTTTATTGGACCAAGATTTGAATCCCTCCCAGTTTCAACATGTTTTATTCATGCACTATGGTAGTCTAATTGGTAGTCAAATCACACTCGAAACCCATGACCACTAACCCCATCTCACATTTTTTTTAGAAAGTGTTAAGAAACAATAATTTGATAATATATATGGAGGTGAAAATGGAATATTATATCATTTGAGTAATGGTGAAGTGGTAGGGAAGGGCAAGGCCATATAGAACATGTAAGTGGTGAAATATTTCAAGATGAGATAGGCTATGATGGTAAGGGGAATTGATAAGCTATTTCATTGATGGACTCAAATAACCCAAGGCAAATACACGTACAAAGTTCATTGACATGTCACATATGTCAGTGCAATCTATAGCTTCCATGGAACTATTTCAATTACTCAATAGATGATTGAAACATGGGTCATATCCATGTAAATAGGGGTCATAGATCTAATGGATCCTTTAAAAACATAGAGAATGCACCATGTGTCAATATAGACAAGGTTAAAACTTAATAAACAAAAAATATAACTATGTTAAGTATAAAAAACCCAAATTAGATGACTCCAAAACTAATTATTAAAAAAAAAACTTCTTCAATGGAAAACACCTCTTATCATAAAACAATTTGGTTGTCATCTAAAAATAATTATTAAAAGATAAATAAATAAATTAAAAAAAAAAAAACTTCTTCAATGGAAAACATCTCTTATCATAAAATAAATAAGTTTTCTAACACAAATTCCTTCAACAAACATTGAATCATATCTTCCCTATTATGGGGTTACCTTGTTCAACAATTTCATGGCATCTAACATTTATGATATAACATAAAATCATATAAAGGTTTTAATTAATGAAAACATGTTCATTTTTCATGTAGTGACACATTCATTGGGCCTATTCTCTATGTTGGCACTTCACGTTTTAGGAGATAGTTAAAAATAATATTAAACTGAGATGATAATTCATTCAAAGAAAGACCAATTTTTTTTTTTCATTTTCTAAATTTTTGATAAGATGTGTGGTTGGTTGCCTTTAATATTACCACCAATCATTACAAAACATATTTCTTAATTTTTTAGATTTAATAAAGAGAATATTATGATACGTGTTATGGGGAAGGGACTACATGGTCATTTTATGATAGATGTTAGACTAATAGGACACTTGTCTTTCTCAAACCTACTTGTCTATGATCAATTTCAACTTACCATCCAATGTTTATAGGATTGTACTACATTTCACATGTTTTCTTAAACATTGCAGAACCCTTGACTCTCACCTTATGTGATTTTATCTGTATCCTCGATAATTGATTCACATATATGTTACCACTATACAAAAACAATAAAAAAACATTTGAGAATTAAGGCATTTCTTTAGTATATGAGCATAATTTAAAATTTTGGCTACCAATATAGAGGACTTGATATTCAATTACACTAACACCTTCATTCCATAGGAGCTCAAGAATGAGGGGACTAAGAATATCATGGTGGCTTATGATCCATGTTTTTTTGGTATGTTTTTCACATAATTATATGCAACTAGGAGGAAACCATTTTCTCAAAGGGAGATGAGAGGTGTTGGTTAAAAATGTGGGAGTTTATTCAATGCATATGACACTTTTTTATACCAACAAATTGCTCATTTTTTATTAGGCGCTCACAAATTCATCCAACATCATCAAAATCAACCCTCACTGCAACAAAAATATGTCATCTACTATAGAAGATTGTTGCGAGTAATGATTCTGGTTAAGATTTACACACTTGCAACAAACTAATAATCTACTAAATAATATTTTATTTGAGATGTTTGATTCATACAAAGAGATTACAATTTATAGAGTATTGCACTCCTTGATTTAAGGAGTCAATATCAATCTTATATCCACAAATATCCCCATAATCTCTCCTATAGAATCTACAACAACACGTATCTATGTGAGTTGTGAACAACTCACATAATAAGATATCCTAATATTATTATAAGCACACTATATTATTATAATGTGAGTATTGAATAGAATTTCCCTAACATTCCCCCCATTAGTGCAAACATGGGAAGAAACTACATCATATGAACTAGAAGCATAATCGTATGCCAATGCATACAACTAGGTTTGCATAATGCTATATGGATCTTGTTGCAAGTGATCACCTACATACAAGAACTTATCCTGCTTTCACTTCTAATGAATTTATCATCATCCAACCATACTTTCAATAAGTCTAATATCAAAGGATCTATGTAGTTAGCCACCCTCCTATGCAACTATTTACAATATCAATGATATGCACATTCTCTTTTTCAAACTTAGCAAGGAAATGATTATAGTGTTTTATTTTTGCACACAACATAAACAAATCAAAAATGAAAAATTTTACCAAAACAAAACACAACCTCATTGTTAGTGGTTAATGAGAGGCACTTTTTAACCTCCTTCCTTAGATGCCTCTAACCTCCATTGTAGTTATTTAAAATAAAAAATCTTCATCATGAGGGAAATATAGTTCATCATTTGAATATTCTTTTCAATCACTTTCTTAAGCTAAGTAAGCATTTTGATCTAGTTTACCATCTAGAAGATCATGTGCCCTCTTCTTACAATTCAAAATTACATGCCCTACTTCTTTACAATAGTATCATTTGATTTTTCCTTTTAGAGGAACATGTTTTGATTTATATTTTCCCATTTTTAAATATGTACTTTCCTTGTTATATAATACTTCTTCTGGTTCTGAATATTCATTTTGGTCAAGTAGAGTAGAGATTTCTCCTTCAAGACTAATTTTTACATTGTTTTTAACCCTAAAATGGATCTAAGACTTGGTGTTAGCCCTAGATATTGATTAAATGGGTATATATAAGTGAAATGCACAAGAGTGATAATCGTATTGATAGTAGTCCAATTAGATGCTAAACTCATGTATACACATAAGTTGGATTCATAAAACTAATATAGTCTAAATATGAAAAGTAAAACTATGCTAAATATGGAAATAACATAGAAAACAAGGTACTTAGATGGCTATGATGCTATAAAATTTTTAGATTTAGAATAGGTAGAAAGCAAGATGGAAGGTGATTCTAGACTAGTTGTCTAATTCTAGAAATTCAACTTCTAGAGTTGTAGACACTATCATCAGCCTGGGATGATAGCATCAACATTATTATATGGGTTTGACATAAGTGTCTTATGTAAAATACCTACTAAAAAATGATGCAACCACCTGGATGATTTTAGGTTTGGATTCACCTTCACTCTAGTGCTTTCAGATCTAGGTCATGGACTATCACTATTTGTGAAATGGCAAAACCCTAGTTCTCCATCTTCATAGTGACCTTAGGGGAAAATGGGTTAGTGGTCACACAGTTTTGAGATGACCCTAAAGACCCCACTATTAGTGGGCATTGCCTACATAACCAATACTTTAGAAGAGGGCCTTAGACTGATGTAGTTCTCCCCTACATGTTGGATTATGTGTGAATTATGCAATATATAAAAAACAAGTGCAATAGGGACCTAACTTCTAAATTAGCAAATTAGGCTCTTGGGATGCTCCTTTAGTAAATCAAAACTATAGATGTGTTGTCTCTATGACTGATATGGAAATAGGAGAAAAATAAGGAAGCTTTTCTCAATTTACTGTTTGATTGAATGCCTTTTGGTTAGTTGCCTTATGAGTAGGTAAGATTTGTTAGGTGAGGAATGAGTGAGGGTTGATCTTGTATTTATATCAATCCCTTTGGAGAAATAACTCACATTAAATCACTTAGTCCGACCATTAGGATACATTTCATTTACAAATTAGATGAATTTTAGGGTATTGAACACTTGAATCAGATCAAGACACTAACATTGATGCTAGTGTTTGCCCCAGACTTTTAGTGTTCAAGGAGAATGGAAACAAGTGCAGGCTCAAAATTTATAGAGGTGGAAGATAAGTACATTTTAAATCATTCTAAGAAAGAATGAATGTCTATGTTGTCAGCATAAGATTGGTTAAACTAAGAGATAGACCAAAGGGCATAAGATAACACAAATTCAAGATTTACAGAAGTGAGAAAGGTTTAGAACTGAGAAGAACAACCACGGTTTGAGTTTGCCAAGTGTACAAGATTGAGGCATTATATAATCATAAAATAGTGTCTACATCCCCCCTAAATATAGTAATTAAATTGTTATTTTAAATGAAATGAATGCATATTGGTGTGTATATACAACTTATTTTTACATGTGCCCAACTTGAGTGATTTACTGGTGAATGACCTACAACTAAGAACATGTTACAATGTATAATTACTGTATGTAATTTGGAATTGAAAGTAATTGAAAAGATTTAAATTGAAAGAGAAAGGTTTAGGAGTACACCTATGTGACGATGTAACTACCTTGCTTATTAGTAAATTAATTTGAAAAAGATGTATCATTGTAAGATTTTGAGACTGAGATTAGGACAAACATAGATAAATATGGAAAGTGCATGCATCTAAGGAGAGAGGGAGAGAGAGAGAGAGAGAGAGAGAGAGAGAGAGAGAGAGAGAAGAGAGAGAGAGAGAGAGAGAGAGAGAGAGAGAGAAGAGACGAGAGAGAGAGAGAGGAGAGAGAGAGAGGCCATGCCCCTAACCTTAGAGAAAAGGTGAGTTTCCACTTGGTATTTAAGATTAGCTCAATCATGTAAACCAATGATACTTATACCCTGGTGAGGATCGATGATACAATCAAGTCCAACCTAAAAACTTGGAAAGATTGAGTGAATTTTATCACCTCAACCATGCCAGAAAGTGAACTAACTACTATAGTATATTGGCTTAATGAAGTCCATAAAGGTTCGATTGGGGTATCAATACATAAAATTTTGTGTTATGGTGATAAACCATATAAGAGTTTTGAAATCTGGAACTAATTTAAATTTTGAAAAATTGGGCATATGTTGCATAACATATGCACCTTAGATATGTCTCATACTAAAACTGTGTATAACAATTGATCCAAAACTCAAAATATTTGGTTGAAATATAATTCAAGAAACAAGAACAAGACAATTCAAAAAATGCTATCTCTGAGAAGAGATGTTTTATTGATCAAATTTGCAGACCCAAACATATGCTTATCTCTGAGAAGAGATGTTTGATTTCCATTTTGGGTTACATCTTCATTTATACATATTTTGAAGGTATGAGGAGGATGTGGAAGGTCACCAATCTTGAAGGACATTAAGTGGTTTGACTTCCATGATTTACAACAATACAAAATTCAAGGAATTACTATTTTTAGAAACTTACTATTTTTAGACTGCAATACTAAAATTGAAATTTGGGGCACTTCCTTTAGGTTTTCAAGGGTAAAACTTCATTGATCAGATCTCAATGTCATCTCATGAAATTCCCCTCATTATTATCTTTCCAATAGTTTAAATGGCGAGTCAATTGGAGCTACGGTGCAAAAGTTATGGCTCCCAAAAGTTTCATCATCAATTGGGGTGGACTAGTCACCCAAATTGTCGCCTGAATTGTTGCTCGGATAAACAATGGTACCAATGTATATAATTTTATTGAAACTATGAATTTGAATCATATAACTATATGCTTTTTCCAATTTTCAAAATTATATAAGTGTGGGGAACATGCTTCCAAAGCATGCCCCATTATATATGGACAAATTTGAAAACTAATATAAGTAACAATGTGGATAACATGTTTCCAAAACATGTCCCACTATAAAATGGAGATGTTGAATATTGAGTAAGTGTGGAGAACATGCTTCCAAAGCATGCCCTCATTGTATATATCTAAAAAATAGTGCCAAGTGAGTAGAACACACCAATGTGGCATGCCCCCCTTGAGTTGAGTTAAAGATAATAAATGGTGGTCACCTCACCTCAAAAAGATAAGACAATTGATTAATCTATGAATTAACCATGTAACATATATAAAGAACATGTATAAGTAGAGATATCATTGAAGTGCATAAAACCAATCTGATCACATAAAGGCCTAAAATGCATGAACAATAACACACACAAGAATACTAAAATTCAAGTCAAAAGGCAATGGTCCAAGTAGACTGCAAACAAGGGGCATACTCAAATGTCATAAAATCAAATGGATTTGACTTAGTCAAATTTCCATGAAGTAAAGAATGACATATTAAAATGTCCATACAATAAACAATGACATATGCAAATGTCAAAGAAAACATACATAGGCATGGGGGTCACAAACAAAGGAGCATATTCAAATGCTTGAACAAAAAATACAATAACAAGACAAGACACTCAAGGAAGTGCATAAAGGTAAGCATAAGCAACCAATAAACATGTCATAGTAGCTCATGGATCAAGTGTGTTAGCAAAAATTGTTAAGTGTATAGCATATCAAGTACCATGTGTAAGGTATAATCATGGATAAAGGCATGTATAAGTATATATGTAAGCTCAAATATGATAATGGAATGTGATCATCAAACCATGTAATATGTGTTTATCAAGATCAAATAAAATGGATGCCCCCAATGTCTACATGACATACGTAGAGGAAATTCCCAACACTTGAAATAGGAATAGATCATATATATGTGTATGCTTATATCACACTCAATTATAAGTGTGACACATGTGTTTATATGTAAAAGTTCCTGAATATGCCAAGATGCCAAGGAGCTAATAAAATATGCAGGTGCCAAAAATATGTTTGAATGTTTTTTATTTTTTGGTATTTTTGGAATTTTTGAAGAGACTACTCTATGATCCTATCCAATGGATGGTCATAAGTATCTCCACCACCCTATGCATTACAACCTTAAGTTGGATCTTTTACATTTTTTGGATCATGATTGGATAAGTTGAAAAGGTACATAACATATTCCTCTTCATGTTTTGGATGTGTAGTAGAAGAGCTAGTGCTATATTTTGGAATATGTATTAATTTGTCTTCATGAGAAAAAGGAAATACTTTACTAATTTGGATCAATTTTAGCTTCTATTTGGTGTAACTAGAGATATCCTAGTGTAAATTCATATGGAGATGTGGTAGGCATAACCCAAACCAATGTTTGAATTACTTTAGGACCACAAGCAATTGGTATTATTATGTTGCACAAGGAGTTTTTTCCAACTTCCTTTATTTTGTAAGTTTTGTAGATCAAGGCTCATTTTCTGCAAATGTCTTACATTTCAAGTAGCTTTTTTTGTGTAGGATCAATATGGTTATGCCAAAAATAAATACCACCCATGTATAACATAATTGTCAAATCTTGTTGGCGTGGATGCTTTTTGTGTTATTTACCTTGAGATTCTTGTGTAGGGCATGGACCTTGGATTGGCCCCGTGTTAAGTAACATTTGAAAATTGGTCATATAGAGATTAGGAATACCACATTTCCATTCATAATGTTCCTTAGGTAATTTATATCCTTGCTTTCTTTGTGGGATAAAACTTTTCTATTTTGATGGAGATATGCTAAGTTCACTTGAATGGGTAATGATGAATGAAACATATCTATGTACATCATGATATAAATGTGTAAATGAATCATATTGTTTATGAAATGATCTTTTATTTAATGGGGAAAGAAGGCCTCAACTAAAGATAAATTTCAAATCCAAATTTGAGGGTCTAAATGTTATCTCATATGATGTACTTTTGAATCCAATAGTATAATCTTGAAGGGACTCATCATTATGTTGTTTGAAATTGTGAAAATGTTCTAATGTAAGTTTTGTCACCTTATGGATATTGAAAGACATGAATAATGCATATTCTAATTGTGAAAATTAGTTAAGGAACCCTTTGGTAAACTTAAAACCAATTATGAGCCTCATTTGAAATGCTCGTATGGAATACCTTTAATAGTATGTTGGTCATCCTTTGCCCATTGACTAAAATAATGTACATAGCATATCATGTTCTCAAATGGGTCTTTATGTGTTTTAAATAGAGGTAAATACAATATCTCAAAACTTGGTGGATAAGGATATTCAAGTATTCATTTCACAAGAGGTTGATTATTAAATGAGGTTACATGTGCATTATCATTATGGAAATCCATTTGCATTGGAAGTATATAAACTTTATTTTAAATATCCCCAATAGTGGTCATCATAAATATTATATATTCCATGGGAATAATGGTGTTTTCCATGGTTGTTATCATTGGTTCCAAACCACCACCTTTTTTAAAACTAGGCATATGAGTATCGTCATCATCGTGTGTAACAAGTTCAAGTTCACGATGACTAAATTTAGGTTATTTTTGGTAGTGGTGTGGGATATTTGAAATTTGGTACTTTTGGTATATCATTTGAATAGCTTTGATCATTTGAATAATTTGTTTAATTTATCTTTGGTAAGGGTATGCCAATCTTATCTTGGGAAATATTTGGTAAAGGCACCTTTCTTAATATAGATTTTGTTTTAAATGAAGGTTGGAAGAAACCATCACCCTTGAATAGAGGGATATTATTTGGTAATGTTGAATTTATGGGGGTTTGAATCAGTTTTCTTGAAGACATGTCCCCCTTATTAGTTGTTTGTAAATCAGCCATAATTTCTTTATGTAGTTTTAGGATTTTTTGACGATCAAATGAAGGAACCTTTTGGTCATATTTACCCACTCTTTTGGTAAAATGTACATGTTTAGTTGACTTGAATGTTTGGTAACTCAATAAATTTTTTGAAAACCCCAACCCCTACCTATTTATATTGTTATGTTTAAGAGATATAGGATGGGTTATATTTTGCTTATGTTTGCCCAATCTTTGGCCTTGGTATCCATACTTTAGAAAGTATTGAATGCCAAAATCATATAATGGTGGTGTAGTATGTATGGATAAAGGCTCTTGATATTAATTAATATGGATTAACTCATCTCTTGAGATGGTGGGAGCATGGAATTGATTAGAGGGATAACATCTACCACCAACAAGGCTTTTATATTACATGTTTTAACACTTGAAAGAATGTAAGAGTAGTCAATTTTAATTCCTTTCATGAGGGAGAGTTGGAGAGTTTTGTAATCATAGTCATCAAATTAATCAATATCATCCATGATAATAGAGATGAATAACACAAAGATTATAACAAAGTAGGTAATAAACATCCTGTAGGGTATGCTTAGGCATAATGATGTTTAAAGATCAGGTTCACCAAATGTTTAACTCTAAAATAAATCTAAGTACTTGGTGTTAGCCCTAGATCTTGATTGAATGGGTATATAGAATTAAAACACACAAGGGTGATAATTAGATCTATAACAGGCTAATTAGATACTAAACTCATATATAAACATATGTTGAACTCATAAAACTAAGATAGTCTAAATATGGAAAGTAAAACTATGGTAAATATGGAAATGATATAAAAAACAAGGTACTTAGTTGGTTCTAATGCTATATCAATTGTTGATCTATAACATATAGAAATTAGGTTAGAAGGTGATTCTATAATAGTTGTCTAATTTTAGAACTGGAATCATAGACACTAGCATTAGCTTGGGATAATTATGTCAATGCTATTATTTAAGGTCAAAGCAAGTATCTGATATGGAATACCTACTAAAAAAAGATGCGACCACTGAGATGCTTCTAGGTTTGGATTATCCTTTGCTATGGTGTATTCAGATCTAGTTCATGAATTATTTCTCCTTGTGAAATGGCAAAACCCTAGTTCTTCATCTTCATAGTGACCATGAGGAAAAATGGGTTAATGGACACATTCGAGATGACCCCAAAGACCCCAATGTCAGTAGGCATTGCCGACATAGACAATACTTTATAATAGGGCCTAGGAATGCCTTTTGGTAAGTTACCTTACGAGTAGGTAAGAAGTTGCTAGGAGAGGAATGAGTGAGGGTTGATCTTATATTTATATCAATCCCTTTAGAGAAATAACTCACATTAAATAACATAAGCCGACCATTAGGATACATTTTATTTGAAAATTAGATGATTTTTAGGGCATTGGATACTTGTGTTAGGTCAAGACACTACCATTGACGCTAGTGTCTATCCCATACATTAGTGTCCAAGGAACAAGGAAATAGATACATGCTCAAAACTTGTAGAGGTAGAAAATATGTACATTTTAAGCATTATAAGCAAGATAAAAGGTATATGTCACCAATATAAGACTGGTCGGACTAAGAGATAGGCCAAGGGGCACAAGATAGAGTAGATGTGAGACTTGTAGAAGTGGGAAGGGATTAGAACTGTGAGGAATAACCAAGGTCTAATTTTTCCAAGTGTACAAGATTGAGGTGCTAGACAATCATAAAATAGTGTCTACACTTACTTAATGTAAAGACCATATTAAACATACTCCTAGGCATACTATTCAAAAGTATTTATTTTACATCATCATACTTTACCTTCTTGTTAATTTTAGGTAACTGATTTAGTAGAGAGTGGAACTTACTTATATGATCTACTATTTTTACACCTTCCATGTTTAATCCATACAATCTCTGCTTCAATGTCATCTGGGTACTCTCTACTTTTGATCTAAAGAGCTTGTTTAATGTCTCCCAAATCTCTTTTACAGATTGCGTGAAGTCCATATGGTGCAGGTATGCTTTTGATAAGCCAAGGCCAATAGTCCCCAATGCTTTTTTATTTTTGATATTCCACTTGTTAAGTTCATTAGCATTAATTGGTATTAGTGAATTGGGCTTAACAACATCCCAAAGATCTTTTTATTTTAGGTGTAATTTCATATGTATTTTCCATGTAAGGAAATATTTACCTTTAGATTTCTTGATAAGACTTAGTTTATCCATGACTATCCCCCATAAAATTGACAAGAAATGGGTGTTGGTTTCAACTGATAATTCACCCCCTTACAAAAATGTTTGACAAGATCCTATTAAAATGACTAATCTAAAAGACAATTTTTTTATTTACTCTAGGATATATAATTAAACTAAACTAATAAAACCTAAATGACATAAATAATTTTAATACTGAAATAAATAACAATGGACTATTGACAAAACCATGTATTAATTTCTAAACCTAAATTAAAAGTTTTTTTTGGACTAAATACCTAAACTAGAAGCTAAGATAATATGAATTAAAATCAAAACCACTGCTTTATTTAAAAACTATGAGCTACAATCTGTATGCTGGACATAAATACAAATATCAGTAGATGGATAGATGATTGTTTTAATGCAAAACCATAACTTTCCAATTGTGAAAGCTCGATATTTGAGTGATATGATGCAACTGGTGGCATCACAATAGCTAGCATGAAATAAAATATTACACATCTAAAGGATTTGAGTTTAGACAAGTGGCTAAGGATGCATATCAATAAACAAGAATGTAGTTGATAGGAGCAAAATTCATTTGCAGAAAATCCAAGCTTGTTGAGAAGTTGTGTTGTGGGAATTTTACCATGTTAAGGCAAAGATCCATGCCAAGTGCCTTGTATCAAAATATCATATGCAATTCTTCATTCTCATATAACACTAGTGCCATGGAGAAGATATTTACTAATCATCTAGGCATGAGAAGACATGTATGTATGAAAAGAATGTTGATTTGACAAAAAAACATGTTGCATGAATACTATGAACTTTGCCTATTGACCATAATAGACTCTCATATTGGACCATCTATATTTAATACCAGATAATGTTTCTGGTTCAGATTTACACACTTGCAAAAAAAAAAAAATCTATTGAATGATATTTTATTTAGGATGTTTAATTCATACAAAGAGATTACATTATATAAAGTATTGCATTCCTTGATTCAAGGAGTCAATATCAATATTATATCCACAAATATCCCCCTAATATCTCCTATAGAATCTACAACAACACCTATCTATATGAGTTGTGAACAACTCACATAATAATATATCCTAATATTATTATAAGCACACTATATTATTATAATGTGAACACTAAATATAATTTTCCTAATAAGGAACACATAGTCAAGTACAACATTGCCACCGATATGGTGAGGCCTCTACACATTGTAACAAACACTTTGTGTTATTTGGGTTCCTTCGATAGTAATGGGATGCTTGCCCACACCATCATATGGAATAATGACTATAAATTAATTATCCAACTATAACCCAACCACAGTTGACATATTTAGATTCCAAGTCAAATCTTTGGAGCACTATGTCAATATAACACCTCTGGTATAATTATAATTCTATATAAAAATTAGGAAGTTTGAATGATAAAAAAATAATTGAATAAAATGTCATAATATTATAATCTTGGAGAAAATATATAAATTTTAAATAATATAAAATAATTGAAATATGGTGAATGTCTTGTGGATCAATTATGAACATATTCATTTAAGTTTTCAAAGAGCAGTGGCGACAAATCCCTACAACACCCTACCAATGACATACACCGACCTTGCAAAGTTGTGAATAGATGGATTTTATGTCTACTCACCCTAAAACTGGCATTTTTCAAGTTTTAAATCCTCAAAAGATAAGGATTATTGCAAATATATGGGCCCATGCCAAAAATTAAAGGAATGAGAGCCCTTGGATGAAATCATGGTGTATTAAAGTGATTGAGGAAGAGTCAATTATCTCATTTTAACATAATGAGATTGATAAAGAAATGACTACTCTGATGAAACAAGATTTGATCTAGATGTTTGTGGGTTGGAGGCCTTGTTAAAAGGATTTGTAGGCTAGGGTTATGGATCAATGGAAGGTAAAAGGGCATGTATATTTACGTATTGGTAAAAGAGGATTTTTCATTGTTATTTTTACAACACAAGAAGATTGAGCCAATGTATATGAATATAGCCCTTAGTTTTTTGGTAGATCAAGGCTATTCATGACACCATGGGGTCCCAACTTTAAATTTTTAGAAGAGGACTTGAAGGTAGCCCAATGTGGTGAGACTATTTAACCTCATAGGCACCAAAACATTTGTGGGTGGAATCCATAATTTCAAGGATCATGAACTCCCTTGAGAAGATAATTTGTATAACTTTTCCAACCCTTAGTAATAGGCATATTGCTTATGCCAAAATTTGTGTTCAAATGGATGTAAGCAAATGTCTTTTGAGAAGAGTTTGGTTAAAATATTTAGAGGATGAGATGTTTGAACAACCTGTGGACCATAAAATCCTTCCTTTCCATTGTAAAAACCATGGCTACTTAGCTCAGGACTGCCCCATAACTGCAACTACTAAAAAATAGAAGGAAAAGATGAATTTAAGCTAGTCAGATGAAAATGAAAGAAGAATATTAAGCCTAAAGTTTAAAGGAAGGAAATAATTATAGTTGGGTTAAGTATTAACCCTTTTAAAATTTTAAATACCAAATCAAATGATAAAGGCAATGGATTTTTGGATTCATCCAAACCTCTAAATAGTAAAATCGATCATTAGGTAAGCCTCAATCCCATTAAGGTGCATATGAATTACTTATTTGAGGCCACTACCTATGTTAGTCATAAGGTTTTGGACCTAGTTTTAGAGGAGACAACTTTTTACCAAAAAAATACAACCTTATAGACCCCTATTGTTGTCACTAAGTGAGCTTACTTTGATAGCCAGGATGCTTGGTTTGCATTCATGCACATAACGGTTTCTCTATATAAGACAAAGGAGTAGCAACCAAAATCAAAGGAGGAAGGTTGGGATAAGTGACTCACATGATCCTTTAAAAAAATAATGTTTCTTGTTTTAATATTTATTTGTTTAGCCTTGATTATTCTTTGGACTTGTGCCTTATTTGTTTTATATAGAGCTTTTTGCTCAGGTTGTGCTTTTACGGCCCCTATCCTCCCCCTACCTTTTTAATTGATCATGTATTATGTTCTATTTAATGAAATATATCACATGATTTTAATCAAAATTACGTAAAATATATTTATAAATCAAATTTTGATTCACTGTAAAGTGAATTTTTAGATCCAAATATTCTCAAAATATTCATCCCCACCACTCTTCTTTTCAAGGTAAAGATAATTTTTGGCTATTAATCTAAGTTTATTGTTGCATAAGACCATTTTTAATAGTATAATAGTTGTAGTGCCCCCTTCTATTGGACCAATTCATTAGATAAGTGCAATGGTAGGGGGCTCAAACTTTATAATTCCAATGAGAGATTTTATAAGAAAATTTATGCCATATGGAAACATCTTATTATGTGATAATTCTCTCGAATAATATATACATTAATATTTTATTTCATTCATAAAATGTTGGAACATGCAAGGATTTAATTCAGTGATGGAAATGCTTTATAATCATTGGGTAGATTTTGGAATCACCCCTCCATAAGAGCATTAGATTAGTTGTGTTTGTTTGAAACTAATACTAGATTAATAGAAGATAAGATAATAATATGCGTGTCAAAGAAAAAGGTATAAATTGCTCTATGAGATTGAAAAATTACAATTTAAAGTAAATATTAAAGGGTATAACTGTCACTGCAACAAACTATTTTATAGATAAGTTGATTTTTATTGGAACACATCGATATAACTATGATTAATCAAATAATAATAGTAATACAAATATTTATACAAAGTTGACTAAGGCTAAAATATATGTAAAAATTAAATCAAACTTTATTAGTTTTTTGAAACTAGATAAATAAAGAAAAGTTTAGGGTTTAGAAATGTATCTTGAATATCAATAAATTAGGGACAATCATCAAAATTTGATAGTGAAAACCAAGGTTTTGTGGTAACATAGTGAGAACTCAAAAAATCATGATGAATGTAGTAGTTTGTTCAAACTCCAAGTTCAATGTCTAAGGATGTCCAAACTATCGAGTCCATAATTCTAGGAATTGTTGAGTAGTAAAAAACTATTTTGAATTCAGTGTTCATCTAATATGGGGTTCCAAAAACCTTGGTTTTTTAAAAATTCAATACGATTGTTGGGAAAATGCACTTATTATTTCCCTAATTAGGTAGCTACATATGAGAAACTGTAAGGAAAATAATGTGTTTTGGGGCTTGCATTATAACAAGGAATAGTTGAACTATCTTTATATTTGTCAGACCCCTCAATAACGTATAATATAAAAAAACATACAATAATTTTAATAATTAATTAACCAAACAAACATATGCAATCCAATGTATTGTTAACATGAACTTCAATGGTATAATAAATATTCTAGTGATTGTTTGATTTCTCTAAATGTTATATACATTCATGCAAACAACAATGAACTCCTTTCAAGTGATACATGATTTTTCATATGATTTATAGATTTGTCTTGCATTGCCTAAATGCACTAGGATACTTGTGTATTTTTAGACTACTTGAATTCCTAGGATACTTATGTATTTTTATACTACTTGAATTCCAATTAATGTTTGAGTGGTACATAAATCACCATCAAGCAGTTCTAAAAATGAATATGAAAAGACCACAACAATAGATGCACCCTAACTAATTGGGATCATAAAAAACCCTAAAAATGTGCACTCCATATTGTCAACATGCCCAAAACATGAAGTGCATAATTCAAGCAAGACTATCAAAGGACCATGAAATCAAGTGAGAGAAAGGGAGGAGAGAGAAGAAGGGACATGATGAAAAACTCAAAATGCAATAATATTGTCTAGTTCAAACCAATAACTGACAAATACACATGTACCCTATAATTATGTAATTTAACTGTTAATACATGTTTATGGCCATTTTTAGTGCCTACATGCTTCCCCACTTTCATGTGTGCGTGTTTATATATCAAAGTAAATAATACATAGTGTGGATACAAGATTTTGTGTTCTAGAAATGCCTAAATAAAACTCCAATGTACCTATGAATCCTGTAAAAATACTTTATTTTTCTAAATATGCATGAGTCAACTGCAAATAATAATAAATAATAGAAAAATGTAAGCACTAAAACAATATACCATGTAATCATATCTAAACATAATCATGACATTTGATAGAGTCAAACCAACTTAACCACCTCTCAATTATGTCTTAGAACCTTTGGGAATTACATTGATGTACCATGTTAGTATCATGCCTTTAACCCCTATCATTGTATATAGTCATGTTTTCACTAAACATAAAACAAAAATTAGAGTATAAATATAGATACATATATAATTTGATTTCCCCTTGAGGTTTGAGAATAATTTGTAATTAAGGATTCATGTATCTCATGAAAGACTAGTGATATTGCCTCACTGGGTTAATGATGTATAAATGTTATACATCACAAAAAAATTAATAATATATGCAAAGTGAGAAGATTATGTACCCAATAAAAATGAAACATGTGCTCTAACATCACTTTATAACAAGATTAGTTCACACATATTCATAGACTAACACATTTCTTGCAAATTTATAATTTTATAAAGTAATGATAAGTGACTATAACATATAATTAGGGTTTTCACCCCATAATATATAAATACAAAGTGAATTTAAACATAAAACTTACCTCATTCTTACTTCTTACATTTTTAAAAATAAAGCTTTGAGGAAATAATTCTATGGGTGAGCAAAGATGATTAATACCACATAAAGCCCGTATCATGTTCGAGCAACAACCATACAGGTCGATCAAGGATTCTTAGTGAGTATATTTAAACCCAATTTATTTCCATTTTTCCTTTGTTTTTGATTTTTTAAAATTTACTTAGATAGGAAAGGGAATTTTTTTATCCATTTACAAAACTCCATGCTTTAGACATCATCTCCAAGCTCTAGACATGGATTATACGGTAATGAGAGGAAATTACATGTTCTTGGAAAGAAAATTTATGGCCCTGAAGTAACAATACATTCCTTTGAAGAAATAATATGGTCCTATAAATTTTCAAAATTTCCCATTATTTGATATTTGACACTAAACCTTGCTGATGATAAATGTATACTCATGAGAAAATACTATTTTTTATTTTTATTTATTGTGATGCATGGTGTCATACACATGCCAGATTTTTTGGATGGAAGCACCTTGTGCTCTAGATTGGTAATAGGGATATATAAGGTTGAGTGGGAGTATATATATGTAATTTTTTTGGGTCATGTTGCACACATATATGTGATGTGATATGACCTAGCTATTCTCACTAATTTGGCCAAGTGGTGGAATATTGATAAATGTAACTTATAGATTTAGATAGGGGAAATGATAGTGACCTTGGAAGATATACGAAAGATACCAAGGTTAAAAAATAGGGGAAGACATGTAGTAAATTAGTGAGACTTAAGCAAGTGTAGCATAGAGTGACCTATGAATATTATATGGAAGGAAATTTAGAGAGTGCAAATAGTGAAGGGAGGATCCTACTGAGTGATATCATACAAGGGGATGAAACACTATTGCATAAGAACATAATTATAATACTATTATTATTCATCAAAATTGACACTTTAGGGGTATCATGCACCTATGAGATTTGACACATGATAGAGGACATGGAGAAGAGGAGGATAATGTATGTCTAGAGATGTTGTATGCTCATCCATATATAGTAAGATCTATATCGATTCATGTATGAGACATGTGGTGATAAGATAATAATAGTGACACTCTTATAAGTTTGGGCATATGAGAATCTATTAGTGGCTAGGCCTACTGACTTATTCCTTGACTCAGAAGATAAATATATACCTTATACAAAGAGATTGGTCACACTAGGACCAAAGATATAAAGACTCAAGGATTTCACACACTATATGATGGTTAGAGATTCTCTCTAAGATAGAGACATCACATGATGACCCTATAGAGACCTCCCACATTGGGCTTAGGATGCCACATAAATGTAGTAACTTGGAGTGAGCAGATGGCATTGATGCTAATTTGGTGTAATTATCTAGAGGTTTTAGTATGAGAGAGTACTAAAACATTATGGGTACTACATGACATGTCCCAAGCCATGACTATTTGGCATAGGACACAAAGATTCCCTAAGAGGGTAAGAGAAAAATATCTACCTTAGATTTTGGTTCTAGATCACATAAACGATGAGGAGAATGAAAAACATCCTAACCTAAGAGTCGATGATGTAGGAGCTATTAAGGGTTGGTTGACATTGTGGGTTGAGGTCCATCCCTTACAACCATTTCTACCATAGGAGAAGAGACATGATCTAGATGAGGGAAACTATGATGGATAACCCTATGTAGATGGAGGGCATGACATAGAGGGAATGTATGAGGAACCACTAAGAATTATTCTAATCCAAATGAAAATAGATACCAACTAGAAGCAATAATATATAGGTAAAAATATCAACACACATAATTTATTATCCTTAATTATTGTTTAGGGAATTTATTATTATTAATTATTTGATGTGAAATAATGACAATTAATAATTGGACCTTGTTATTAAGGTCATGATTAGGAGACTAATTTGAGACATTCTAAAAGACATTATGAGAATGCTCGAATGAGTTGACCTCTAAATAGGAAGACATGCACACTTATTCGACATAGTTAGTAGGGCTAAGGCAATGTGCCTAAATATAGTTTATAGGATAGATGATGTGAGCACATAGATCACATAAACACAAGCATAAATATCTCAGGCAATGTGCCTAAATATAGTTTATAGGATAGATGATGTGAGCACATAGATCACATAAACACAAGAATAAATATCTCAACTTGAGGCCATACTATCAACAAAAATAGTGCATAGAGACATATAAATATGAGAGGTGGTTATCACTCCAAAAAATTATGCAACTATATAAACAATTTTCGCCTAATATGTGGAGCTAGAACTAACACACCATTATATGATAGTGAATAATCTTAGGCTAAAAGGGTGGAATAATATGAGATCATGATCAAGGGGTAGGGCACAAAATAAGATAATTATGTCTAAAACCATCTATTTCCCCACAAGCTAGTGGGTTTAGATGAGGGGATCATTTCATTAAACCACATACACGAGTTGTATGGCCCACCTACCCCCTATTGTGATTTTGTAACTTGTGATTGCCTAATATATTTTTTGATTAAATTATTTTATGTGTTTATATGTTTATTTATGTGAGCTAAGGTGTGATATGTGCATGCTCTTACAATCATAAAGTATACAATATTTTTTCAATCACTTAATAATAAAGAAGAACATAACATAGTAGTAACATTTTATGAATATATCGCACATAGGCAACACACAAAGAAAATAATATACATGTGACATAATAAATAATAAACCATATATAACACTATAAAAAATTAAAGTAATCAAATACATAATACTAATAAAGAGTGCTCATGTACCATGAAAATCATCATGAGATATAGAAGTTAAAGCACCAAGACCACTAGCAATATGCATAGGGCATTATGATACCTATGAATTTAAGGATAAAATATCATCATCATAATATTTTTTTGTCACATTGTTTATCAATTAACTATCCCAATTGTTGATATCTCACATACTTTTATTTTCTTTATGTTCATGTTGTTGTTTTGGAGACATTGTATATGACAAACTCGCTTTCTTTGGGATAAACTTATGTACTTATATTTTATGTGTCCTTTCTTTAGGTAGATATTTTAATAACTCTTATGTTGCTTCTATCCAAACAACTTCATTATTATTTTGTTACTTTAAAAGTGTAATATCTTTTTGAATTGTAACCATTGGATCTCATTGCCCGAATTTCAAACATTGATGCAAAGTAGAAGGGATTGATCACATTTGATGTATCCATGGTCTACCAAGTAAATAATTATATGATCTAATATTAGGCACCATAATAAATAAAGTTTTAATTATCTTGGGTCCCATTATAATAGGAAATATAATACATCCAAATGTTTCTCTTCCAATACCATCATATCTAGTAATAACCATGGGAATATATGCTAAATCATTTAGTCTAAAGCCAATACTGTATTTAAATTATTTGGTACCTATGTTCAAACTTAAGCCATTGTCATTGATTATGCCATATTTTTTATTACCATCTATGAATTCTCTTATAAATAACAGACAATCATATGAACTATCATGTGGGATATCCTCTTCAATAAATAAAATTTGAATAGATGATGTGAATTTCTTGCTTGAATCAACTACTCCAAGAAATCCATTGAGTGGGTTGTTTATAATCCATGGGCATATTGTCACACTTTGGTTTGTATACCATATGGACATTTCTATTATTCATTGATTAATCCTACTGACATGATATTTCTATTACTGTACATGACCTTTTATTTGTGCCATCTAATCCAATTTGATCATTCTCAATAAAAGCCGATGTCTTTTGTTTCAAAGTGATGCATATATTTGTAGAGTGCCCTAGAATTATATGATAATTACAATATACGATGGCATAAAAAATACATATGAAATGGTCTAAATGTATTAAATTATGTTATTGGAAGTAAAGTTGTCATATTGGATTCAAGTATTCTCTTCAAGACATTTTTTGGACTTTTATTATGCCTATTGAATTACCTATACTCCTTTTGTTGAGGTAACACACACCTCCTATATGATTGTTCTATACCATTAACACATTCTTAATATCAATTTTATTTTGGAGCTCATACCCATTATTTCTAGTCATAAAACTTGTTTTATTTTGATAAAAATCACCATTAGACATTGAAACACTTAACCCATACTTAAGCATACTTGCATCTTAAATTTATATTTTAAAGTCCTTAGTTGCATGACAAAAACTATCAAAATATTGATAGGTATTGAAATCCACTTTGTCTTTAATAATTGATAGTATACAATTGATCAAAATACCTTGAAGCTCACTATTTAGTGGTTTATAAGTCATCATATAAACCATGGCCTTGAATTGGATCACATATTCAGTAATAGTTTCATTTGATTTTTGCATTAGTTGAGTTAAGTGTGCAAATGTGACCTTAATATGAATATTGGCTGAAAAATGAGCCAAAAAATCATTGAATAATATTGCAAAAGAATATACAAATCCATATGATAAATCATTGCTCCAATCAAGTGCACACTCCTTGAAACTCATTGGAAATAAATTAGTTAGTAATTTATAATTATGGGTCAAACCTATAATATATTAGTTATAAATTTATAATTATGGGAAAATATGGAGATACATTAGTTAATAATTTATAGCTATGCGTAAAATCTAAGCGAAAGGCATATAAAGCTCTAATATGATGAGAAGATCACTTTTTCTAATAAACAATTTAAAATTCAGAGCAATAAATCCTATTGAAACTAGATATGTAAGCACTTCATAAGCTAAAGGGTTTATAATAATATCATTAGAAGTGACCCTACTACTTGGATTTTGAGACCCTTGATAAAGCTATTTAATTTGGTGTGTCTAAGTCACACAATGTATGTATCAAAATAGTCATTTTGAAACTTCATAAAGAGATTAGAGGAGGAGTAACATAATATATTAAAATGTAAACATTTTTTGGAAGAGAAGTGTTAATAATATTTGAAGCTAATTGAGACATGTCATGAACAATAGTTTTTTGTGTCATAGGGAAACATTTCAATTTGGAAGAGGTTGAGAAACATAAGAAGGATTATCTAAGCATATTGAGAAATTGGAAGAACTTGAGAAACAATGGAAACGTGTTGAGAATTTGGGGGAATTACATTTTGAGAATAAGGAAAGATAATATATATTAAACATTTATTGAGAATTTGAGCACATAGCATTTTGAGAAGGAAGAATATTATAAATAGTAGAGACATGGGTAAATTTAAAAATAATTCTTGAAATGAGTTCTTGAAAAGGTAAATTTTGATAAGCAACTTCTTTCAATACATTTATAAGTTTAGATATCTTAGAGGTATTATGTGAAACATATTTATTAATATCATCAATTTTCTCATCCACATGTTGTATCATAATCATCTTCATATTCATACACATTATGCATTTTATATCCATTTCTAACATTATCATTCTAATAAAACACATATTTTGCAATTGAAAATTTGTATTTAGTAAAAGATTAACACTTACAAACACGCATGAAAAACATAATGAAATACTCTGGCTCAATACTCTATTTTAATTCAATATTGAAGGATTATTTATACAATAGAGTGGGTTTGTTATGCTCCTATTTTAAAGAAAGCATATTATATCTTTAAGGTTGTAATCATTCAATAAATTATATTCCACATTGGGTTTTATAACAACTCAACAAGCCAACTTAATTATAATGTTATAATTCCTAACATTCCCATTTTATTACATATAATTCACACATTGGGAGAAATTTCACAATTGTATGGGATATGAGACACACACAAATTGGCATACATTCAATTAGTAGTGTGAATGGCCTCACTATACTTAAAAATAATTAGTGAACAAGGACAAACACATCATTCATCAAGAAACACCAACATAAGTATGAACTTAGACAAACACAAAATATTTCATGCACTTTCTCTTGTGTAAACAAGAACACACACACTAGTTCACACATTTTCTCCTATATAAACAAGGCCACACTTAACTATTCACATCAAAAAAAGTAATACAAATAGTGGGACTGAGACACTCTATCTTATATTCATGTTGGACTGGGTCAAACCATAACACATCTGTTCTTTAGTGAGAAATGGATATAATAGTGTTCATCCCTAATTGGGAGTGGGTCTCATGTAAAGTGATCTTCTAGTTGGATTAGGCCTCATCAAACAATTATGAAACTGTAGATACTGTAATCTGAATTTATATGATAAACTAGTTTTATACACTTGACAAATACCAATCATGGATCGTCACAAAGCTCATGTTACTTGTCTATAGTTTGAACCTAATATTATGATGACATAGATTAACTGTAGCCCATAGTTTGCATAAAACCTAATTTTTATCATACTTTGGTAGTTATATATCTCCAACAACCCCTTATCTTTTTGAACACTACCATCAAGATTAGGACACTAGCATCAATGTTAGTGTCCCAACTTTTATGTTAGTGTCTGAGATTTACAAATGATTTAATTTGTATATTTTTTAGCATGTATGGGTTGGCCTATTTGTCTTAATTAACCTCTTGTGAGATATTTTCAAAAGGTGTTGTGTAAATACAAGTAAAATAACATTCATTATCATTGATTACTTTTCAAGAACACATCTAACTTATACCAAGAAAAAGCACCTCTCAAGATTGAAAAGATACCCTAATCTTCCCTATTTCCAAATTAGTCATAAAAATAGTCTTATTACAGGTCTGAAATATTCAAAGAGCATCTCATGAGCAATGTTTATCAAGTTATAAGCTAAATCACTACAAACACTCACATATAACACATGGCATAATTTTTCACACAGAAGCCCACTTAAGGTGGATAACTACATTGGTGTGAGGCCCTCTTTAGATTATATGTATATTTAGGTAGATCTCATTGACATAAGGGTGTTTGAAGTTAGCTTAAATTCACTTGAACCCACTAACCCCCATTTTTTCAAGGTAACATGCCCAAGTTGATGGACCTAGGGTTTTGATCAAAAGACTTATATCCAAACATTATGCGCTTAATTCAAGTTGACAATCCATGAGTGATAATGATCTGTAATAGGCACAAGTGGAATTTTAAAACAAATCCATGTATTTTATACCAAATAGAAGCATTGTATTCAATATACAAACATCAATGCTAATATTCATAGTTTAACTGTAGTGTCTTGGTTGACAGAGAGCTGATTTACAAAATTTGGCAAATTATTATGGAGCATCAACCTATCTTTTCATAATGTATTTCTCATATATTTTTGTTCATCATTGAATAATCTAAGTTTTATTTTTCCTTCATATTACTACTTTTAAATTACTTTTTGGCATTGTACGTTTTATATTTAGAATATTTCCATAATTCAACACTATCATAATATTGTGAATCTGAATTATTTAATTATCCTACTTTTTAAAATAGCTTACTCAGTTTATTAGGCTATTATTATTTTTTAACTCTTTCTAAAAAGGGTTAAACATTTGGTGAACCCGGCCTTTGAGTCTCCTTATGCAACCATAGCTTGATCTAAAGTTTTCAATTTTCTAGGGTTTCATATTTCATATTCAACTTATTCCATATTTTATTATAATATGGCTCAAAATCATATTAAAACCAAAGATAAAAGGCAAACTCCTTCCATGAAAATATTTGTTAAATAAAACATAACCTATGATCAAGAAGAGTCATATATTTATAAAGGTATAGATATTGAGCAAAGGAAATTCAAAATATTAACAAGTTATCGTTGTTGCAATGCTAAATCATAAACCTAGTTTTCAATTTTATAGGGTTTCATATTCAAATTATTCCATCTTTTATTATAATATGGCTCAAAATCATATGAATACCAAAGATAAAAGGCAAACTCCTTCCATGAAAATATTTGTCAAATCAAACATAACCTATGATCAAGAAGAGATATATATTTACAAAGGTATAAATATTGAGCAAAGGCAATCCAAAATGTTAACAAATTATCATTGTTGAAATGCTAAATCATAAAACTTACCAAAACCAAGTGGACATGTTTGACAACTTTCGTTGCCACCCTTACACTTATGGTTTCTAGTAGGCATCAATCTGCTTCCACTATTTGCTCACATATTATATTGGATCCCATGGTCCATGATATTAATAACCAATAAGGTAGGTCATAACATCATGGAGATAGCCAACATGTTTCCCCTTCGTCGACCATAACATGATTATATATGATTGGTCCTAATTTACCTTTATTTGATCATACAAATTTCTACAAAATTCACAAGGATATCATGGCTTCCTTGAAAAAATCAAATGATGTGAATGTTTATTCATGCAAAGAGTAATAACTAAGCAAAGTTATTTTGTTTTTCCAAACTAATAATAATGATAAACTTACCATTCCTATATTTCAAAAAAAAAACAATTTCCTCTTAGCTTTTAATAAAGATAACTTTCCCAAAATAAAATTTGAACATTTATAAAGTTTAAAGCAACATGATAACGAGTCTATTCAAGATTATGCTATTTGATTTAATAATGCATCATATTATTTACCATTTTGACTTTCAGATTTAGAACTACAATTCATATTCACTAAGGGTCTTTTTTCTCCACTTAAAGAAAGAGAATTACATAATCATTATATTTATTTTGATAGCTTATATATAGATATGCAAAAATATGCATGTGATCTAGTAAACAACAAAGAATTAAATTCTTATTCATTGTAAAACAAAGCTTTTGTTAAAAATATGCACAATGAAAGTAGTTTTCCAACAGAAGATCAGGTAAAAAGCAATTGCATTCCAACTCCTTATATGACACCTTTGCATAAAATAACCCATAAGGTGGAAAAATGATATGGATATATTACACGATCAATCCAAATTATTCCACACCAAGATTCACCTTCAATAATTTTGCTGATGTCTCTATAAAATAAACTTATTACATTACCCACTACTAGACATTGGGTAACAACACATCTTCTAAATAATGAAGGAAAATCCTTTTGTGCTCATCATCAATTCACAAGACATGATACAGATAATTACACTACATTGCATGAAAAAGTTCAAAAGTACAAACATGAGGGTATTATTGGCACAAACAAAAGAAATATATTTTTTCTACTGCAAAAATTCAATAAGCATTACCTACAACTTTAGCAAGTAAAAAATGTCCTTGCCAAAATTATTTAACAATTATAGTGTTCATGTGAGGAGATTATTTTTGACATAATCATATTAACTATACAAAAAAGGAAAGTCATTGTAATATGAGTAGATTTTTACAATTGAGATATATTATCAAAGACTTACATCATAAGGGACATTGGAGAGACTCTTTGGGATACATCATATTACCAATTGCTTGTGGAACCCAGGTTGTCCTTACAAACATGTGGATCATGCATCATTTGAATCAACATAAATTTACATTGGGAAAAAAATTATACTAAAGGGAGGCCATAATAGATCCTATTTATCACATTACATTTTATAATAAAGGATACTTAATTCACATACCACACGATGGTATTATAGATAAACTAACATACATGGAATGAAAACATGTTATGTACCTATATGACTCAAAATGCTTTGATCCCAATGAATAGGATTTATTCGATCCACCCTAATAATTAAATTCATGAAAAAAATTAAAATAAAAAAAAAAACAAAAAAAAACATTCAAATTAAATAAAAATAAAAAAATATTCAGCATACACTTGTTCACTAACTTTTGTATATATGTTGTTAACTTTATGTTAGTAGATATCATATCATTTCATTTATATACACACATATGTTTCATGGGTAATTGAGTGTGCTAAAAACATACATTTGATACATTATACGTGAGCATACATATGTTATACCTTTCCTCCACCCACATGACACACTACATTGGGGGCATCTGCTTCATTAATCATGATTGATACATGTTTCATTATTTTTCAATCACTTTACATTATCATGTTGATCTTATATACTAACAATTACACATGCCTATACTCATACTTACATCTTACATAATGTGCTAGATATAATATTTTAAAGGACATTTTTCTAACACATGTATGCAGGGACTAATATGATATGCTTATGTTGCTTGCTTATATTTCTCTTATTTCATATTATCATATTGCTTATTTGAGTGTACTTATTTGCGACTTTGTTTTGAGTTTGGAACATTTGAACATGTTCCTTATTTATTGGCCATAGTGCCTTGAGTTTTGTTTCTTTGGTATGTAGACATTTGAACATGTCCTCCCCTTTTAGTGTGAAACATTTGAACAAACCCCTTGTTTACAATATCCCTAGACCCCCTTTGCATGACATTTGAGTACTCGTGTGTGTGTTTTTGATTATTTGCTAAGCTTTCACTGGTTATTTCTAGATGTTGCCATGATCCATATCATGCATATTATGAACTTCATTGATACATCTACTTATACATGATACCATTATATGCTACATTACTACATGATTGATACATATATGACATGATTAGCTTATCCTTTTGAGATAAGGTGACTACTAGGTTGAAATTCCCCTCACCTAAAAATGGGGGGCTTATTAGTGGGGGCATGTTATAGAGAAATAATTCCACACACATAGTTAACAAAATTGGAAAAAATTGATGCAATTTATTGATTCAGATTTACATTTAGGACATAATTTTATACATTTAACACTGATTTTCACATATTTGGGACAAATTTTTTCAAATTTGTGATAGATTTTATATACAATTTATAAAATAGAGGTTAAATTTTGATACATACTTCAGCTTGAGACACATTAGGGTGAATATGCCATGAAAATGCATCAAATTATAGATACATATTCAAATTATATACATATTTATGCACCAAGTTACCAAGATGGACTATTTGAGATTTTAGCTATTATAATAGTTGTCTCCCTTGAATAGTGTGATTGAGATTCAACACACTTGATGGCCTTAAAACTACTCCCATTTTTATAGGTTGAGATGGTTACACCATTTGACCAGGGAAAGATTGACTAGATTATGTTTACACCTGATTTGTGCGATTCAGATTTAGTGCTCTCAATGGCCTTGGAACAACTCACCCTTGCATTGGATTAGAGGAATGATCACCCTCCAATTCCTCTCTTCACATCTCTAAGGTTTAGTTATGAACCTCTTTCTCTAATGCTTTAACTAGGAAACATCATCACCAAAGCAAAGCACCAAGGGGTAACATGGTTGTAGCAACACACATGTGTCATCCTTCCTTTCTCTCTTTACTTTAAAACATTTTAATTATTAATTTTTAGATTATATTCTCAAATTAAACCTGTAGCATGCTCTTGGTTTTAGGTAATTCAAAACAATAAATTCAAACAGGGCTCAAGTCAAAGCAAGGTGTCTTGTACACACCAAGGTATGCATTCACTTCCTTTAAACTAGTAATTTATTTTGTATGCATCACTAGATTAAATATGGGGGATGTAGATACTAAAATCTAATTTTATATGATAAAATAGTCTTATACACTTAACAATTACCAATCATGGCTCAACATTTTTGTTTTTGACCTTCAATCTACTGCAAGGATATCATAGATGTTGTCAGTTCTGGGTAACACAAATGCAAAGGTCGAGATCATATGAAATGAAGCTTGTGCACACAATAATGTTGTTGAAGCAAAATGAAATCAATCAAAGACAATATTTAAAGAGATAAAAAGTAAATAGAGCAAAACCCAATCTTTCATTAAGTTGAAAAGATCTCAAATGAGATGAGTACACATAGGAAAGTAAGCAAATAACTCCTCCATAAAAGGTGGTCAATAAACCCCTAAAATAGATAAGTAACTCATACACAAAAGGTTGTCAATAGGGCCAAGAGTAGATGGGTAACTCCCATACCTACAATAGCCAGTTAAGGGAGTTACTTCCTAGTCACCCAGTCAACCTGCACACATAAACAAGTTTCTCCATCAAAGTAAGAAAACTCCAAGTGAGGGAAAAAACCCATAATAAATAAATATGGGAAAAAAGAAAACCCATACTCTAACACCCCCCATAAGCATATATTGGGTGGGTAGTGTAAAAAAATAAATGGGTCCCAACAACTAGGCCTGATGAGGTACCCATATACAAATCAATTTTTCATAAAGCAAAGAAAATGAGAAATCTCATAGGAAAAAACTCCCCAAAAAATAGAGACATAGAAGAAGAGAAGAGGATAAAAGGTCCTCTTGAAGATGATGTTGTTGTTGATGTAAACCATACCCCAAGAAGGGTTCATATATGAATGAACTTGCTTTCAATGAAGGGTTTGGCAAATATATCTACAAGCTGCTCTGAAGACTGGCAAAATCTCAAGTCAATGACCTGACCATAAATAAATTCCTAGATAAAATACATGTGAATCTTAATTTGTTTTGGTCCACTAGTGTTGAACTAGATTCCTGCATATCTATATAGTACTTTGGTTGTCACAATAGATGATGGTGGGCTACCTGAATAGAATGTTAAACTCAAATAAAATCCTTTGAAGCCAAATAGCCTTGGTAGTTGTGTTAACAACTCCCCTGTACTATACCTCTATGGATGATATAGAAATAACATTTTTATTCTTTCAAGACCAACTAATAGGACTATAACCTAAGGAAAAACTATAACCTAATGTAGTCTTGCGATTCTGATAATTTCTTACCCAATCTGAATATGTAAAATCAACCAAGTCATCCTCTATGACAAATCTATAATGAATCCCAAATCTACAAGAGCCATGAATGTAGTAAAATATCCTCTTAGTTATTTTTTAGTGTAACTCATGGGGTTTCTACATGAATCTAGAAATAAGTCCCATTGCATATGAAATATTAGGCTTGGTAAGAGTAAGATAAATAAGGCTAGCAACAAACTATCAATACCAAGTGGCATTAACCAAAGCTATAGAAAAATAAAACTCATGCTTGAATACTGATAGAAAGGGAGTTGGAGATGGCTTATAATCAACCATGTTAAATCAAGCCAAAATATCAAGAGCATACTTGGGTGATGCAAGTGAAATCCATGAATTAGACTACGAAATCTCGATGCTAAGAAAGTAATGAAAAAGACTCAAGTCTATCATGTCAAATTTGTCTTATAGACCTATCTTCACCATTATAATAAATGATGAGGAACTCCTGGTGATCAAAAGATCACCAACATAAAAGACCAGTATCAGTAAAGAATCATCCTACCATAAGAAGTATACATTGGGGCCTAAATGACACTTGGTGAAATCAAAGCAAAGAGGAAGGAATCAATCTTGGCATAACAAGCCTAAGGGGCCTATTTGAGGCCATATATGGATTTACTAAGTATGTAAACTAAGGATGAATCCTAAACAAACCTAGGTGGCTTCTCTATGTAGATCTCATCCTCAATGTCTCCATGAAGAAAGGCACTATTCACATCCATTTGGTATACATCCCAACCATGTGTTGAAACTATATCCAGTGTGAGATTGAAGTCATCTCTGCAATCGGTGCAATGGTCTTTGAGTAGTCAATGCTAGTTACCTATGAGAAACCTTTGGTGACCAATTGCACCTTGTACTTATTGATGGACCCATTTGCCACAAACTTGGTCTGATATATCCACCTACATCAAATCATCTTCCTTACCTTAGGAAGTGAATTCAAATCTTGAGTGTGATTTTTGATTAAGGAATCATATTCTTCTTACATTGCAATATCCCACTCAAGTATGCTTGAGGCCTCTTGGAATGTTTGTGGATCTGAAATTGAAGTAAAGAAATCATGTGGACCACTTTGATAATCTGCTTTAGTACGTCTATCATTTGTTAGATCCCCTACCCAAGTGCCTACACTCTAAAGTGTTTATTTGTCCCAAAGGGGCCTAAAAGTGGGTGATTTAGGTGATGACTCTTTATCCTGTAAAACATGACTAGAAGTGGATGTAGAAGAATCACCATCACTATCCTCATTGTTAGAACTAGAAGAATAAAAATAAGACCCTGGCTCAAGAACCTACTCTTGATGATCCAAGTCAAAAGAAGAATCAACAAGTCTAAGTGAATCTAATGAAAGATAAGAAATGTCAAGTGTTGAGCCTTATGGAATCTCCTAAAAGTGAACATTTATCTCTATGAATGGCTCATGTTTGGTCAGATGTAAAAGGTGGTAACCTTTGACACCATCTAGATAATGTACAAATATGCAAGACTTAGATAGAGGTTCCATAGCTTTACATTTATTCTTTGGCATACGTATCATAGTTGGAGATTTGAAAACCCTAAATTTATCAACTTTACGTTTCCTTGCATGCCAAGATTCAAAGGGTGTTACGAATTTAAAATATTTGTGAGGAACCTTATTTTGAATATAACAAGCACAATTAATAGCTTCAATCCAATACTAAGGTGCTAAAGACTTAGGTGAATCATACAACTAGCCATCTCTTTCAAAGATATGTTCTTGTGTTTTATAAATCTATTATGTGAAGGATTGCAAGTATCTATCCACTATAAATCAATCCCCTATGTGATGCAAAACTAATCAAATCTATTCCTAACATATTCACCTCCACTGTTAGGTCGAAGAACCTTGATGGGTTTCTTAGATTATTTTTCAATAAGTGCCTTGAAGTCTTGAAAATATTCAAACACTTAAAACTTTTGCTTAATAAATTAGATGCATGTATATCTTGAGAAATCATCAATGAAAGTGAGAATGTACTTAGCCCTTGTAAAATATAGACTGGGAAAAGGCCCATACACATCACTGTGTACTAACTCCAATGCTTGTGAAACCCTTCAAGCTTTGCCTTTGTCAAATTTTTCTTAGGGATACTTTCCAAGAGAGAAACCCTCACAAAGTTCCTTAGAGAATTGGACTCAAGGCAAGCATATGACCATGCCATTTTTTCTAATTTATTCAAGGTAGTGGTAGTTAAGGTAGCCAAACTAATCATACCATAATTTGATAACTCCATCTAAATGCATCAACAATGTAGTCAGAGAAGAATCATGTGAAAAATATGAGAAGGTGTATAACCTAGCTTGGTTATTTGCCCTACCCACTACCATGGTGGAATCACTATGAAACTTCCTGATGATAACTAAAATTGGTAAAAACTCAACTCTCATGCCTTTGTTGATATGAGTGATTTGATACACTAATAAAAGATTAGTGGAAAGATAAGGGACACTTAAAAATTACAAGTGTCATCACCCAAACTGATGGAAGACATGCTATAAGGCTCTAAGGAAGAAAACTAAACTAGTGAAGAACCCATGTGGTGAGAAATACCCAAGTTAATAAACCATGAAGATATTGAAGCTGCAACTACTACAAGAGCCTTTCCCTTTTCTTTCTCTTTCCCCTTACCCTTTACCTTAGTGGAATCTTAAGTTGATAAATTATACTTGATAGACTCAATAACACCTATGTTATTCTTTGCTAGGAGATGAGTTAGGTGATCTATTTGCTTCTTCATGCACTTGTTTTCATCATGCCCATTTTTATTATAGTAGGCACACTTAACCTTCTCTTTCTTAGGTTTGTCATTGGAAGAGGAGGCTTTAGTGTTGGTTTTGGTAGAGATTGATTCCTTCTTCTTCTCTTGATCCTTCTTCTTATTATTGTTCTCTTTATTTGAAGTCTTTGATTTTCCATTCCCAACAATTAGGACTTGAGGTTTTTTGACTTCAATCTTCCCATCTAGATCAACTTGTCTTGCTCTTTGGCTAGGTTAATAATGAAAGTATCTAAAGAGGGCATTTTCCATGTAGTGCCCAAATCACTTTTAGTGGCATGGAAAGTAGAGACAAAGATAAAATATTCAATACCTAGTTTAGAAAGTATAGATAGAATAATTTGGCCATTTTTATTTAATCCCATATTCTTGTAATTAAAATCTCAAAGACTTGAACATAGTGAAGAAATCCTGAAGTGTGTCAAAGTTACTATGACTTAGGCTAATGGGTTCATTCTCAAGTTCATGACCTCTCATCACATCTTGCTCCACAAAAAGATTTACCAAAATGGTCCATACATTATTGGGTGATTTGGTAGGCTCTAAGTGAAATAGGAGATCAGGTTCTATAGAAAGACACAATAGCCCATAGGCTTCATCGCTATGGTTATACCACTTACCTTTCTCTGCATTTGTACTAGGTTCAGTTTCATCACCTATGGTTATCCTATACAAACCCTTACTCCTTATAATGATTTCCATCTTGATTTTCCATTCGTGATAGTTAAAAGGAGTTAGTGGGTTGATTAAACTTGAATCCATTTTAGTGCTGAGTTGAGTTGTAGTAGTAGTGCAAGTTATAGTTGTTGTAGAATTTGAAAGTGCAAGCATAAAGAAAGAGTAACTCAAAAGAAAGTACACTCCCCAAAATATGAAATGGTGAACCCCCCCAAATTTTGTAAACAATACATGCTCAAAATATATCAGGTACAATTGAGAATACGTTTAGAAAAACCAATGCAAATGTTAAAAAGATGTGATTTACAAGACAAGGCATGGACATCGAGATCAAATGAAAATACTTATAAGATGAGTACACAAAGTGAACAAGTGAAAATATGAATAACAATTCCTCTTTAAATATTGCCCACAATATATTTTTTTTATAAACAAGCAATAAAAAATATCCATTAACAATGATAACTTGAACAATCCTCTTTTGCATTACTTGTGCATTCAAAGAAAAGTAGCCTATTTGACCTTATTTCAAATAAATCTAAAAAAAATGATGTAATATGCTAAACTTTTAAAAACTTTAGGGCAAAATTTGAATAGACTTAGATTATTTTGGAAGAAACTCTCAACCCTTTTGAAACTATAAAAGTCTTGTAGAGGCTGCATAGAATGGTGGTTCTAACTATGCAAAAATGAGAGTAGACTCAACAGGTGAAAATATTATAAATGAGGACCACCTGGAAACAACACATAACTAGGGTCAAATAGTCTCCCAAACACACAAAACCAACTGAGGTTGAGCTGAGGCCAAATACATAGGTTGATACAGAACACAAGAGATCAAACCTTAGGCTATATAGAAGCACACATGTCTTTTATAGGAAAATAAACCAAGGCACACAAAACAAATAATCACAAAGAAACCACAAAAACCATGGTAATGGCTACCAATGAGCCACATCTGAAAAAAATGACTCCACCAAGGATGAAAACTCCCACAAATGGATTGTATACCAATTTTATTTTACAATTAAAAATCTCACGATTTCAAAAGATAGTTTAACAACAAAAAAACTAGACATATGATTACCACGGGTGGATATGATACCATATAAGAGATGTCTCTAGTTTCAGATAATGTGAATGCAAAGGTTGATATCACATGAGATGAAGCTTATGCACACACAATGTTGTTGATTCAAAATGAAATCACTCAAAGAAAATATTGCAAGAGATAAAATCAAGTGGAATAAAAACCAATCTTTCATTAAGTTGAAAAGCTCTCAAATGAGATGAGTAGATATATAAAAGTAAGCAAGTAAATATTCCAAAAAATATGGTCAATAGACCCCTGAAATAAACAAGTTACTCCTCTACAAAATGTGGTAAATAGGATTAAGAATAGATGAAAAACTCTCATACCCAAAATAGCCATTCAAGGGAGTTACTTCCTAGTCACCCTGTCAACCTGCACACATAAGAAAGATTTTCCATAAAATTAAGAAAACTCTAAGTGAGGGGAAAAATTTGATAATAAATAAATATGGAAAAAAAGAAAACCTCTACTATAACAAAATTCATTTACCATCTCATTATGCCAAATTGCTTATCTTATAGTTCGACCATGAAATTCTAATGACTGAGATCAAATGTAGCCTAAAATTTGCATAAAACTTGATTTATATCCTACTCTGGCAGTTATAAATCTCCAAAAACCTTCTATCCTTCCAGACACTACAATTAAGATTAGGACACTAGCATCAATGTTAATGTCCTAGGTCTAATGCTAGTGTCTAAGCCTTACAAATGATCAAATTTGAAAATATTTTGACATTTATGGGTCAATCTATTTGTCTTAAATAACCCTCCCATGAGATATTTTCAAAATGTGTTGTATAAATATATGTAAAAGAACATTCATTATCATCAAGTACATTTCAAGCACACATTTATCTTATACCAAGCAAAAACACCTCTCAATTTTGAAAAGCTACCCCATTCTTCCTTATTTTTAAATTAGTCATAGGAGAAATCTTCTTACATGTCTGAAGCATTGAAATATTATCCCATGAACATTATTTTTCAAGTTACAAGATATATCACTACATGCACTCGCATATAGCATATTGCACAATTATTCACACATAAGCCTACATAAGGAGGATAACTACATCGTTCAGAGGACCTCTTCAAATTATATGGATATGTAGGTATCACTCATTAAAAAAGGGGTCTTTGAGGTCATCTTGACTTCACTTGAGTCCACTAACCCTTGATTTTACAAGGTGACATGCTTAAGTTGTAGGACTTAGGGTTTTGTTCAAAAGTTTGATATTTGAAGCTTGTGTGTGCAATCCAAATTGACAATCTACAAGGCAATAGTGAAACCTAATAAGCATAGGTGGAATTTATAGAAAAGGACTTGTATTATGTACTAGAAAGAAGTGTTGAATTCAAAATAGAATCATGTATGCTAGTGTCCACAGTTCTTTGGTAGTGTCTAGGTTGACATAAAACTAATTTCTATAATTAGGTGAATCATTATGGAGTATCAACATGTCTTCTCTTGCTTCTGTACTACTCAAATCTTCCTGCACATCATTGAATAAGCTAAGTGTTATTTCTCCTTTGCATTGTTACTTTCAAATTACCATTTGACACTATACTTTTTATATTTAACATATTTCCATAATTTAGCACTATATCAAAATATTATGAATCTGAATTATTTAATTGATCTTATTTTTGTAATATCTTACTCAGTTAATTAGTCCATTATATTTCTTTAACTCTTTCTAAAAGGGGTTAAACAAAACAAAAGTAGTGAGGTTGGGTCTTCACTATGCTTTTTTAATGGGTAGATCTTGATGGTCCTGTGATCCATAGATTGCTACAATGTTTTTCCATGTGTTTGGAACCTCCATGGGAATATATTCCATTCTAATTAAAAAACTTGTAATGGTGTTGGGAACTACCAAGAATGCACCCTGATACAAAACTTTTCAACTTAAGGGTTTTGACATATGACTTTCAATTCTTTCTTTTTGGATACAAATTATAAACCATAAAGACTGAAGCTAAATCCTTTTCCCACAAGGTGTAGACTATAATTTGAAAAAATCTTATATGTTTTGGTTATAATTTGGGTCTTAGACCAAAAAAAAAAGGAATTAAATGGAAACTTTCAAGAAGTGTTTTTAAATCTAAAAGAACATTATGGGAATAATATAACAATTAAATTTATAAAATTAAAATTGTTGGGAAAAAATATTTTTTAGTTTACTTCATAGTGATAATAGACACAACTCAGTAAGGTTTGGTGAAAAAGCTCATACTATATTGCAGGATATGGAATTAATATGTTTATTCCTAGCACAATAAGAAAAAATTTAGGCAAACTATACATTTTTTTGGGTAATTATAAAGTTTAAAAAATGATTTTAAAATGTTATAAATAAGCCTTGATGCCTTATATATATAATACTCAAAAAATTATTATAAAACAAATTATTTCTTTGCCTATAAAGTGCCATATGATTTATTACACCTTTACATGACTCCCTTGCTATTGGGCTTCTTCTCAAGAGAAAACCAATTCGCACCATTTGTTAAAAAATAATAATAAAATATTCACATGCTTTTTTTAATCTGTAATGACATATAATTCAGACACTCCAACATGTATGCCTCCTTTATTCTATTGTCAGTGGTGTTTCATTGGAGTTTTTCTCCACACATGCCTCTTTTTCACGCTCCATAAATGTTTTAGTTAATTATTACATGCTTTGATTATTTCTTATTTTCCTCATTCACACCAAACACTTTCTTTAGATGTAAATCCATATAGATTTAATTATTGCTTTTAACTAGCGAAAAACATGAACTCCTCTAGGTTGATTGTTTCACTAAAATATCTCTTATCTTTTCATTATACAATTCTAACATACACAACAAAATTATTGATGATTCTATTTTTCTAGTCGAGCAATAAAAAAATAATAATAATAATAATTAGGCCCCTAAAACACCTTTCTCTTTCCCTTTTTTAATGGGTAATGCTTTTTTGAAACACCTTTAATAACAAACTTTCTACCACACAAATGCTAAAAATATGTGTTTACATCAAACTACAAATTACAAAATAACAATGGCTCATTTTTTTTAAATTCATAGATTTACCTTCACACACTCATCTACTCTAGACCCTTAATGATTAAAAAAACAAAATTCTAAAAACATCCTACAACAAGCTATTTTAAACTAATTTTACCAAACAATAACTATCATCCACAGGGACAACCAAGTGATTGGACTTGTCTCTAGGAAATTATAAAAACATTGTTTATGGAATGAATTTTTCCTTCCATATTTTGATCTAATACCAAATTCTGTAGTTAGTCAAAGATTAAAATGTACAAACACACAAGAAAAACATAATGAAATACTCTAACTCAATACTTTCCATATTAAGGACTATTTATACAATAAAGTGAGTTTGTTATGCTCCTACTTTCTAGAATACATATTCTATCTTCAAGATTATAATAATTCAACAGATCATATTCAATGTTGGGTATTGTAACAACTCAACAACCCAAACTACATAAATATTTCAACCATCTAACCTAGTTAACTATGATAGGTTTTATATATTAAATCTATATAATAATTAACCAACCTATATAAAAAATAACACTGTCTATAATAATTAACTAGACTATATATAAAATAAATCTAATATAATAATTCATAAAAATAAAATGCAAATTTAAATCAACATTAAAAGCATTTTTGGAATCCATTTTTCTTATTCAATCTTGATCTAAATTTAACCAAATAAATGGGATAAACACATTTGCAATTGAACCTAGAAATATTAGATGTAATCACTTATCACTTATGATAAAATAAGTCAAGCATTGAGAAAATACACCATACAAGTAATTTTGGGGTTGAAATTAAGCATAAAAGAGATAGTATAACTAAATATATAAACATGAAATTGTAGAATCCCGAGGACAGTTCAAATATAACCCTATGTGAAATAATATTTAACCTTAGGAGGAAAGGCATAACATATCAATGTTTATGAAGACCTAAAGGTATGCGTTAAATGATTAACCATAAGAACAAATGAATTAATCTATAACCCTAGAAGAGGTGTAAGAGAGGACAATTTTACCAAAATAAATTATGAATAAGTGAATTTCAATAAAATTATAATGTAAATATCCATACACATTTAATTAGGTCTAAATTTGATGTAAAATTTTAAATCAGACCTAGTTAATTTTATAAAAATAGATAAATAAATACAATTACATGGTTTATAAATGTTTCTTGAATATCAGGAGATCAAATGATAGTCATCGAAGTCTGACTAAAAACTAGGATTTTATGGCAAGACAAACAAGAACCTTAAAAACTTGTGATGAATAAAGGAGTTTTTCCAAATCGTCAAGTTTCAATTCTATGGATGTCCAATTTGTATGTAGTATGAGAAAGTGTTTTACATCAAAATGAAAAACATCTATCCATAAACATGCACAATTTATATCTAACCAATTTTACCCTAATATTATAATAAATATCAGACCTAATCATAATAAGTAATATTCTAGAATAATTGAAATGTGAAAAGAGAGGTTATGAGAAGAATACTAAATTGTCACAAAAATTAGACATCTAGAAGATGAAACCAATGGGAAACAAGTCTAAACAATAAGGTGAACAAAACCCAAAAAATTGTGATAAACATATAGCTTTATAATTTTTACCAATAACATCCACTTCTATATTGACATTGTTAGAATTTACAATATGTTCCTAGAAAATGTAAAAGTCTACAAAAAAAATTGGTGATCTTGGTCCTACGCACCTAGATCTAAAAACCTCACTCAACTTTTTATATTTTTACATAAATCTATAGGAAAGAGATCTACTTTATTAAAACCCTAATAAGCTCACAAGACCTTGCAAAACCTAAATAAAATAGAGTCATTGATGGGAATGTATTATCCATATGTAATTATGATGCCCTTATTCTAGAATGAGTATGAAAAACAAACTTCAATGCACTTTAATAAGTAATTCATGGATTCAATCCCTAATCCCTATACAAATTTTTTCTAGCATAGACAAGTGGCATAATGCAATATGAAGACTCTAATCTTGAATCAAATTATGATCTAAAAGATCAATTTATGTTATTTAGTAAATGATATACTTTTTCTTATCACTATTAATATTTTACATTTAGTTATCTCATCTCTCTTCTCCTATATGCACTAATGCACTTTTGTATTTATAAACTTTTCAAATTCAAATCAAAACCCTATTGTAACTCAAGCCAATACATAATAGGTGGGAAAATTAGGTAAATAAATACCAAAACTATTGGGGGACCAAATTAAGGGTCAAATGACCCATCAAAAGTAGAAGAATATGATTGTAGAATGTTCTTGGTCAAACCAAGAATGTAGTGGTAATTTTCTGGCATATTAATAATCTAATGCTACATTCTTTGTAGGAAACCCAAAACAACAAAATAGAAGGGGAAGAGAAAGGAAACCAAGGAAGAGTGATAAAACCATAGGAATGGGAAGTAAATTGGTCCAAAACCCATGAAACATACATTAATAAGATCCTAATATGAATTGATAATTGACAAACACACAAGTACCCTAGAATAATGCAATTTAACAACTAAAAATACTCTTGGATGAAAATAAGGTGTCTACATAATGCCCCACTTTGATGTGTGTACATATCAAATTAAAATAAAAGCGTATTATATTATGCCCTGATCATCTAAACTTGCAATAGTTCTTGAACTAAATATAGGAATGATAATGATTTGAACATTAAAAGGAAATAGAGGTTACTTGATAGCCATTGTAAAAAGTCATGAAGATATTGCAACAAGCATCCATGATCCTAGTTTTAGGACACGGAAACATGTGTACCTATAAACATATGGGAAATGTATACTTGTGATTCAATGTCTATACAAATCCAAGGAACTATTGAAATCTATGAAAGAAAATGATGATATGAACAAATACATTTGATTATGCATAAACTATGAAGATGACTCTTTGCAATCCATATCTCATAATTTGTGTTGTATTGTGATATATGTGTGTCTCATGATGAGACCAAGTGAAGTGTGTTTTGTATGACCATTTTATTGCTTCCATGTGTAGGAATGAGGGAAAATATGTTTTGTGCCACCATGTGATTTCTTTCATGAGCAAGAATAATGGAAAGTATGTTTTGTACCACCATATAACTGAAAATGAAATAATTAGATCATATGTCCCCCTTTTGAGGTGTTGGATGAACCTATGAATCACATATCTCAAAATAAATGGATTATGCATACCATTTGTAAGATAGGAAAAATAAATCAATGAAGTATAATCATAATAAGATATCTTTGTGAAAGCATTTATGTAATAATAAATTTGACTTGTGTGTGTATGAATCTAAGCAATGTATGCATATTAGTAATGAGTTAACCCTATATGGGCAATGTGTATTCAAATTAGGTGTATGAATATCACTCTCCTTTATGGTAAATATATAATCAAACTAATAATAATAATAATATATCCCTTATGGGAAATATGTAATGAATGAAGCAAAAACAATGTCACTCCCCAATAGAAGCAATGTAGTAGCACATTGTAGACACCTAAAAATGATCATGTGGAATTATTTAGTGTTGAATTACATTGATTTAGTATGTTTGGGCTCATGTTGCATAATTTTTTAAAATTGATGATTATGGGCCCTCTTGTCGACTTCCATTATGTGAAATCCCCCTTTGATTAAGCATCCTTTAGTTCACATCAACTTTAAAAGTTACCTCTAATCCTCACATTGTCATATGCTTTAGCCCTCCTCCAAGTGATGTGCACAAACATTCCCCTTTTCCCTCTTTTATAAGTCTTTAACTTGTGGGATTTGGTAGGCCTAGTTTAATTTCAAATATTTTATATAAATAAATATGGGCAGGAGTTCATTTGTGTAAGGAGAAAACATAGGAAAAATAATGAAAGAGCATATAGTGTCTACTAACTGCTCACATCTCATACACAATGAAAAGGGATGGGATCTTGATAAATATTAGATTGTTTATTGAATTTCACAAATGTTGATCTAAATTGTCATTAAATAGGGTTATTATTACATTAAAAAACATAATTTAAAACTCTAGCCAAAATTTATTTTGGCATATCAATTTTTCAATAAGAAATATCTAGATAGAAAGCTATAAATGCAAAATTAAACAAAGTAGGGTTTGGAAAATAAATTTTATAAAATTATTATCTTTCTTCCATAGTTTTTTTTTTCAAATATAACAAATATTAATTACCAACCTTCATATTCCATAGTTTATATGTTTATTTTTATTTAACAATGAAATCTAATAAAATACTAAACTATTGAAAACTGATTTAGATCTATAAAATATATAGAATATAAATGTAAAATATAGAATTTTAAATGAGATATAAATAGTAACTTTCAATGAAATAAGCAAACCTAGCTTGGATTTGATTTATGTTTATTGTGTAAGCTGACTACTAATAAAAACTAGATGGAAAGGTCTATAAACTGTGTCACAACCAAAAATAAAATTATATGATGTACTGGGCCAAGGCTATGTTAAGTGGATAGGGGTAAATTGCAACCATATCTAGATCAATTATGTGATTAATGTTTCCACTTGAGTGTGTGTGGCTATTAGTGATGGTCTATTGATAACTTGCGAGAGCTATTTTGATGCAAGCAAGACTTGTAAAAGCAAAACCCTAGTTCCTACATAATAAACCAAATAAATATTAAATATAAAGGGGAATCAAGCAAGAGGAATATCCAATCTAGTGTCACAAAAACTCATGTAATGTGAGTGCTACCTACATAGCCCAAAAGGGCCTCAAGTTGAGATATTTCTCCCTTCTAGAGTGAGTGTGTGAATCTTGATATATCCTATATCAATGCAATAAGATAGATCAAATTCAATGCTTGCCAATGAGTGTCATTATCCTATAATAAAATGACTTTAAAATTGGTCTATGATTGTTAGAAGAAATTATAACTTGAATTGGAAGGATCAATGCTCTTTTACTTTATGTGTAGTAGAATTGCCAAGTGATTTCTAGATGATGCGTTAAGAGGCCTTGATGTGAGTGTATAGAAGAATATTTGGAGTATTTTTATTAACCAACATTATTAAAAGTGTTAGAGTTAATATGAAATGTATTTAATTCAAAAAGTTACCATTGGAGTGCAAGGGACAAGGCCACACTAGTGGACATAGTCAGGCTGTGACCCTAAATGCTTAGTGTGATCTTGTCCTAGATAGACAAAGGCTATTGGGAATTGGTTGACATGAACATTTAAGTATAATGGGGATGCCTAAATGATGTTTACATTAATTTTTATTAAAGTAAATTGACCAATGAAAGCTCTCATAGATATTTCAAGTTAACTAAATGGTGACTAAAAAAAACAAGGTAAGGATGTCAAGATTAAATATTATAAATCATTTAATAATTAAATTTGAGTGTTTATAAACCCCCATTCTAGCATATGTGAACCTAAGTGTGTAAACACACTTTGTATTTCGATGTGAAACTTGATCATGTAAGATGCCTCAATGCAAAAACCTGAAATAATGCCATTGAAAGTGCTTACCATCTATATTTGAAAATAGAAAATATAAAAATTGAATTTTGAATTTTGAAAAGAGGGAAAGGAAATAATACTCCTGAAAGATCATGTAATCTAATTGCTTTATAACTTGAAAGTGGAAAAGTGTGCATACCCCTTGTTGAGGCATTTAGAGAAATGTTGAACCTATGGTAAATTAAGAGTGACCAAGACTCAATTTGAAAACCAATTAAATCCATTCAGTTGGAAATATTGAATGTTCCTACTCTCATTTGAATATGTAGAATATTTTGTAAAAAAATTGAAGGGGTGGAACCACCAAATGTGGCTTGCTACATTGCACCATAGACATTGATTGTCGCTAGACTCAAATGTAGTAGGAGAAAAGAGTGGACCCAAAAAATGTTGCTTGATAAAGTGAAACAATAGGCATCAATTTTTATTAGACTCTAACATGGTCCACTTTCAATTAAATGAATCACACCGTTGTAGATAAATCTAGATTCTATTAGAAACATTTTTTACCTTCGAAAGTTTTAAACTTTAAAAAAGTGAATTTTTAAGTTAACATCTAAAAACATGAACATGAATGGATATCATGCCCATTTTATTTGTATTGTATTGATAAATAATTTCAATTGAAATTGTAATTATTTAAAACATGTAACTTATAATTGTATTGTACATGCTTATGTATATGTGTCAAGTATTTATGAATATGAACTGAAGTAACTATAGGAATGAGTGCATGTGTATATCACATGCCCTTAAAATATAAAAATTCTAAATCATGTTGTAATTTTAAATACTATATATTATCATAAATCTAAAATTTATTTCTCATGAGGACTTGAATTATCAAGATAAGCTCATTGTGACGTCCCCCTTTTGAGATGAGATGTGTTGTTTACAAGTCACTAATCTCAAAAGAGAAATGTAGAGTATGTAATCATGTATTAGTATATGAACATTTGGAATTTAGTACATCATATTATTGAATATAACATTAAATTACATATGAAGCACATGTTAGATAGATATATCATTGAAACATATAAACAACATATGCATGATATGTATCATGGTAAAAGAGTTAAAATATAAGTAATGCATGATATGAATCATGTGACCATAGTAAAAAATAATTAACATACAAGTAATGTCACACAATGTTACACAATTTGTATAAAATGTCACACATAAGACCCAAAGGCCCATATACAAAGGATAGTTCAATGCCACATAAACACACAAGGCCAAGAGCCATACACAAATGACATGATGATGCAATACAAGAAAGAACATGTATATATTTATCACACAAGGCCAAGGGAAATAGACAATAAATGATCTAGTCATAACTTATTATGTAGTAAAGTAAGAATTTGAAAAACAACATAGAACAAATGAGACTAGTCTCCATCCGCCATATATATCAATGTCATATTAGCAAATAACATAACCATGTAACAAGATGCAAAGTATGAGTGATTATCAAAACATTTTTATGATATATATCTTAACATGGTAGAGAGGTTGTGGATAAATACAACCTATTAAAGTGTTCATAGAGAATGCAAAGATGCCCCCAACTTAGCAAGGTTGTTGGGTAAAAAAGAAGCCCTCCATAAAAAACCATGCAATAATATGTGTTATATCACAGTCACAAACCTTGTGAAAAGCATTGCCTATTGAAATATAAATGAAATATATGATATAATTAACATGAAATAAATATGTAAATAAGTAAGATAAAAACATTTAAAAATGCTTTTAGATAACGATTTTTTATTTTTTGAAAATATTTTGATATTTTTGAATTTTTGACATATATGATTTTTTTTTGGAATTCTATTTTTTTTTGATTTTTTGAAATATTTGAATGTAAGGAAGTTTAAAATTATCAAGAATAAAGGCTTTGAAAATAAAATAAAGAGGAGGGGTTAAAATAATCCACAATAAGGTCTTAAAGCATAGTGTATCAAAAAATGAAGGCAAACAATATGCCCCAAGTGTATGAAGATTTGAATCATAATCATGTAGATATATGTGATCACATAAGTGTAATGGAATCCATATCATGATAAATATTCAATAGTAATCAAGTGGACTGCCATAAAGAATGAGGATGGTAAGTGTTTTAAGATACTTGTGCTAGATTATTCGAATTGGTTTAAAAAGAGGGAAAGTGCCCAAAGTGAAAACAAAGCCAAAGGATAAAAGAATTATTAGATAAGGGATAAAATTAGCAATGAAGAAAAAAACAAGAAACTATTTATAAATTAAAATGTATGAGTATTTGATAAAGAGGTTCAACCCAACCATTTTGTCAGAGGGAAGTAAGAGGTTATGTCAAACAAAGGATCTCATTAAGAGGATGTACATATATACCCAACTACATTATATGAAGTAGTGACTTCTTGTGAATAGGAAATGCCAACTATATATGCCTCATAATTTGAATAGGAATGATAAGTTATAATATAACCATCTGAATCGCTACTCATATAACCATGTAAACCTATCTCTGCATATGAAATAAGAGAAGATGTAACAAATTGTACTCATGATGAAGCATTATGAATAACTTGTGGTGCCTTAGGAAATAAATACCTCTTTTTAAGTGTCATTTTTTTCTTAGGATAATGTACCATTCACTTTAGAACTAGCTGCTTATGTTCATGTTTAAATGTATCATGTTCATGATGGATAAACTGATTCTTTAATATGATCATGGGTATCTATATGATGATCATAAGTAGATAGATAAACTGATTCTATAATATGCTTATGTGTAATTGGATGATGCTCTTAAGTAAATGGAGAAATTGATTTTGAAATATGCTATTTAATAATTTTATAGACTATTTCATTATGATGTTGCCCAATGCATATGCCAACCAATTATTTTATAGGAGTAAATATCATTGGGTTCAAAGGATATTCATATTAGATTCTTGGTGTTTTTACCACTTGATTACCATGAATATATTTGGGACATTTATGTATTGTAGAAGGCATTGATCTAATCTTTTTTTATCTAAGGGCATTTTCATAAAATATCAAAGACTCATGTGTTTGGTAAGACTAAGAATAGAGTGTGAACTATGAGATGTCTCACTTGAAAAAGTAACACTATATTCCCAAGAGTATCCTGTGTATGACCATCAAATACTCTAAAACATTTATAGGTATCATGTAAATCTTTCTCTGTATAACCTAGAGAGTAAATGTGTGTTATGGTGTACACATTTTCACTTGATCCATTGTCAATCATAACACTATGTATGGATTACTTGTAGAAATATTCCTGAATAAAGAGTACATGTCTATCTAAATCATCATCAAAAAATTCACTATCATCAAATGTAATCATAGGACATGATGCTTGTTTACTTGTAACTATACCAATGATGCTATCAAGTGGATGCTCATATGTAGAATGAGGAAGATGAACATTATATGCATAATGTATTTTAGAATTATCTTTATTGTTTGTTGCTTTAGTATTTATAAAATGATATTTTAAAAATTTTGAGCTTTTAATTATCATTTAATTGTGGCTTAGCCTCATTTTTAGGTGTACTAATATTAATAATATTCTCATCAATGAGATCTTGAATCTTATGCTTGAGCTTGAAACATCTATTTTTGGATTGTCTAATACATCAATGATAGTGACAATATGCATTGCTATCAAAGATTTTCGATTGTGGTTTAGACATGTCTACTTCCATTGGTGGAGGAAGACAGATTAGATTACATTCAAGTATATTTTGCAATAATACATGAGGAGGTGATGGTAACCTTGAAAATTCCCTCCTTAGTGGAGCTTGTAATTGAAACTTTTGTGTTTGTTGTGAGAAAGCATCAACTGTAACATTAACCTCATTATTTATTTCATTAGGTTCAATATTATGATTTGGATTGCTTTTAAACTTAATATTTGAAGTATAAAGAACAATTGAAGTATATTTCAGCTTATTCAAAGTTAGTAATTTGAATTCACTCTTTGACTATATGGCATAACGCATCAAAATATTTGAACTTATCAAACATAATTGACTCTTGAAGTGAAGATATCAAACTTTGAGTGAAGATATCTTGGATCTCATTATTAGTTATTTGATTTGTCTTTTTTTTATAGCATATTATTTTATTTTAGAACATATCCACTGATTGTTTCATTAGACCCTTGTTTGAGCTTTGTGATTTGAGCATATGATAGATTTTCACCTAATGTTGATAGAGAAGTGTGTTAGAAACTAATTTTAATAGGATTAAAATCCTTTATTGATTGAAGAGGAATATCAAAAAAACCATCTAAGAGCATATTATTTGAGACTTCTTGGTAAGGATTTTGTCAACAACTTGTCATTATCTACATAGTTTAGACAAACTACATGGAATACATGTAAATTTGTTCAAGATCACCTTTGCCTGCATTTAAAGTAAGCTTAAGAGCCAAAAATCCAATTGATAATGGATAATATGCTATTTTAGGTGTCAAATAATTATGTACTAAGGAACATGAATCCATGGAGGGGATAACATGAGAAAGATTTTTCTCAATTTGAGATAGCCTAGCTTGTAAGACAATAATTATATGCTCAAGAGTAGTATTTATAGAGGTAATTAGAGGAGTATAAGTATCATGAGTATGCATAAGCATGGATACATTTTTTAAACCAAGGGATGTTCCCAAAACATTTGGATGATGCTATAGAAGTAATTAGAGGTGAATAAATATGAATGGATGCATTGGTAAACATGTAAATATTAGAAAAACTACCTTGGGCACCTCTCTTTTGTTCATATCTTGCAACATATAAAATTGAGTAAAATTTTTATAGATGTTCATGAAGGTATTCCATAAAATTTGCTTCATCAGTCTCAATAGCCTTCTCCTAAGTATGGGGTTCTGAAATAAGATCCATATAAGAGGGTGTGAAGTAAGTAATGGAAGATCCTTAGAAGTTGTAGATTTGATACAATTTATAACATATTATTCCTCTTGTTCCAAAATCATTTCAAATTTGACATAAGCTATTGAAGAATAATACTTACATGATATAATAGTGCAACCATTTGAAATATGAAGGCCACAAGATTGAGCCTTGTTTAGTATAACTTCTCTATTAATTTGGCATTGAATCTATGTAAAAACATAATGATTAACATGTTTAAAATCAATACTAGATGTGAGAGTGAATTTCATAATGTTATGTAACATATCAAATAAATATTCATTCATGGAACCCATTATGATTACAATATAAGAAAAAAAGTAAGGTATAAAGGGTGATCTATGCAAGGTTTGAATGATTATGTGGGATCTCAATTATACTTGCTCATTCATAGATTAGTGTCAGCCCAATATTTTAGAGCACTAAATATAGAGGTTAAACTATGCCTGCAACCCACCATCCTACTTTCGAGGGTATAATGAGAGTAAATACCTTAGGTGATATGCTCTTTTCAAGTGCACCAAAAATAAAATGACTAAAAGAGGCTTCTTATGGTGTAAACAAGGGACCTTAGGATTTCTAATATATAATGAGGTACAAAGAAACTAAAATCCATATTTAGTGTTGTATAACTTCTTGAGTATTGGGGCAATACCTATCACACCATGGTGTCTATAAAACAAATCACCGCTTAGCCTATAATTATAATCACTAAGTAGTTTTAAAATCACTGGAACACGATTTCTAAAACAAGCAATAAATAAATAAAAATAAAAGTTAAAAATATTTTATCAACAAATTTCAACCTAAGGTAAAAAAAACACTTCATTGTTAGATGTTATCCAAGGTGAAAAGATAATTTATTTAGTGTTAGATTAAATCCAAGGCCGAACAAGATTGACTCGTGGTGTCAAATTTTATCCAATGTTGAAGTTTATTTTATTTTATCATCATAAATTTATAGAAATTTGTATGAAATCTTATGATAAAAATTAAGAAAACAACAAGTAGTATTCAAATAAATTTATAAGTTCTCTAGAATGTTCATATGTTTATTTTTTATTTAACAATGATTCTATTAAAAAAATATACTACTAAAAACTAAATATATCTATAAAATTTACATAATATAAATATAATATTTTTTGAAATGAGCTATAAATAATAAATTTCAATGAAATGTATAAATCTAACTTGGATTTGATTTATGCCAACTATGCAGGTTAACATCTGATGAGAAATTGGCTGGAAAGACATGTAAATTGAGTCCTAGTAAAAAATAGAAGTATGTGATGTAATGGGATGAGGTCATGGTAAATGTATAGGGGTAGACTACAACCTTGTCTATTGACTATGAACACATCCTAATTGATTGTGCAACTAATTTTTCTGCTAAAATGTATGTGGTTATAAGTGATGGTTTGTTGATAACCTACGAGAGGTGATCTAATGTGTGAAAGACCTAAAAAATCAAAACCCTAGTTCCTACATAATAAACCAAATAAAAAATAAATAAAAAGGGGGCATCAGGAAATGGAAATAGCCAAGCTATCATAAAAAAACCTCACGTAAATTAGGTACTGCCTACATAGCCTAAAAGGGCATTAAGCCAACATAGTTTTCCCTCCTAGAGTGAGTGTGTGAATATTTATATTTTATATAATAATGAAACTATATATATTGAATTGAATTATTGAAAATGAGTGCACTTGACCCATAATAAAATGACTTCAAAATTTGTTTATGACTGTTAGAATAAATCACAACTTGAATTGGAAAGATTAGTGCTCTTTTGCTTAATGTGTAGTAGAATTGCCTAGTGATTGCTAGATGATAATTTGAGAGGCCTTAATTTGCTTGTAAAGAGGAATATTTGAAATATTTATATTAATAAAACTTGATAAAAGTGTGGGAGAGTTAATATGAATGTCTCAAATTCAAAAAGTTACTATTGAATTAGGGGACAAAGTCGCACTAGTGACCATGACTAACATGTGACCCTATAAACATAGTGTGGTATTGTCCTAGCAAGACATAAACTATTTGTATTTGGTCGATAGGAACCTATAAATAGAATAAGGAAGCTTAAATTATGTTTCCAATAATTTTCAAGATGTAAAATTCAATAATGAAGGCTCTCATAGAGATTACAAGTTAACATAATGGTGAATAAACCAAACAAGGTAAGGATGTTAAGATTAACATTGTCAAATACTTAATAATTAAATTTAAGCATCTAAATTCATATATTATCATTAGGAAATAATTTTAAATATTTAAATCATACCAAAAATATCTTCCCCACTTTCCCCTTGACCAAAAACAAGGTATGCGGCATTTTTTGTAGTGTATAGGTTCAATAATCTTTTGTATCCTGAATAACATTTCATAGGAAAAGAAACCAGCATCCATAAATGACACTTAAAAACAAGAAATATTATACTATATTTTTTGTATTTTTCTTCATTAATTATTATTTTATAATCCCTATTAAATCCCCTCCTCCTCATCACATTCAAGTACCATCTAGCTTGGAGCATTTCATTTCAAGGAAAAGTCCATGTTTTTGACCATTAGATTTTTTATAAGTTGATAATGATATATAGTTCCATGCCTTTAAGTAAATTTTATGGTCTAAATTATCCCATATTTATTAAAAAATAGACTCTTATATAAAATTAATTAATGGAACCTCCTTCCTACTATCTTACCCAACTTGTGCCTGGCTCATCCATAACATATTATGTCTTCCATTACCACCACCCAAAAATTTTTGTTACCACTACTCATAATATTTCATAGTTATTACCCAAAATCTTCCATAACCATTGCCTAGATTATTTTTTAGCTAAATATAGATTTATGTTTCACTTGCCCATAACTTTTGTAGCTTTTAAATTTATCAAAACAACATTGAGCTTTATTATGTCATGAGGATATAGTATCTAGTTTTAGCATGGATTATGAATCATTAATTGTTCAAGACCAAAGGAAACTTCCCCTCCTTCCTTAAAATTTAGGAAATTCACATTTAAATTATAAAACATTATATATATCAGCTTCCACCTCTCTACCTTTTTAATGAGATTTTTAGCATCCAGTTAATTTCTTAAACACCTTTCCATGCTTTAATCAACATCCTTTTTCTCTGGATCTAAAACTATAATTAAAACTTCCTAATAATTATTATATAATATAAATAAATAAGTTAATTAGATATCATCTATTCATACATTTTACAATAAGTCTACCCTTTTGTTAAAACTCCTAAAATAATGATTGCATACTACTTAAGAAAAATATTTTGCTAACACCTCTACTTCAGTCAAAATATTATCCAATTTCCATTTCAGATTTTTCCCTTTAATCATGGAAATAATAATTACTTTGGAATAACCATAAATAATGACATTATGAAATATTTTATCTAAGGGAAGATTCATACCTTCTACTAGTGTCAATGCTTCAACTTCATTTTTTGTTGCCTTAGGGATAAAAATAATCCTACCCACTAGAAAAGACCTTTATCATCCTCAATCAAACAATTTAATTTAGCTAGATCAAAATTATTTTATGAAGCTCCTTCAAAGTTTATTTATAAAAATGCCTCATCAAGAAGAATCCATCTTACCTATTTTATATTACTATATTTTGTTTTCCCATCTTTTTCAATCTTTAGTGTTATTTTTGGTTATTTTACCAATTTAATTTTTCTCTCACACTCAATCCTTTCGTACATGTTTTGATTGAAGTTGAAACATTGGTAAATATTACTAGTTATAATTTTGACCAACATATTTCCCAAAATGATTCAATTTATTAAAATATTACCATATTTATTTTTAGCAAAATGTTTCATATAATACTAACTAAAGATGCCTACCAAAGTACTCCATAGTTCTTAGTTCCTTGTGACTAAACAAAAAAAAAATCCTTCATTGATTATGGGAAACACCACACCTGGATCCAATTTAGACAAAAGATTTATCCTCATATTTATTTCATGTTTATAATGTAAAAGTAGTTGCTTAATATATTCCATTTCTGATCCACATAAAACACATTTTGATGGGCTAAGAAATCTTATTATTTATAGTTAATCATGAGTTATGATTTTTCCAAAGATACCAATCAAGAAATTATATTTACTTTAGGTGTAATAATTACCTTCTAGATCAGGTTATTCTACAGGTCCTTTTATCTTAAGTAATATTTCACTATAATGTTTTACCTTGTTCTACCTTTATAGATTCCATATTTATCATATGTCCATCTCAAAGTATCCTCAAAATATTTTAAGGTAACCCTAATTTTTCTTAGCACTTATACCAAAATTAATCTTTAGTCTTCATGAAAATTATGTCCCTCAACTAATTTCCAATGCAATGCCTTCTCCCAAGCACCATAGTTTCAATCTAATAACTACATACTTTTAATCTCCATGCATGTTCAAGAAATATTTGTACAAGTCCACCAAATATCATTTATTTTGTAATGTTTGATAATCATACAGTGATTCTACCCAAAAATCAATTTTCTAACCATCACCAATTGCCCATGTCAAACTATTACATATTTCATTTTTGGAAGATATTATGAAATTTAAAATATAAGAACTCAAAGGTAGTTGAGTTACCATAAAATCCTATATGGCTCATTAGAATATAGATATTTTCCCTAAACCTCTAATTCCAAGATTGTTCATATCATTCATACAATCTCTAAGTTATTTTTATCCCCAAGGCATCATTATGTAGCACAAGATTTTTTTATCCTAGCCCTGCCATCCTAATTTAGCTTGCATATTTTGACCATTATGTGAGATGGAATTTCCTTACATATGCTTTTTATTTCCAAAAAAAAGGTTATGAAAATTTTGTTCATTATTTCCACCACTAACTTTGGAACTTGCAAAACTAAAAAATATATACATTTGAATAGCTTCTAAAATGACCTTAATTAGATTGTGCCTTCTTACTAGACTCAGCCATTTAACTTTCTAAATTACAAATCTTGCATGTTGTTTACTCTAATTTTGATTTTACACAAAATATGAATAAATAAATAAATAACAAGTATATCTAAGCATACACAATTGAATTAAAAAATTTAGATATATTTAAGAGGCTAAATAATGGAAAGAAGACCAAATGTTGAAAATATATGCTAAAGCAATGTAATGAATTAAAAAAGAGGTTAAGAAAAGAATGCATCTTGATTGTTTTATAAATTTGAGATTATATTCTAATTGTGTTGAATGTGTTTGACCTAATTTTGAATTTCTCGACTTGCCTTATAATCTGAGACAAGCCCATAACTATATGGTCTTGTCTTGTACATGCCCCATTATAGGAAACCTAATACACTGATCCTATCTATGTGGTGTTGAGCATATCTTTGTGTCATTGTTATTGTCTATGTAGTGTTTTGAAATTTGAGTTTTATTTGTTTGTGTTTTGTGTCTTCTTGATTATGACTATACCTTCACTTCAAAAAAGTGCAATTATTTTATTCAAAATGGGTCTTTACAAAAATAACCTATATAAATGAAATGTTTGAATGCAACAATGTAATATTCAACTTTAGGTAATATAATAGAGTATTTGAAAATAAATTCATTCATGTGCAATAAATATAAAAATTATTGTAAAACTAAGGGTTAAGAGAAACACATCTTTTTTACTTCTCTATTCTAGACTAACACTATTATCTAGCTTCATCTCAGCCTTGTAACTCAGCTCTGTGTTTTGTTCGTACAAGTTTTTGATTGTTTTTCTTCCTCAGACACTACCATCAAAATTGGACACTACCATTGACATTAGTGTCTTTATGGACATTTTGGTATTGCCCAAAATATAAAGTTTTTTCTAAATTGACCAATTGTACTTTTATGGGTTTTTTATTACCTTTTTACTAATATTTTTGGATCTTACATGCCATTTGTTGATATCTAATTATAGATCAAAACCCTAGCTTTTCACCCTTTTTCACCTTTGGAATGAGTTTTCTAAAAAATGGGTTAGTGGGCTCACAGTGTCGAGCTGCCCCAAAGACCCCTCTATCAATAGGCACTGCTCACATAGTTAATACTCTAACGAGGGCTTTAGACTTATGTAGTTCTCCCCTATATGTGGGAAAGTGTGTGACGAAGGATGTAATATACTATATGATGATGCATGTAGTGATATAGCTTGTAATTTGAAAAATATCACTCATGGACTACTATTTGAATACTTTAGACTTATAATATGACTACTCATATATTTGATATGAAAATAGAGATTAATAGGGAAGAATAGAGTGCTTGTGTAGTTGATTGATTTAGTTTTGTTAGGTGTTTTCTTGACATTTGCTAGATCAGGAATGAGAAGGCTTAGAATTTTATTTGTAATTTAGATGAATTTTGGCTAATGGACACTAGATAAGGATCTGGATACTACAATTAGTGATAATGTCCCTCTATGGCCAGTGTTGTCTAGAGGGCTAGAAAATAGGTATGAATCTAAAATTGATAATGAAGGATGTTTATCAAGTTTAAGATTTATTTGTAGTGTAGGAGATCTGGGTCATTAGAATGATATGGATTGAACTAAAAGAATAATTTAGGCATAATGAGATGTCGAATGTGAGTCTTTAGAAAACATGGAGGTCAAAAAATCAAGGCTAGATCCATAATTGATATTTGTCAAATGTACAAGATTGAGATGCTATATATATAAAATAAATATCCATATTTGCCCCATTCTAATCTAGTAATGCTTAAGGATGAAATTACTATGTTAAAGGAAATAAATGTGTACTTGGGTGAGTATAACACACCTTGAATTTGATTGAGCCTACTTTGAGTATTTTATTGGTATATTACCTGTAACCAAGAACATGCTATAGTATAAATCAATGCATATAATTTAAAATTTGAAATAATTAAAATTTTTAAAAAGAAAGAGAGTAAGGAAGGAGTACACATGTGTCGATGCAACCATGTTTCCTCTTGATGCTTTGACTTGGTAAAGATGATTTTTTATGAAGCATTAAAGCTGGAGAAGGTTCAGGCCCAAACTTTGGAAATCTAAAGAGTGAGATTGGAAGGTATTATGTCCCCAATCTGATGTAAGGATGAGTTGTGACACAACCATTGAAATAATTATATCTCAATCGAATAACTCAAATGTGAATATATATAATCTGGTGAGGGTGAGTGATTTAATCAATCATCTTATAAATCTAATGAGATTGGATGATTTAATCACTCTAATCAATAAATTTGATGGTGTTTAATGATTTAATCACTTCAACCTATAAAATGAACCAATTGTTGTAACATAAAAGGCATGATAATAATACATATTGGTGTAATTAGTGCATCTTAATGAATAGTAAAATTGGTAAATTTCATAGTTTTTGGTGTAATGACATGGAATATACACTATGATATGTTTTATTTGGAGTATATGTGTCATAAATCTAAAAAATAATATTTCAAATTTATGCCAAAATCAATGCAATATATAGGATTCTGATCCAAGTCTATATTTAAATCAAGAAACTAAACTAGAGATTGTACAAATGTGGAGGTCATGTCTTTATGACATGCCCTCACTAAAATATGGAGATGCTGAGTAAGTGTAAAAGTTTGAAGGTCATGTTTTTATGACATTCCCCCACTTACAATCCAAAAATTATGAAAATGTATAAGTGTGGAGGTCATGTTCTTATGACATACCCCCACTGTAATTTGGAAAACTATGAAAATGTGGAGATCATGCCTTTGTGACATGCCTGTACTAATATTCCCCCCATTTTGAGGTGATGAAAATAGAAAATGGTAGACACCTTACCTAAAAAGGATAAGGTAACTGTATAATCTGTGTATGAATCATGTAGCTTATAAGGAGAATATATCAAAGTAGATATTTCAATTAGGCTCATAGTATGTGATCACATCAAACCGTAGGATTCATGAAATATATCGTACCAATACAATCTTAAAAAATGATCAAACACACACACAAGAGCACTCAATATAATGCAAAAAGGAATGGTCCAAGGAGATCTCATATAAGGGGAATGCTCAAATGCTACAAAATCTAAATGAATGTCATATTTAAAATTAAAATCAACATATAATGACATATTCAAATGTATAATCAACATGCAATGACATATTCAAATGTTTAAACAACATACAATGGCATAGGGGCTAACATGCAAGGAATATATTCAAATGTTCCACAAGCAAAACAATAGAAGATAATAGAATACACTCAAGGAAATGACATTGTGAATAACTAAAGTATACGCAATAAACATAAACATATTATATTAATCCTTGCTTATGTGTGTTAGCAAAAAATGTTATGTAGCATAGCATATCAAGTACATTGTGAAGGATATGAGCATGGATATAGATATGTGTAAGCGTTAGTATATAAGCTCAAAAATGATAATGTAAAAATGATCATAATTTATATGTAACCTATATAAATTGTGATCAAAGAAGAAAATGCCCCAAACATACTATATGACATGATTATAGGAAAGGTCCAACATCTAAAAATTCATAGATCATGTGTTTGGGTATACCTGCATCACATTCAAACATGAATGAAACATATGTGTATATAATAATGAAATGATATGTTATCTAACAACATAAGTCAAATGACATAGATGCCAAAGATGCTAAATATTTTTGTATTTTTGAATTTTTTGAATGTTTTTGTATGTTTATTGATTTTTTTTGGTGTGTTTTTGAATGTTTTGAAAGTAAAGGCTATCCTATGATCCCATCCAAGGGATGCTCAAAGGTATATCCAATCTCAAAATATGGTATTTGAAATTAGTGGTAATGCCAAGGAGCATGCATAGGTGTCATATCTAGATCTATAGAACATGTGGTACTCTACATATGTGTAATAGGCCTATGTGGTCATGAAGAAATAATAGAAGGAATAGGGGTTCATGGAACCCATCATTCAGTGCTTTGTGGTTTATTCAGAGTAGATGTGATTGGAACATGTTTAGTTGTTATAGGTAACTAAGTATGATATGTAGTTGTAGATAAATATTCTATGGAATCCTCTGTGTATATTAGGTGTGAAGGCCTCTCAAGTATGGGTCACCTAGGAAAGCGGATTTCCTATTGCTCACCCTTTTGCAGAGGATTAACCTTAGTAGGTTTGATAACTATCTTTGAATAAACTTTTCTTGTTTAAGTGGATGTTCTTATGGAATTATAGGAACTGTGACTACTCTATTGGTATGAATGTATTTAATAACCCATGCATTGTGGAAGGTACTACACAGAGTTTATGTGTCTTGTTTTAAATACTTTCCTATTTTTCATGTAATATGTTTGAAATATGATGTTTTATTATGCGGTAAAGTATTGGTAATTGTTCATTTACTTTGTTTTAGTGATAATTGAAGAAATCATTGTATATAATGGAATCAAATTAGGAATAATAAAATTAGACTATTATGATCAAGTGGTAACTAGGTTTTTGCTTTTAGTTCAAAAACTATAACTGATGTATTTATGGGAGTATCATGTGTATCTAGTTGATATGTATTTTTGTGTGCTAGTTCTGGTACCCAAATTTAATATGTAGATATACAAGTAGGATCTATCAAATTTGGATGAATGCCTCCTCCACATGTCTCTCTAACAAGAGCTCGATCAACCAATGGCTCCTTGGTAGGATCAGTGTGGTAATTATCAATTGTAGTATAGGTTACACTAGGATAAGGAATTATTATAGTGGTTAACTTATTTGAAGGCTAATGTATTATACATCCCTGAAAAGGAGAGAAATGGGATGTCTCAACCCTCTTAGAATAACCTCTAGAAGAAGTAGGGGACATATAACTTGATGTGTCTTTTTAAAATGTAATAAAACCTCAATATACAAGTTGTGAAATATTTTCCTTTAATGAAAAAAAATCATTATCATGGTGTCCATTAATACCATGGTAAGTGAAAAAGGTTTGTCCTTTAACATTTTAAAATATGTGTGGTGGATGGTAATTTGGAGGAAGTGTAATCAACTGTTTATCCAATAGTGTATGCATTATGTCATGTGGTGTATCTCTTTGCTGATCAAACTATAGTGGTAGCCTCTTAGTAAAGGTATATATTTTAACTATAAGAGGTATTTTGTATGTAGATACGTTTCCTCTATGTAAATTTTTTATTATTTGTTCCTTTGTATGTACTACTAATTTAGAAGAAGGTATTTGAGATGGATCATGACCTTTCTTATTTTGTTGTTTTTCTTTGTATAAATTGTTTGTAACATGTTTACCTTTAGGTGAAGAAATAAGTGATTAAGTATTGGTATTTTTAGGGAACATGCATATTTATGCACATCCCAATATAAAATATTGAAAGAAGTAAAGGGCTTATGAAAATATTTTTCTCTAAGTGGATAAATAATACCCCTAATAAATATGAAACTTACTCAAAAATCCGAGGGGTTGTAGTTCAAGGAATACAATATATCCTTAAATCTAATATCATAGGCTTGAATAAATTCATCCTCATTTTGAGTTAAGGCTTGTAAATGATCTAATGGTAGCTTTGGTAATTTAGGCTTATAGAAATTAGATAAAAATATATATTCAAGTTTCTTAAGGGTTGGTAGGGAACCATTTGTAAGGATATAGATCTTCTCGAGCTAAGCTTGTACTAAAGGATTTAAGTAACAAGCATCCATCTTTAGCCAAATGGTAAAAGGTGTGTATATATTATTTCAAATGACTAGCGAGATCTCCTTGACCATTGAAGTAAGAAAACATAGGAATGATAAATTTAGGAGGATAGGCATGATCAAAAACATCTTGTGTAAGGGATTGGTCCTCTAAGATATTATAATTAAAGGTAGCCTTATCACAAGACACTTTCAAATTAAGAATAGTCATTTGTCATTGAAAGTCTCTTATAGTAGTCATCATAGATAAAATGTCACTAGGTGGGATTGTTAAAGAGGTTGAAGAGGTGATTATAAGTTATAATTTACCATCCATATAAAACATAGGAATAATAGGATCTTTACCACCATCCTTGCATTCTAAGATAGGATCAGTGTGTGGTTTGGAAACATTAGGTAAAGGAATATCCATTTTATATGATGATTCATAAGAGATAATTATATCATTTTGGATGTTGCTAAGATTGATACAACTATTATAGAAAATGGATTGAATAATTGAACTTTCATTACATTTAAGAGGAATACAAGATGTGCTTTAATTAATTTCATATAGAATTGGAACATGTTTTTGAGCAAAAAATGTAAAAGAGGGAGAAACAAGAATATTCTTTATTTTTATTGAAGCATCATCATAAGGAGGAAAAATGCAAGTTTCAGTTTCATTTTTTTATTCAAAATATAAGGGAATAGAAGATGCAATATCACTTTATAGTTTAAATAAATCACTATCATATGAGAAAGTAACATGAGTATAACTAGCATTTGAATCTTTAATTGCATTATTGCTACTTGACTTTGGAAATTAATTCATTAGGAAACCTTTGGAAAAGTTGTCTTGTTTTTTATCTTGAATTAACAAAGATGTTTTGTCTACACTACTTTGAATAGTATTATCATTTTAATCTTTCCAACCAAAAATTATAGGGAGACTGATACATGCATTTGTATCATTGATATATAAAGAGAGTGAGACACTTTTATTATTTTCATTTGAGTGATCTAAAGAAGGAACAAGATTTTTAATATTATCAATAGTTTGGTAAGAAGAAAAACATTCATCATTTTCAACATGTTCATTTATAGAAAGAGAGGAAATGCATTATGTTATGTGTTGGGTGAATATTTTGTCAGCCAGCTAACTGGTGACCAAAATAGTTGCTATCACCATAGAATAGGAAGATTGGTCACCCAAGTGTGCAGCTTTACTACATCAACTGGAGACAAATCTCTCCTCTGATCAAGGGGAGGTTCCCTATTAAATATGCGAAGGCTATATACTATATATACAAGCAGAAAGTAAGACACGGGGGTAGGATAAACCATCTATCTCTCTTCTTTCAGAGATGATGCTAACAAATAGAGGAGAAATCTTGGGTGATTGGTGAAAATACTTATCTTCTTTCATAAGTAACATTCAGCCAATAGCCAGATCCCTTCCTGGATAGTAGAAATCTTGATGAAATGACATAAGGCACTTCTCTTCTTTCAGAAGTGCTTGTTCTTACAAACAACAAGAATCTTTCTGGTAAGTAACTGGTAACCAAAGGTGCAAAGTAACCAATAGCTTGAAATGTAGCACAAAGTCTCCACCTCGACTTCCCAAGAGTGAAATATGAAGAACAATGGGGGCACAAAGTCTTTCCAAGGTCCTTTACACAAAAACATAAAATAAAAACACACACTGAAGACAACTATGACAGCACAAAGTTTGAAAGTAGTTGGCTTTAGGACACCTTCCTTATCACCTCCACTAGTCCTACTTGTTAAATCAAATAAATAAGAATGCTTTCAGAAGAAAGACATAAGAATAATATCCTAAAGTAGCACAAGCTATAACAACACAAAGTCTGCAAGTAACTTGCTTTCTCATTCAATCAAAGAAATATGAATTACAATCTGAGCTCAAAGTCTCAGTAATGCCTTTCAATTCGGGTAGAGTTTCACTTCTAGTAAGGGGAAGATCTCCTTTACTCATGAGAGAAATTACAAACTTATAGAAACTACGTAAGGATTGGTGCTTTTTTCCATGGGATGGCCCATGTTGTAGTCAACGTCTTCAATGCGCCTTCAGTCTTGTTTGGAGAGACCATGTTGAGAACAATGTATTGCCATAACTATGGCATGTCCATTCTTCTAACATGTCTCTTCTTTGGTATGGACTATCTGGTCCTTTTCCTGATATCTACATAGCTGTCCAATTTCACCATTACTTTATGGAAGAAAAATAGGCTTGCATCCTTGATTTGGTGTGCCCAGAAGTCTAAGTCTACTCGTTCCACTGTTTCACCTACTGGATATAATTATTTTGAAAATATTTCTAGTCCTTTGCGTTGATCTTCTCTTCCCTGTAGCAATTTAAATCTTCAGACTCTCTGGTTGAACCATCGCTTTAATTGAACTTACCTTTGGAATCATCCATGTTGCTTCTTTGTCCTTTATATCCCTTTTTGTCTAAGTCTTTGGGGGGTCCTTTTTGTGTCTTTAACAAGTGGCAAGTTTTGATATTATTAAACTCATTAGAAACTTACGAAAAATGGGGTCCACGATATATTTTACCCGAGCAACTCCAAAAGGGGAACACAAATGCAAACACTTGTCACGTTCCACTGAGTCATAGCAAGACACGTGACGTATTCTGCTTAACTTATAGAAGCTTTAAAAACCTTTAGGGGTCCTACAGAAGATGACACGTGGTGGCTTTTGCTCTGATTTATAATGGACATGTGATGGCTTCCACTCTGCTTTATAATGGACACATGGCAGCTTCCACTCTGCTTTATAATGGACACGTGGTGGCTTCCGTTGCACTTTGTCTTTTTCCATCAGGCATTTTTCCATGGACTTTTCTCTTCAATTGGGCTTTTCCTTCGGGCTCTACCTTGGTCATTTTCCTGTGGAAAATACTTTCGAAAGAATTCTAACAGCTCTTTCACTTAATAATTTCCTTCAAACAAAAAGTTTGAAGGAAATGTTCTCTATTGGCCTTTGAACAAACCCAAAGGAATTCTATCTTTTCGGTCAGTCGCTTGGTTCTTCCTTTGATTTTTGCACTTTATTTGAATTTCAACGGATATTCCCTTACTTTAAATTTGATGTCCGTGGGGCTGTCAATGGTCGCTAGCCGCTTGAACCATGTTGAACCTTAAACCTTTGAACCTACTGAAAGTACATTGGTTCATTGGTTCATTAGTTCATTCTGTCTCTTTTATTCCATCACTTCCTGGTTCAATTGCTTTCCTGCTCCTTGGTTGAACCATCCAAGGAACCAGCTGTGTGTTGCTTCTCTCTTTGACAGAGGCTACCTTTGAACCTTTGAACCCATGAACCATTAAACTTTGAACTCTTTCAGTTCAAGGTTTAATCGGTTCATTGGTTCATCCTTTTGATTTGGATGAATCTCTTTGATGCCTTTGAACCAAGTATGTTGAAATAATTGGTCATTGAACCCATTAAACTGATGAACCAAAATGGTTCAAGGTTCAACGGTTCAACGGTTCAAGCCTTTGAAACTAGTTAAGTGCTCGGAGTCGTGGAACCTTTGAAACGGTTGAACTTTGAACCTCTGAGCCCACTGAACCCGTTGAACTAAAATGGTTCAAGGTTCAACGGTTCAATGGTTCAATCCTTGCTTAGATGCTTGCCGATGGACATCTTTGATTGAACCAAGGTGCCAACCCAATCCTGAAGATGGCCAAGTATTGGAAACTTGTTCTTTTGATTGAACTCGATTGCAGAAGCCTTTGAACCTATTAAACCTGCTAATTTCAAGCATGTTGATTCTATAGAAACATATCTGCAGAGTCCATAGAAATCAACCTGTGAAGCCCTTAAAACTTGGCCTGCAGAGTTCGTATATTTTCTTCCTGCAGAGTTTGTAGATTCAAGCCTACAGAGTCTGTAGATTCAAGCCTGCAGAGTCTGTAGATTTCTGAGAAGCTTGAAAAATGAGGAATTTAGATGCTCAAAATAAATTTTTGAGAAGGGAAGGGAGAAATTTTGGTCCTGTAGGACCAAGATAGCTCATATGTTGTTCCAAAAAATGAGTGACATTTTTGGGGACCAACAACTGGCTCTAGTTGGGGAACTTCCTTTAGATGAAAACTTGAAACACAGCTGAGGGGAGTAGAAACCAAAATCTCCAGTGCCTTGAAGTGTGCCATTAGGCTACGAAGTCGTGCTACCCAAAAAGAAAGGCTCCAAAAATGAAAACAAAAAGAACAAAATAGAACTAAAGACTATACAGATATACATATGTACAAGTGAAATTATATGATACTTCAAGAATTAAAGTACTTTAGACATTGATCCTTGTGAGGTGAAGAAAAGGGGATGCCATCTTGATAAACCAACAGGAAACCATTCTGTTCCCAGAAATGGTGACGGGCGAATGGAGCTCTCCACCAAAAAACCAATTTTCTGTGTCTTCCTCTTGGCTCTTTCTTCTTCTTGCCCCATGTCAGGATGTGGTCTTCAAAATGAAAACCATAACTCCTTGCTCTCTTGGCAAAGAGTTCCTTTTTCTGACTTTGGAGTACAGTAGTATGGTCCACCACCATAGCTTGTTGTTCTACTAGTCCAGTCCAGCACATGCTTTGATTGTTAGCATCAAACTCCTGACAAACCATCAGCTCAACATCTCCTTTGGTGTGAAGGAGTTTGATATCTTCATCCTACACAGTCTTCAATCTAAGAAATAGAGATTCACATCCAACTATGTTATTGGTGTTGCTAAACTGCAACTTGCATGAAGGAAAAATATCTCCTTGAGGAGATATCAACATAGTCCCGACTCCAGCATTAGTGGAAGAATTACTGCCATCAAATTATATGATCCAAGCATCATCAGAAGTTGATCTTCTATCAAATTTCTCTTCATGGGAGATGGAAGATCCTTCTTGATTTGTAATGCACCCTACCAATTTTTTTGATGCCTTGTTTGGATGAAATCCTAGATTCCTAGCTACATGACTTTCATTAGCTGGGACATGAGTGTTCTCTATGGTCAAAAAGTAATTACCCTTGCCTGAAGGCTCAAATAAAATTTGAGCAGCAGGGGCTGATGTTTGGGTAACCACAATCTTTGCCTCAGACAGGTCTGCACTTGGTTCTCCACCAATGTTTAATTGCTTAGGATTGGTTTGTAGGGATTCAAACTCAGTCTTTTGAATTTCAGATTTCTTGACATGATCAATCATGTCAAGTTACCGAGATGGACTTGTTAGAAAGGATGGCAATTCATCCTTTTGGTTTTTGGGAGGGGGAGGACTGATCTACAAAGTTGAAGTAGGTGCAGAGATGTTTGATGTACTAACCTTCTTGGCAATCACTGGGTCCTTTGACTAAAAAGGCAGAGTGGTTCCCCACTTAGCAATTAGAATTGCAGGCTGAGTTCATTCCTCTATTCTTTCTTTATCAGCTTGCTGGGCTAACTGATTCTCAGACCAGGTGAATACTGCATATGATTCTTTGACTACTTCACCTTCACTTCTGGGTTCATCCTGGTAATTTAGGAAACCAATGTGGGATTCATCAGCTGATTCTTCTTGATCCTCCATGAAGAGATCAACATCATTTTCTTGCTCGAACTTAGGTTAGAAATACGAAACATGTTCTGTTTCTAGATATCCCACTGCTGAGTTGGTTGGAGGTGCTTCAAGGACAAGGTTCCTCTGTGGGGGAGGAAGGCGATTTGATTGCCCTTGACTTTTGGTAGAGTTGCCTTGGTACACCTGATTCTAAAATGTCCTCTTTGGCATATCTTGATTAGGAGAATTAGACATAACTTGGGCCATTTGTCTTCTGAGGACCAACAATTCATTTGCTAGCTTCTGCACCATTGGATCAGTTATGGCTGAAGGGGAGTATTCAGAAGAAGGAGAAGATTTACCTCTATTAGGATCTCTCCTTATCTTTCCTGCCAAGATAAGGTCATATTATAGCTCAATAGCCAAGTCTTGAGCAGCCTCAAGGTCTATGTGTCTAGCTCGTCTTAGCAAGAAACTCACTTCAGGCAGCTGTGAGTTGATGAAGAAACACTTGAGATTTTGAGGTGTCAGCTGGGTGATCATGGGAATCCTGTGCCTCAGCTTGTTGAACCTGGCAATAAAATCCCTCATGGGCTCATGAGGTTCTTACTTCATCTGAGTGAGTTGGGCCAGCAAAGCATGCACATCCTCTACAGGTTTGAACCTGGCTTCAAACTTGGCTTTAAGAGTATCCCAGTCAGTCACTGATCCAGCTTGCAGATGGTAGAACCAGTTTGCAGTAGCACCTTGTAGTGTCTCCACAAAAAGCCTGACTGCCACGTCTTTAAATTCCACCCTTATCACACCACAGGCTATGTTGAAGGCTACAATGTGTTCATCAGGATGAACCTTCCCATCACTAATGAATTTGGGGAAATTATTTCTTGAACTATGTGGGAGTTCATGCAGAGGTGGAGTCAAGTTGAGTGGGCCAAAAGAGTTACCCCAGGGGCCTTAAAATACCATGATTTAATTATGAAAAATAGGGATAACAAATCTGGGTGGAGTGGCCAGATTGCAGAACAAAAATGGAAAAGAACTGGCCCTACTTCAGCTTGAGGCTTCAAACTGTGCACTCTTTCCCAACAGCTCTAGTTTTGCAGACTAGATAAAATAATGGAAGTGGAGGAAGATGGTAAGGCTATAATGATAATAGGTAAGACATAGAATAGAGTTGCCAGAGTCTGTAATATAATGGATAAGGAAAGGAACTGCTTTAATCTAAAACACGAGGCTTCAGACTACAAGTTCATCCCCAACGGAGTTGCCAAAAACTGTTGGGTGAATATTTTGTCAGCCAACTAACTGGTGACCAAAATAGTTCTTATCACCACAGCATAGGAAGATTGGTCACCTAGGTGTGCAGCTTTACTACATCAACTAGAGACAAATCTCTCCTCTCATCAAGGGGAGGTTCCCTATTAAATATATGGAGGCTATATACTATATATATAAGTAGAAAGTAAGACACAGGGGTAGGATAAACCATCCATCTCTCTTCTTTCAGAGATGATGCTAACAAACAGAGGAGAAATCTTGGGTGATTGGTGAAAATAATTCTCTTCTTTCAGAAGTAACGTTCAACCAAGAGCCAGATCCCTTCCTGGATAGTAGAAATCCTGATGAAATGATAAAAGACACTTCTCTTCTTTCAAAAGTGCTTATTCTTGCAAACAACATGAAAGTTTTTGGTAAGTAACTGGTAACCAAAGGTGCAGAGTAACTAGCATCCTGAAATGTAGCACAAAGTCTCCACCTCAACTGCCCAAGAGTGAAATACAAAGAACAATGGGGGCACAAAGTCATCCCAAGGTCCTTTACACAGAAACATAAAAGAAAAACACACACTGAAGACAACTATGATAACACAAAGTCTGAAAGTAGTTGGCTTCAGGATACCTTCCTTATCACCTCCACTAGTCCTACTTGTTAAATCAAATAAATCAGACTGCTTTCAGAAGACATACATAAGAATAATCTCTTAAAGTAGCACAAGCTATAACAACATAAAGTCTGCAAGTAACTTGCTTTCTCATTCAATCAAAGAAATATGAATTACAATCTGAGCTCAAAGTCTCAGTAATTCCTTTCAATTCGGGCAGAGTTTCACTTCTGGTAAGGGGAAGATCTCCTTTACTCATGAGAGAAATTACAAACTTATAGCAACTATGCAAGGATTGGCACTTTTTTCCATGGGACGGCCCATGCTGCAGTCAACATCTTCAATGCACCTTCAGTCTTGTTTGGAGAGACCATGCTAAGAATAGTGTATTTCCATAACTATGGCGTGTCCATTCTTCTAACATGTCTCTTCTTTGGTATGGACTGTCTGGTCCTTTTCCTGATATCTGCGCAGCTGTCCAATTTCACCATTACTTTATGGAAGAAAAATAGGCTTGCGTCCTTGATTTGGTGCACACAGAAGTCTAAGTCTACTCGAGCCACTGTTTCACCTATTGGAAATAATTAGTTTGAAAATATTTCTGGTCCTTTGCGTTGATCTTCTCTTCCCTGTAGCAATTTAAATCTTTGGGCTCTCTGGTTGAACCATCGCTTTAATTGAACTTGCCTTTGGAATCATCCATGTTGCTTCTTTATCCTTTATAGCCCTTTTTGTCTAAGTCTTTGGGGGGTCCTTTCTGCATCTTTGACAAGTGGCAAGTTTCGTTGTTATGAAACTCATTAAAAACTTATGGAAAATGGGGTCCAAGACACATTTTGCTTGCGCAACTCCAAAAGGGGAACACATATGTAAACACTTGTCACATTCTGTTGAGTCATAATAGGACACGTGACATATTCTTCTTAACTTATAAAAGCTTTAGAAACCTTTGGGGGTCTTGTAGAAGATGACACGTGGCGGCTTCCGCTCTGCTTTATAATGGACATGTGGTGGCTTATGCTTTCCTTTATAATGGACACATGGTGGCTTCCGCTACACTTTATCTTTTTCCATCAGGCATTTTTTTGTGGGCTTTTCTCTTCAGTCGAGATTTTCCTTTAGGCTCTGCCTTGGTCATTTTCCCATGGAAAATACTTCCGAAAGAATTCTAACGGCTCTTTCACTTCATAATTTCCTTCGAATAAAAAGTTTGAAGGAAATGTTCTCTGTCAGGGTTTGAACAAACCCAAAGGAATTCTATCTTTTTGGTCAGTCACTTGGTTCTTCTTTTGAGTTTTGTGCTTTATTTGAATTTCAACAGATATTCCCTTACTTTAAATTTGATGTATGTGGGGCTGTCGATGGTCGCTAGCCACTTGAACCATGTTGAACCTTAAACCTTTAAACTTGTTGAACTACATTGGTTCATTGGTTCATCGGTTCATTTTGTCTCTTTTATTCCATCACTTCCTGGTTCAATCACTTTCTTACTCCTTGGTTGAACCATCCATTGAACCACCTGTGTGCTGCTTCTCTCTTTGACAGAGGCTGCCTTTGAACCTTTGAACCCATGAACCATTAAACTTTGAACTCTTTCGGTTTAAGGTTCAATCGTTTCAATGGTTCATCCTTTTGATTTCACTGAGTCTCTTTGATGCCTTTGAACCAAGCACGTTGAACCAATTGGTCATTGAACCCATTGAACCGATGAACCAAAATGGTTCAAGGTTCAACGGTTCAAGCCTTTGAAACTAGTTAAGTGTTCGAAGCCATGGAACCTTTGAAATGGTTGAAATTTGAACCTCTGAACCTACTAAACCCATTGAACCAAAATGGTTCAAGGTTCAACAGTTTAATGTTTCAATGGTTCAATCCTTGCTTAGATGCTTGCCGATGGACATCTATGATTCAACCAAGGTGCCAACCCAATCCTAAAGATGGCCAAGTATTGGAAACTTGTTCTTTTGATTGAACTCGCCTACAGACTCCTTTGAACCTATTAAACCTGCTAATTTCAAGCATGTTGAGTTTGTAGAAACATATCTACAGAGTCCATAGAAATCAACCTGTGAAGCCCATAGAGATTGGCCTGCAGAGTCCATAGATTTTATTCTTGCAAAGTTCGTAGATTCAAGCCTGTAGAGTCTGTAGGTTTAAGCCTGTAGAGTCTGTAGATTTCTGAGAAGCTTGAAAAATGAGGAATTTAAATGCTTGAAACAACTTTCTGAGAAGGGAAGGGAGAAATTTTGGTCCTGTAGGACCAAGATAGCTCATATGTTGTTCCAAAAAATGAGTGACATTTTTGGGGACCAACATTATGCATGATAAATTGTTAATTTCAACATCACGAATACTAACTTATTGCATGTCTATTGTATCATCTTCATGTGATGCCCTAATAAAGTTTATCACTTTTAACTTTTTTGACATTTTATCATTAGATGTAGAATAAATATGAGAACTAGGTTCCTCATATTCATATTCAATAGGTGTGTAATCACATTCATAAACATATGAACACATGTTATGATTATTGATGTATTCATTTAGATTTGCATTTTCATTATTAGTATTTTCATTATCATAGTTGTAATAAAAAGTGGAGGGTTGAGCATATTTATGATATGCCATAAGATCCTCATATGAAATATTAAATAAGCTATCTGAACAAAGGGGTTTCCTATGGCTTTCATTAGGAGTAGGCATGATGAGGGTTATAAGTTTAGACACAGCCACAAAGATAAATAGTACAAGGCCTAGGGAAAAAATGTGAAGAATCATTCCTTAATCTTGCCCATGCAATAAATCAAGTCTAAAAAATAAATATATCAATAAAAAAATGAATTTTTGTAGAAGGAGAAACCCTAAATACAATATAGGGTTTGGTTCAAATGAGTGTCGAGGATGGGTTCACCAGAATATTTTATTCAAAATTGGTCGTTACATAAATACACTATAAAAATAAAACATTTTAACGTTACAATATAATATTTAGATATAGGTAATATAATATAATATTTGATAATAAGTTCATTCAAACATGTGCAATAAATATATAAATGATTATAAAACTAAGGGTTGAGAGAAACATATCTTGTTTACTCCTTTATTCTAGACTAACATTGTTTTCCAACTTTGTCTCGATCTTGTAAAATAACTCTGTGTTCCATTCATATAGGTTTTTGACTATTTTTCTTCCCTAGACACTATCATTAAATTGAGAACTACCATCAATGTTAGTGTCTTTATGGATTTTTTTGTCTTGCCAAAAATATAGACTCTTTTCTGAATCCTTCAATTGCACTTTTTTGGGTTTTATGTCACCTTTCTATTGATGTATTTGGTGATACATGTAGTGATCTAGTTTATAATTTCATAAATATCTCCCATGGGATTTTTTTTTTAATGCTTTATACCTATAATTATTGCTCCTATGCTTGATATGAAAATAGAGATGAATTACATAGAATAAAGTGCTTGTGTAATTGATTAATTTAGCTTTGATAGGTGTTTGCTTGGTATTTAATAGATCATGAATGAGAAAAGTTAGACTTGAATTTATATGACACATTTTGAAAATATCTCATGGCAGGGTTAAATAAGACAATTAGGCTAACCCATAACCCATAGGTTTCAAACATTTTTTAATTTGGATGACTTTTGGTTAGTAGACACTAGATAAGTATCTAGACACTACCATCAGTGGTAGTGTTCCTTTATATTCACTAGTGTTCAGAAGGCTAAATAACATGTATGAATCTAAAATTGATAGTGAAGGATGTTAATCACATTTTAAGATTTTTGTGTAGTTTAGGAGACATGGGTAGTCAAAATGATATGGATCAGACTAAGACATAAGCATTTAAGCACATTGAGATGGTGAATGCAAGCCTTTCAACAATAGGGAGGTGTAGAATTGAAGGGTAGAGCCCAGATTGATATTTCAAGATTGAGATGCTATAAATATTCAATTTTAATATCTACAACATGGTGGAATATGTTATGCAACCAAATATTCACTTTGACCTAGCTTGCACTCTAAAAATAATAATAATGGAATCAAGAAACTATTAAGGTATTATTGTAAACTAGGTATCCCACACACTCTGAATAAAAGCTACACATAGTTTTCTTGTGTGTGGATGAAATATCTCAAGTAAGGGTTTCATCCTCATTTTCCATAAAAGTGATCAATACAACTAATAATTGATAGTAAACCTCATTTGGCACAAGAGACTATGTAGAGAGACCAAGATGAATAAGTGCTCTAAGTGTGTAGGATTATGAAGCACAATTTAAATATAAAATCTTGGCTCTAAGCTTGACCCTTGGTGAAATTTTTAACAAATGTTCTACTCTCTATTAATTCTTTCCCTCTATCTTCCTCTTCTTCTAACCTTCAAATGGATCTGAAAGACCTTATATTTATAAGATTATTTAGGATGAATCAAGTATGCTAACTAAATTTTGAAAATACAAATGTGAAGGGTTAATGAGAAAATTAAGGGATAATAGGGAGAAGGACCCAAAAAAATAAAATGAATAAGCCCAAAGAGGTACATGTTTTTCCAAGATGGGCCCACACAAATATGGGTTGTTTAGGAGACAAACAAGGTTTAATGTTCAAGATAGGGCTAGATAACATGTGATAAGTAATTAAAATGTACTAATAGATACTTTCTGGATAACCATTGAGTTGATTTTAGGTTCAATGGACCAAATAGAGACTCGTGTGGGGTTGGGTCCATCCTAAAAGAGGGTTGAATTTACAAGTTTTCCAAATGAGCTAAATTTGGAAAAAAACATGGGAATAATGGTTTTATGCCAAATTTGGGTGTTTTCATAATTCTAGTCACTAAAATATGGCATTAAATACTTGGTAATGATAATTTTAACATATTTATACCTTACATGACTTATGTATGCACATATGGCTCTTGTACACCCTTATCTCATATCCACATGATTTTTATGGGTCCTTCCTTATCAATTTGTTATCATTCAACTATAATAATTTACTAATTTGTGCCTATGTTATTCATTATCATAATCAAATTGTCTCCTGGTCATTAGATTTATATTTATGCCTTTTATATGACTTCATTAAACTCATATACCTATAAAATTATGGAGGCATCCAACTCTGACGGACCTATCCATGCACCAAGCAATAACCGTTTCTAATAATATTGATTGGTTGACCACTACATTTCAATTTTTGTGTTATGATAAATTAACCAAAGAGTAATAGTATCAACTAAAGTATGAGAAAAGTACCAACAAGCACAAAACAAACATATTATATTATTTGTGTTACTCCCTTAACCTATGGCATGTCTAGGGATATGTGTGGCCAACTTGTGGATTATATACCTCTTATATTATCTTGTCCATTGTTAGAAGCATAATTAATGAGAGGGGGTGAATTAGTATTTAAAATCTTTCTTTCATTTATACCCAATCATTCATGAACTATGAAATCAAAATAATGATCTAGCAAAACATAAATAATCATTTAGACAAGATAACACATATATGAGTGGGAAACCCTTAAGGGGAAGAAAAACCACTATTATATCTACAAATGGACTAAAATATTATAAAATAAAAGACCAATTTTTTTTGAGCACCAACTCAACTTGGAGCACCAATCTCAATAAATTCAAGCATTGACTTGACTACGCTTTAACAAGCACCTACTTGTAAGGAAGCACCAACTCCCTAAGTGACTCAACACCAACTCAGCCACCTCATGAATTTTGATCACCACATATATTATATTATTTTATGGTCTCATTTCAAGACCTCCTTCTACTCAGCTATGCATGATTTTATTCACTTGTTTTGCATATACACAATTAAGCCTAAACTACCTTGTATATATACGAGTCTCATAGTCACACATCACTTGGTCAGACACACACCTTCAACCTCTTAGGTAAAAAAAATAGGTCTCAAGAAATATTATGAAAATTATTAAATAACAATTTGAACTCCTTTTTTTTACCATAACTCAATTAGGCCTTGTTCCTCCTTTAGGTCTTATGGAGACCTAATTGCATTAGGTATGTCCTCTTAATGCCAAAACTTGATCTTCTTGGGCCCAGATGGATTTATCTAACAATTAAAAAACATTAAATAACTTATCCAAAAAACTCAATTGACCTCCTCCATGCTTTATTGGACTTGTATCCTTCATTCATACCATAAAATCTCCTTTAGGAAAAATTGCCCTATTAGGCCTGTGTACCTCAAAAGTATGTCTTGCAATAATGAAGCTTAATCACCCTTAAGATACTAAAATATGACAAATGAAACATTTAGATATATTATTAATGACCTCAGGGTCATCACCAAATTCTTGGAACACCTTGAGTCAAAAGATAAAGGGTCAAAAACATCTTTATAACTCACTTACTCAGAACTGCCAATTGACCTAAAAAATCAGTCATGATGAATTATACCTCCAACACCTATGTAGACACTTGTCATGAATCATGAATCATAATTTTTTTCTATGATATATTTAGAACATCTTAATATATAAAATATATATGGTCTAATTCCAAATATTGGTCTTGCAGACCAATTTTTTGACCCTATGTTTCACAGTCTTATCTAAACCAAACAAACCATTTTGTGAGCAAATTTTTCACCACATACACTGACCTCAAAATATTATAAAAGCATGATCATGAATTAAAAGTAATAAATAACTTCTTCATGCACTTTTTAGTATCAATCTATCATGCACAAACCTTCAAATCTATCTTATCATCTCTACCTAGGTTTTACACTATTCACACCATTAACTCTGTCTATGAATGCCTTACTTGGATGACCATATTAGAATAATTTAAGGATATAACCTATCCAAAAATAATCATGGACATGTAAAATGAGTCTCTAGATTCTTCCATCATCCATTTGATTTTCCTAACCAATTCAACTTTTGAGAGCTACAACAACTTGTTGATAAATAACCCTGTATCTGTGCATTTTCTCACTCACTTGACTAACCACTACCACCTAGAGGTACTTGGGAGAGTTGAATACATGATACAATAAATTATCTAGGAATTTTAATCCATCATAATCTATTTTGAATAAAATATTTCATATTGGGTCCTTATTAGATTTTTAGGGAAGTTTAACACATGTTTTGGTGTTAACAATTATTCATAAAGGACTGCCACTTGCATCCAAAACTAATGCTTAGAGATATTAGATAGGACCTTTCCCCATATATCATTAACAACATAGAATCCCATACAAAGGTTACACATGCCAATGAATGTTTGAAAGTGTTTATCAGATTTGAGACCTCATTTTGTGAGCTCAAGAAGGCCTAAAACAGTGATTCATGCACTTTTCTTTCAAAAATTAATCTCAAGCTTTTTGATCATTCCTAAAATAATTTATCTCACCTCTGTCTATGCTCACATATGTATAATTTCCTTGAAATATGAGCTTCATACCTCATTATGTGGGGTAGGGTCTAAGAGAGGTCTGGGTGTAGACTTATAATGAAGGCCCTATCCTTATAGGCTTACCTTGAAACTCTCATGAATGCTTCTATATATTTCTTAGATGATTAAACAAGCTCAAACAATGCAATACAACCTTCACATGCCTATATTCTTTCATTTCACCATGCACATACTTGTTCATGTCATGACTAGGCTTCTTGTGTATTTGACATTAATGATTTGTACCTTCCATGCAGACATAAGACATTAGTTGCCTTAAAAATCTCTCTTTATTTTTATCTCATGAAAATGATACTTCATGCACCTTTTCACAATAAATACTAATAAATATCCTTAATCACCTTTTACATCAACCTTCACAAGATGTACCTTTGACATCAATGACAATACTCAACAATCTCCCCCTTTTTCATTTATAGAAAACACTCTCTAAAACATCTCTTGACATGCTATTTCTCCCCCATACTAAACTTTCTCCCCCTTTGAAATAAATGATAAAGAGATACCTACAAATTTTTCGATTGCACCTTTTACAACCAAAAAACTCAACACATAGGATTATGAGTCAATGAAACATCATAAAAACATGCTCCCCTTATTTTCATGCATACCTTCTTTTCACTATTCACTTGCTCTTGGAGCTAATGAAGCACCTAATTAGTTCCCCCTAAGCTTTTGCATTCATTAATGACTGCTAGGGGTAGGAAATACACCCAGTTCCTATCTTAGATGTTTAAATGTTATTTTTGGAAGTGGCTTAGTTATAATATCTATAATTTTATCCTTAGTAGATACATACTCAAGATTTAATTTTTTTTCACTTACCTATTCTCTTAGGAAATGATACCTAATGGGAATGTGCTTAGTATTTGAGTGCATAACTAGGTTCTTTGATACACTTATAGCACTTGTATTGTCATAAAATATAGTACTAGGACTATCATACTCCACTTTGTAGTCCTTTAAGGTCTACCTCATTCATAATACTTGAGTGCAAGATGACGCTGCTATAATTTATTAAACCTCAAAATTAGACAATTCTACTAATGGTTTATTCTTACTTATCGATGATATTAGGCACTCTCCTAAGATGAAAGATCCTCCACTAGTTCTCTTCTTATCATCTAGACTCCTTGTCCAGTCTACATCTATATAGGCTATCAAGTTAAACTCCTTGCTCCTTGGATACCACAACCCAAAATCCATAGTCCCTTTGGGATACCTAATTATCATTTTAACTGGTTGAAAATGATTTTCTTTTGGTTCTGATTGAAATCTTCCCAAAAGGCCTATGACTTGCATGATGTTAGGTCTATAAGCATTGGTGTATAGCAAACTTCCAATCATTGAGTTGTATGATGTTTGATTGACCTTTGGAGATTCATTTTCCTTACTTAACTTACAACTTGTGATCATAGGTGTGATAACTACCTTGCAATATTCCATCTCAGATTTCTTAAACATTTATCTTATGTACTTAGCTTATGAAATAAATATACCTTTTTCTGATTGAATTATTTGTAACCCAAAGAAGAATGATAGTTATCCTAGCATGGACATCTCAAATTCCCTCTTCATCATATCTACAAAGGCCTTAGTCATATTCTCACTATTTACACAAAATATGATGTTATCCACATAGAACAACCACTATAATTAATGATCATTTTCTATCTTTATGTATAGATTACTGTCTACAACTCCTCTCTTGAATATTTAGTCTAATAGGTATTTTTATAATCTAGCATACCAAGCTCTAAGAGCTTGATTTATACCATAAAGAGCCTTTTTCAATCTACATACATAGATAGTGAGAAACCCTCAGGTTGCTCTATGTATACCTCCTCTTCCAAGTTCTCATTCAGAAAAGCTGACTTGACATCCATTTGATACACCTTAAACTCTTTGAATCTTGCATATGATAGAAATAGTCTAATAGCCTCCAATCTTGCTAATGAAGCAAAGGTATCCTCAAAATATACCCCTTATACTTGAGCATACCCCTTTCTTACCAATCTATCCTTGTTCCTAGTGAATTCTCCATCTTCATTCAATTTATTTCTAAATACCCATTTTGTGCCAATGACATTCTTATTTTTAATCCTAGGAACTAGTTCCTAAGTCTCAATTTTTTCTATTTGGTCTATCTCCTCATTCATATCATCTGTCAAAAAATTCTCTTTGATTTCTTCTACATGGTTATTAGGTTCAATATTAAACAATAGAGAGAAATTATCTTGATTTAGGTTACTTACTAGTTTTTTCCTTGTTTGCATACCTACATACTTATTGACAATGATTTGTGATTCAGGATGGTCTCTATAAATCTGTGTTAAAGGACCTTTTAAATCTTGTCTTCTCTCATCTTCTGCTTCTTCTTCCTCATCTATCTCTATTGGTTCTTCATTCTTTAAGTCCAAATTATCTAATGTATCTTTTGACTGCGAGTGTGACTTCTTAGAATTTGTCTCATCAATCTTCACATTAGTGATTTCCACTATCTTCTGCAACCTCATTATAACATCTACAGGCTAAGATTACTGATGAGTATCCCAAGAATATTCATTCATCAGACCTTTAATCAAACTTATCTAAGTCTTCATCATCTCTTTTGATGAAGCATTTGCTTCCAAACACTTTAAAGTGTTTCACATTAGCAAGTCTGCCTTTCCATAGTTCATAAGGTGTTTTATTGTCATTAGTACTTATATATCCTCTATTCAAAATGTAAACTATAGTGCTCATGCCTCTCTACTATATCCATTAGATAATATAGATTCATTTAACATAGTTATTGTCATCTTTTGAATTATTCTATTCTTTCTTTCCACTACCCCATTCTACTGAGGTGTCCTAGCTACTGAGAACTATCTCTTTATTACATAGATCTCATAGAAGTCATCAAACTCATCAAGAAAAAAATCCTCCTCTATCAAATCTTACGCACTTGATCTTCTCATTCTTTACATTTTCAACTAGAGCCTTGAATTCCTTGAACTTATCAAGATCTTCTAACGTTTGTTTTAAGAATGCTACCCAAGTCATTCTTGTGTAGTCATATATGAGTAACATAAAGTAGTTATCTCCTTGAATACTTTGGATTATTTTAGATCCATAGAGATCTGTGTATATTAAATCTAAAGGTATTGTAGTATAATACTCCTTAGACTTAAACCTCCTTCTAGTCTACTTACCATGTTGACATGCCTTACAAAGTGTGTTTGTAGGTTTGGTGATTTTAGGCATATTCTTCATAGACTTATTAGAGCTTATCTTGATTAGATTATCAAATTTTAGGTGGTCTAACCTTATATTCCATAGCCAACATTCATCCATATTGATCATAAAGCATGTCTCCTTCTTGATCTCATTCAAGACATATAAATTGTTCTTAGTCCTCTAAGTATTGGCAATTAGTCTTCCTGATTTGGCTCTTCTTATATCATACCCTCTATCATTAAAGGTTAGTGTGTGTCCTTGATTTCATATTTGAATTAAACTAAGCACGTTATGTTTCAAGCCTTCCACATACAACACATTATATATCTTGGTATTCCTATTATACAAACTCAAGATACCCTTGTTAAAAATATTGGAAGTAATGTTATATCCAAATCTTACTGCCCTTGAAACATTATTCCTCAATGAAATGAACTTGATTTTGTCCCCTACCATGTGTCTTGAGTAAACACTATCTATATAAAATTTCGTGCCTTCATCTTGGATGTGAAAGGTAGTCTAAAATAGCATAGATTCTTATCCTTTAATCTTTTGCTCCTCCTTCACCTTATCCACAAGGTATAACTTCTTGATCCACTTCTTAGTGGTATGACTGTATACCCTTTTGTCTTGACTGATCTTCCTCATATGCCTCATCTTGAAATCCCTTATAATATGTCCTCTTTGATCACACTTATAGCATAAACTTATGTTTCTACTATTGAGATGATTATTCATATTACTCCATGAGGAATTGATTCTAGCATGATGTCTACAATCCACATCCCTATGTCCATATTGATTGCATGAGAAAAAGTAACCATTGAAAGAATTTACATACCTTGTTTGTATGATGTTGAATGAAGCACCTCTACCTTTATTGTCTCTTAAATGAGTCAAATTATTATTTTCTTATTGATGATCAATTTGAGTCTCAGATTTGAGAGTTTCTACGTAGGTCTTTACTCTGTTAGTACCATCACTTCGTTATAGTCCATTGTCCTTTGACGTTTAACTCTCCTTGTTTTTATTTTGGTCTTATTTGAACCTAAGACTTATCTTATCATGTGGAGACCTCTTACTGTTCAAAATATCACCAAGGACTTTAGTGATTTTTTAAAATTTTTGATGTGTCTTCAACTTGATTGTTGTCTGATCCAATTCTGCCTTCAAGGACTCCATTTCTATTCTAAACTTGATACATTCTTCCTCCTTGGTTGTAAGACTTGAAGTGACAATCTCAATCTAACTTTCCAACTGTTTGATGATCTCTTTATGTTGATTGGTGTTATTACTTAGTATCTCTTCAAAGAGATTGATTTGTTCTTCATAACTCTTAATCAATGATCTTAGTTTTTGATTCTTCCTTCATTGGAACTTTAACTCCTCTAGAGCACTCATCAATTCTACCTTAGGGTTCACTTGAGCATCTTCTTCATCTAATTCTTCATATTAAATAAGACTTTTCACTTTTAAATAACCTTCATTGTCTATTTTTATGGCCATGAATAGAGTTTTATTACTATCATGATCATTATTATCATCATCACTATTAGATATACTTGTGTCACTTATATCAGATGAGCTACTATCTTCTTTGGTATAGAAACTTCTCTTGTTCTTCAATGATCCTTTCTTGCCTTTTTACTTCTTGAAACTATTTTTGCTCTTGTCAAGCTTATAGAACTTTTTATCATCACCATGATATTCATCATTCTCTATATGATGCTCATTATTATCCTTGTTAGGGCACTTGGATGCAAAATAACCAATCTTACCATAGTTAAAGCACTTGAATGGTAACTTTCCCTTACACTTACCTGATGCTTTCCTTAGTTTTATGACAAACATAACTTACCTCTTATAATCATCAATTATGTATCAACATCATCCTTAACATTTTTACCTTGTGACTTTTTCTTAGATATGAATGCATCTTCCTTATTAAAAGGTTTTCCATCACTTATTCTCATTTCATAGGCAGTCAAGATGCCATGAAGCTCATCTATCTATAGTATGTTGAGATCCTTGATTTCCTCCATAATATATACTTTTGAATCAAGCTTAGATCTTAGAGATATTAATACCTTTTTTACTACTATTTATTCTTCCAATTTCTCCCCTATACCTCTGATGACATTTACCACTTCATCACTCTTTATAAATAAGATACAATGTTTTCACCATCCTTGATTCTCAAAAATTTAAACTACCTTTGATGGGTCTAAAATTTTGCCAACTTGAATATGGTGTCTCCTTCATAGATGGTTTTCAACTTTCCCCAAATCCCTTTGGTTGTATCACAATGCATGACCTTTACAAATTCTACCTCTGAAAGACCACACAAGATGGAATTCATTACCTTAGAGTTGTTTTCACTTGCCTTCTTACCTACTACATTAGTTGGTGGTGTAAGAGGTGGAGTGAATCTATCAAAAATATATTTACATATGTCATATCCCAAGGAAATTAGATAGGTATTCATTCTAATTATCTAAAATTCATATTTAGTCCTATTGAAGAGAGGAGCCTTATTGGTTGAGAAGCCTCCTTGTAGTTGATGATTAGACATGCTTGTGCTTCTAGGATCTCCTTTAAGTTGTTAGGATTGATTCAAAGGACTAAAATATAATAAAAATTATTTGAATCAAAATTAATGAGAGGGGGGTGAATCAATATTTAGAAACTTTCTTTCAATTATACCCAATCATTCATGAACTATGAAAGCAACATAGTGATTTAGCAAAGCATAAAGAATCATTCAGATAAGATAACACATATATGAGTGGAAAACCCTCAAGGGGAAGAAAAAACACTATGATATATACAAATGGAGTATAGTCCTAAATAAAAAATACCAAATTATGTTGAGCACAAACTCAACTTGGGGCACCAACCCCAATAAATTTAAGCACCAACTTGACTAGGCATTAACAAGCACCTACTTGCAAGGAAGCATAAACTCCCTAAGTGACTCAGCACCAACTCAACCACATCATGAATTTTTATCACCACACTTATAATATTATATTATGGCATCATTTTAATACCTCCTTCTTCTCAACTATACATGATTTTATTCGCTTGTTTTGCATATACATAAGTAGGCTTAAACTACCTTGTATATATATTAGTCTCATGGTCAAACACCACTTGGTCAGCCAAACACATTAAAAATATTAGGTTAGACACAAAAAAAGTATTAGGAAATATTATTAACATGGTTAAATCATAATTTGAACTCATTTTGGTCTGCCATAATTCAATTAGGCCTTATTCCTCCTTTAAGTCTTATGGAGACCTAATTATATTAGGTTTGTCCTCTTAACACCAAAAATTGATCTAATTGATCCCATATGGATTTATATAATAATAAAAAACCATTAAATCACTTATAAAACAAAATAAACTAACCTCCTCCATGCTTGATTAGACTTGTATCATTCGTTCATACCATGGAAGCTCCTTTAAGATAAACTACCCTATTAGGTATGTGTACTTCAAAAGTCTATCTTGAAATAGTGAAGCTTAATCACCCTTAAGATACTCAAATATGAAAAATAAAACATGTATAAATATTATTAATAACCTTTGGGTCATCACCAAATTCTTGGAACACCTTCACTTAGAAGATAAAAGCTCAAGAACATCTTGCAACTCACTAAAAACTGCCAGTTCATCTAAATAATTAGTCATGATGAATTAGAACTCCAATACCTGTGTAGACACTTGTCATGAATAATGATGCATAAAAATTATTATATTATATCTCTATACCATCTTAAAATATAAAATTCATATGGTATAATTCCAAATATTGGTCTTACAGACTAATTTCTTGACCTTATGTTTCACAATCTTATCTGAACCAAATAGGCCATTTTATAAGAAACTTTTTCACCACATACATTAAACCCCAAAGATTATAAAATAATTATCATGAATTAAAATTAATAAATAACTTATTAATTCTCTTTTTAGTATCAATCTATCATGCACAAACCTTCAAATCTATCTTTTCATCTTTGGGTTTTACACTATTCACACCATTAGGTCTATCTATGATTGGCTTAATTTGATGACCAAATTAGAACACTTTAAGGTTATAAAATATCTATAAATCATCATGAACATGTAAAATGAGTCTCTAGATTGTTCTACCATACAGTTGATTTTCTTGAATAATTTGTATTTTGAGAGCTACAATAACTTCTTAACAAATAAGCCTGTATATGTGCATTTTCTCTCTCATCTGACTAACCACCACCACTTGGAGGTACTTGGGAGATTTAAATACATGATAAAATATATTATATATTAATTTTAATCCATCCTAATTTTTTTCTAATAAAATCTTTCATATTGGTTCCTTATTAGGATTTTAGGGAGGTTTATCATACGTTTTGGTGTTAACGATTGTTCATAAAGGACTGCCACTTGAATCCAAAACTAATGCCTAGAGATATCATATAAGAACCTTACCCATGTCTCATTAATATCTTATACTCCCATCTAGAGGTTATACATGCCAACAAATGTCTGAAAGTTCTTCTTAGATTTGAAACCTCATTCTGTGAGCTCGAGAAGGCCTAAAATTATGGTTCATGCACTTTTATTTCAAAAATTTACCTCAAACTTTGGGATCATGCATAATTTTTTTTTTCTCACCTATTTTAATTCTCATATGTGCATAGTTTCCTTGAAATATGATGTTTATACCTCATTAGGCTAGGCAAGGTCTAATAGAGGTCTGGGTACAGACTTAGACTAAAGGTCTTACCCATATAGGCTCACCCTAAAACTCTCATGAATGCTTCTATACCTTGTTCACATGATCAAACAAGATCAAATAATGAAATATAACCTTAACATGCCTATATTCATTCATTTCACCATGCACATACCTCTTCATGTCATGACTAGGCTTCCTATGCACTTGACATCAATGACTTGTTCCTTCCATGTAGACATAAGACATTAGTTGCATTCAAATTATCTATTTCTCTTTCTATCATGACAACATTATTTCATGCATCTTATCATAATACACACTGCTAACTATCCTTAATCACCTTTGACATCAACCTTCACAAGATGTACCTTTGGCATCAATGACAATTCTCAACATCCATCTCTCCATGTTATTAGTAAGGTCAGCCTGTGGAATAACCATGGCTAAGTAAAGTATACATAGGAGGTAGTGGTTAGTATTTGATCATCATATTTCAAATTTTTATCTATTACATTATTTTGGAGGTTCCCCTTTGAAGTTTCTCAACTATATTTATCAAAAATTTTGCTCTTCTATCAATTATTATTGTGGATGTTCATATTTTGCTCTTATTTATATAATAAAATATTATATTATGTGAACAAATAAGTAATTTCATTCCAAGTGGTATCAGAGATTGAAATTGGGCATGTTTTTATTGAGTTTTTTTTTGGATTTAGTGTTTTGGGTCTCTTGTGAGTAGAAGAATAAAAAAACATAACTTATGATCAGGGAAGAATTTAATTTTTCCATCACTAAAGTATTATTCAAGAAAATTAGTAGTCATTAGATTTATCTTAGCGAGATGATCACAATGGTATAATATATTGGTATACTTTTTGGGCCAATTTTTTTCACCTTGTGTACATTATTAGTTATTGGATTCATCTTGGTGACATGATGACAATAGTATAATCTTCCAATACACTTTTTTTTCAGGTCTAAAACCATCCATCCTAGGTTTTGTGCATGGCTATGCATAACACTCACAAATGTGAGGAATGGAAAGAAAATACAAAAAATATCCACATGGATGGCATGGAGTCTGACATTTTTGATCTATTTGTTTTTAAGGAAGTTTTCCAACTTTAGTTAAATTTTCAAAACATGGTGAGGAAAGATGATATGGATGTGGTAAAAGAGGAAATCATTTGGGTAAGAGGGTACCCAAACAGTGTAAAAGATAAATTGAAACCTAAAACTAGGCAATTATCTAATATCAACCTTCACAAAATAATCATGCAATACTCCAGTATGGTTCTCCCCAATAAAAAAAACACACATTCAATCCTGGGCCAAAGAAGTTTCTGCTAGAAGTGGACTTGCACAAGTTTGATGGTAAGGATCCACTAACTTGGATCAATAAAATCAAAAATTTATTTTCTCTACATCAGACTCCATGTGTGCAAAAGGTGGTCATGGCCTCTTTATATTTTGAATATGTTATGATATTTTTTAATAATAACTTTGGAAGTGGGGTTAGGGTTAAGAATATAGAAATAAATAAGCATAATGGTGATAAAAAAATCTATAGTAGGCCAATTAATTGCAAACTCATATAGAGAATATTCTTAATTTAAATACTAAGACATGTTAAAAATTGTAAGTACAACCAATGATTGATATTATAATAAATTAAAAATAATGGTACTTAGCTAGATTATAGTGTGCATGTAGATCTAATGTGGAATAAGGTTGGAAATAGACCAGGTCTAGATTTTGGATTAGTTGTCAGATTCTAGAAATTTGACCTCTATGACCTCAAACACTTATGTCGACCTAGGATGGTTGCATTGACACTTCTACCTAACTTAGACATAGGTGTCCAATATGAAATACATGTTGGAATTGGATGTGACCACCTAGAATGTTTTGGGTTCTATGTCACATTCACTTTGATGCATTCATATCTAGCTTATGAATTGTCACTTTTGTTGAATTATCAAAACCCTGATTCTTCATCTTCATAGTGATCTTGGTAAAAATGACTTAGTGGGCTCAGGATATTGAGATAACCCTAAAGAATCCTCTATTAGTGGGTGTTGCCTACATACCCACTACTCTAAAGAGGGTCTCAAACTGATGTATTTCTTTCCTAATGTGTTGGCTTATGTGTGCACAAGGGTGTAATATGTGAAAAGTAAGTACAATAATGACCTATCTGGTTACTTGGAACATATGAATCATGGCATGCTCCTTTAGTACTTAAGACTTGTAGATGTGATGTACCTATGACTAATAAGGAAATAGGAGAAAATAGGGAAACTTTGTTCACATGAATTCTTCATTGAATGCTTTTAGTACTTTGATTTATGAGAGGTATGAATTTGTTAAATGAGGATTGAATGAGGATTGATCATGTATTTATACCAATCCTTTCAGGAAATATATTACAATAAATCACTTACACTTACCATAGTGATACATTATAATTCTAAATTAGATGACTTTAGGGAACTAGACGCTTGTGTTGTAGGAGGAAACTTGCATCAACATAGGCATCTGAATGGGACACAAGTGTTAAGGAAGCAAGAAAGTAGGTACAGGTCTAAAAATTGTGGAGATAATAGATAAGTAGGTTTAAAACATTTTGGGAAAGATAAAAGTCCCAGGTCATCAGAATAATATTGGTTAGACTATGTGATAAGCAATGAGTACAAAGAGATAGTAGATGAGAGCCTTTTAGTAATTAGAAAAGGTATAAAACTGAGAGGAAATGTCAAAGTCCTATTGACATTTTCACCTCACAAGGAAAAATTTCAATCCCTACCATAAAAAACTTGCATAATACCCCCCTTTAGCTTATCTACATTGTCCAAGCTTGTCATGATCTCATGGATGTCTTTTGAGAGTCTTTGGGAGGTCTTATGTGGTCTTAGACCCTACTTGTGTCATCACATATCACAATTACCTTAGGCCTATTTGGTGATGTATTAGGTGTCATGGTAATCATGGAACATGTAAGAAGTTGTCACTATCCTTCTCAAGTCCAGGAACATTATCTAAACAATGTTTGGAAAGATTAAGGTCTCCTTGTAGAAATTAAGGTAGTTTAACAAGATTAAGGTTCTAATCCTTGGAGTTTTAGATTTGTTTAAGTGCTTTCATGAAGATTGAACTTTTCCAGTGGCATGTAAGAGTGGTTGGACCTTTTTTGAAGTCATGTACATAGTATGCTCAAGGTCATTATCTATGATGCACTCATCTATACCAATTCACACCTTACTTCACCCTTATAAGCCCTCAAAAACCCTCAAAATGCCTCATATAAACCTGTTTATCTTGTAAACCTTTGAAAATGGGGGGTGTTTGACTAAAATCACATTATAAGAGGTCTTAAAAGGGTCCTCTAAGCCACCATTAAGCATTTCACATCATCTAAAGCCTTTTTTGAGACCCATACTCACCTCCCCACTAATCACATGGGCCCCACACATGGAAAATAGGTGTCTTTTCAAGTCCTCATGTTGTACCATAAATTTGAAATGCCATCTAACTTTTGTTTTACCTCTCTCTTCCCTAAAAGAGTGGTTATAGCTCAGAAACATGGAAAAAATAATGAAAATGGTGTTTTTAGGTGCTTTTCTCAAGTTGTAATAAATTGTACAATCAATTCATATAAGGGGAGTAAGGTAATACAAAGGAGTTAATGAAAATGTCTAAAATAAGTTTCATGGTCAAAGAAGGTAGAACAGCCCCAAAACCAACTATCTATCTCCACCTAGTTCCTTGGCAGACCAGACAACCCTTCAAGTTTATGCATAATATAGGCAAGAGAGAGAATGTCATGAGTTAGGACTTCAGGGAGATGAAGGAGGTCACTTGAAATTCTTATCCATGGATTTTTTTTACTGGTTCATTGTATTAAATGTATGAACAAACATTAACAAACTTGCCACTCTAATGCCCTTCTTCATCTATGCAGGTTGAGAAAGTACAATTGTCTTGGTAGATTTATGAAGAATTTATGAAAACCAATCATTATTATGTGTTATTAAGGTCATAAAAGACCATGTACAACACCCTAAAAACCCTATTTCACATGTTCATAGTTTGAAATCAAGCCAAACTTCATTTTTCTTCATGTCTACAAAATGTATACATGTTTCCACATATTGTAGGGTACTCAAGGTTTGATAGTGTAAGTGAATGATGTTATTAGTTGTGTAATGGTTAATTTTCATCTTATTGAACCCATGCCTCTCCCAAAAACTTAATTTAACTCCAATATTTCTAAGTTTCCTTCAAGTCCCATTTCCAATGGGTTATCTTGTGTACATTGTTCCCTTATTTTGTAAAGTGGAAATAAAGTTTGGAATGGAAAAGTCATCAGATTATTTAAAAACATGTTTATCTCACACCTAAGTCATGAATTTGATAAATTTAAAGGAAAATTCTCACCTCATCCTATTCTAAAACATCAACTCTTACTCAGTCACCTCAAGCCCTTTAAAGCAAATTACAGACATAAGATGGTCATTATTTTAATGAGGTATAAAAAGATAAAGGACATCTGATGAGTCATATGGGCATATGTAGAGGCATATATGATGATTTTATTAGGGTAAGTATAAGTTTCAACACACTCAACCACTTTATGATGCCAACTTAGCCATATCTCTCAAGAGGAGCACACGAGGTATGAGCCTAGAGATGCAACTTACAGGCCCTGATTGTAAGGAGAAATTTGATAAAGAAACCATTTTTGAAGGATGTCTAATTTAGATACAACTAAGTGATAAAGTTATAAATTATGATAATTTTTTGAAATAATGAGACCCTCAGGTTGGTAAAAGGACCAAATAGGCCTAATCTAGCACATTCAAACCTATGTATGTCAGTTATAGGTTTATGTACAATGTTGAAGTCACCTGAGTATCAAAAACACTTGAAGGAGGAAAGTAAATATGTGGAGTACATGCTTTAAAGTAATGAGAGTATTGGTTTAGATGGAGAGAGAGATCAATAGGCCTACACAGACCTTCTAGCCCTAAATAGACCCAAGACAAACCTACACATATCAGATTAGGGCTTATGCATGATGTTGAGACCATTTAAGGGGATGAAGACATATAAGGAAGATGGGAAAGAAATGAAATAGGGGTTTAATATTGAAATAAGTCTCAACTAGGTAAAGGAAATGTTAATCATATTTTGATAGTCCAATCAAGGACCCAATTGAGACCTACAGGCAGGGTGTAAGACTACCTACAGGCAGGGTTATTGGCTAGGAAAATGAGAAGGGATGAGTATGAAAGAGTTAAATTGTAAAATGTGAAAATGAAAATTATGGTTTGTCTTCTTAAGTTATTAACCTTCAATTAATATTTTGATACACTTAGGATAATGAAGAAGAAACAACAAGTTTACATAGGCCCTTTAGGCCTAATAGACCTAAATAAATTTGTACATGATAGTTAAAGGCTTATAAAAGTTTGGGGGAATGTTTGAGGGTATATAGACATTAAAAGATAGTGAAGGATGCATAAAATGTATCAGGATAAGGAGAGACTTAGTTATGTGGAAAATATCTTTTGACTCAGCTACTCAGACCTAACTGTCTTCTAGTAGGCATGGTATTATAATGGTAGATGAGTATTGGTTGATGAAATATGATTGGTGGATATGTTAAAAAAGGGTAAGAATACATGTTGACCTATCTCCTAAATTTTATAGATCACCTTGATTGTTGACTCATCAGATGAAACAAAGAGCCTAATAGTCTAACTCTTGTGGGCCTAAACTAAACAACTACATGCCAACTATATAAATGAGAAACATCTACACAGTCAAGGGATTGATAGAGGTAAAAAGATACATAAAAAATAAATGATAAAATATTAATAGAGACCTCATAATGATAATTCAATGATGAGAAACAAAGGATAAACTTAATGGCCTTTTAGGCCTAAGACTGAACCTAGAGAGACATGTGCTTGAAAATGAGAAGAATAATAGTTAGGGAGTTATTGTGAGATGGTGAAACTCATGGGAAAAGAGAGGTGATAGTCAGGGGTACCCATGAGGTTTGGAACTTAGAAAATGAAGGATAAAACCAAGAACCTACACCTTAGGGTCATACTGTCACTATGAACTATAAACCCTGAGTAAGAACATAAGAAGTTGTAGAGGTGTCTGGAGGTTGACTAAGGTATGGAATAATTGAGGATGATAATGGAAAGATGGAAATAGGTGGAGAGACATCAATTGATAATGATAAATCCACCAATCCAACTCAAAGTAACTTTGTCTTATCTAAGGCGCACAAGGCTCAAAGCCATCTCAAGGTTTCAGGACACAACCTCTACCCCAGTACAAATACAAACTCTCAGAGTGAACCTGGAACCATAAAAGGATATGTATAGGTGGTATTGACCCTAAAAGAGTTATTTTAGATAATATAATTCAAATAAAATTATTTTAGTCATAATTTCTACTTTGAGCTGCCATAGTCCTACATAATCAATTTAAGTTGTACTTTAGATGATCATATCTCTCATCAAAAGAACACCCAGGGAAAAAGCTCCTAGGGGAAGTTGGGCACCACAATGGAATAAAGATCCATGGTAGAGGGAGTTGGTTTTATGGTCCAACCTTTATTAAAAAATGCTAAGAATTCAACCCTATCTAGAAAGCTTATAGAGGACTATAAGTCTACCATATCCTACTCATATCTTTCCACACAAGTTGCATGGGAACCTAAGCTTGTTAGGGTTTTTAGGGAGGTATATGGACTAAAAACCATAATCATAAGTTTGGGTTTGGAGGTCTGAGCTTTATGAACCATCGTTAAGATGGTAAACCTCCTTAAACCTCCCTTAAACTCTAGTGCTGACTCAATGGCAAAGATCACCAAATATTTGCATCTAAAACACTATTTTGGCTTTTCTAACACTTGGATCAGATAACACACTTAGAGGGGACTCTACCCATGGCATTGAGTTGTATGAACACTGTATGGAAGTGTCATTAATCTATACTTTTCTAAGAAAATAAGTATAAATAAGGGTTCAAAACTATTTGAGAAGATTAAAATCATTGGAGAGGGAGGTTTGACACTTGTTACACCTTATAAAGTCATAACATGTCTAAGAATCCATCTAGAAATGGCTCTAAAACTCACTTCCAAAAAGCCAGTCTGTAGGCATGAGAGAGAAAATGACCTAGTTGTTTAGATGAAGTAAGGCTATAGCTATGAAATGATTTGAAGGATTGAATATTTTTTTGAAATACTTTTTTGAGCTTATGAAATGCCTATCCATAAGTTTCTAAGGTTTATTTTAGGTTTTATGGTAGCCAACATACATATAGTCAATCTACTAGGTCTAATTGGCCTACTTGGCCTACTTGGTCAAAGAGAGTTGAAAGAATAACATAAAAGGGATAATTAAATGAGTTAATGTAGGGTTACTATGCCTAGGAATTGATTAATTGAAAATATATAGGTACACATTCCATAGTCATCATGAGAGAGGAAGCAATTTCAAGGCTTGGTCCACATAAAAGGGCTAGTGGGCTGCTCAACACCTCATAGAGGCTAACTACACTCCATTTTCACTTGGTAATTGACATTATAGGGGTGATGGACCATTTTTTTAATAGTAAAATCTTAGATGAAATTAAATAAATCTGACTCAACCTCCATTACCTGCACTCCTATGCGAAAATGAGTCATTGAAAGCACCAACGAATGGAAAGAGCTAGAAGGGCTACTTGTAACTGATGAAACTAATGTATGAGTTGATTATGGTCATTTATGACCCATTTATCTCACCTACATGCCAAATTTACCTATATTTATCTCCTCATATACTATATATTTAGTCCTTCTAGCCTTATTTTACATCCCTCTCTCGGGCATGAGAAAACTCTACCTAATTTGTACTCTATGAGACCTCTTGTACTATTAATGGACAACTATTATAACTCTTTTCCTAATTATATATAGTGTGTTACACTTGTTCTAATTTTAATATGTGATGAATCTCTCTCCTTTGTAGGTCTTTGTTCACCTAGATGCCAACAAAAATGTCTTATGTAGTTATGTGATGTGTAGAAGTGTTGGTGATGGGGTTTGATGGGTGTCCTAATTGGTAAGAGTCTCATAGATGACATTATTGTCATAAAATTCAAGCCTAGTTGTCTAACACAACCTTCACATGAATTACTCTTACATAAAAACTTTGGAATATAGTTGTTCAATTGTTTGCTTAGTCCATTAGTGTTGTTTGAGTTCAAGTTGAGTGGATGGAACTGTCATATTGGTGCATCAACACTTTATGTATATTTCATTTATGCAATCTCTTTTCTATTTTCATACCAATAGAGTTAGGAATTAGAGATACAATTCAATTGACAAACCATCAGAGCTAGCCCCGTAAAACTAAAGGTTTGGACAAGACAATAGGTAACCCACAACCTGTAGGTCAATCCAATGTTAGTCCATGTTTGAGGAGGGTTTGAACAGTCCTTGTCAAGAGGGTGTAACTTGGGTAGCTAATAGTTGTGGTTGCCTAGTGGGACTAGATTTCAAGTGCCTTTAAAGCATGATTTCAAGAGTAATAACAAAGTTCAAGGCAAGTCATCACTTCAAAGGTAAGAAAGGTTATTGTTCAAATTTTCATTGTTATACATGTGCTTAATAAGGAGTCATGGCTGTACATGGGACATATTTGTATCATCCACTACCTTATGAGCAACCCTATGATCCTTTTCAACTCCATCATAATCCCTACCAGCCTTATTATGACCCTTATCAGCTCTATATTTAACCTTGTCAGTCCCATGATGAATTTCCTTATTACCAACCCCATTTTAAGCCTCATCCACCTCCTTGGTAGTCTAGTTGTCAATATGATCAGTCATGATAGCATCATGACATTATTGACCAACCTAATTATTCCCCAAGTCAATCCATATCAAGCCTTAAACAAACCCTATTACACTATGAGAGATATATGGTGAACATTAACACATTGAAAGGGCATGGGGATGAAATCCCTAAGCATGTCACTAAGGGTATTAGAAATTAATTACAACAAGCCAAATGAGAGTGGGAATATTCCTTAGGGAGGGTCATTCAAGAGACAAAAATGACATGTTGAACATAGAGGGTCTAATTTCAAAGATTGAGGATAGGTTGATAGTGTATGAAGGGCAATAGGTTCACCAACATCAATATTATATCCATTCCTCCACCTCATGTCAGTATTATGTTGAGCTTCCCATCACCCTTCAAAATATTCAACCAAAAGAGTTTCAAATTTATCAAAGTTCCTCTAAATCCCTCTCAACTTTTCCATCATGGAAATCTATCCAAAAGAGAGTGCAAGAATAGGAAAAGGTGTGCATTGAAGGAACTAGTCATCATGAGAAAACCTTTGATTAGTCAAGGCTTGATTTTGAAGCTTACCTTGCCAAATAAATTGAGGTTGTAGACCAAAACTTATGCCAGAAAATGGTAGCTAAAAAATCAATATAATCTCAGATGAAGACACATTCATTCATGCCCCAAGCTATAATGCACATAATCCAAGAGACTTCTAAAGCCAAGTTTCTAACTTTGAAATAAGTGTTGTAGTCAAGGGAGAGAAGAAAAATCAATAAAGAATAAGATAATTCAAGATTATAAGAAATTTTTACTTCATGGAAATCCATTCAGAGTAATGTGTAGAAGAAGGAAGAGAGTATGGTTGTTGAGAACAAGCAACTGAATGAAGGAAATGAGGCATACATGTCATATATCTTAAAGTCATTCCAATAATCTCCTATTCCACTCCTTGAAGAGGTCGGCAAAGAAAATTAGATTGAATTGGTAGCTAATGATAATAACTTGTGTGAGATTCAGGATCATATTGTCATTGGGACACCCCTTGGCCAAGAGGGACACCATTTAGCCTTGAAAGATACAGAATAAGATGTGTTACAAGGATTGAATGAGCCACAAAGAAAAGACAAATCAACTAATCAAGATGAGGATGACTTCTAGGACCTGCTTGATGACATGGAAACTACCCTTCATCATGGTAATCCTCAAGAAGTTGTAGTAGTTATGAGAGAAAGTTATCGACCAGCCTATGAGGGTGGAGAACATGGCAACTCTGAGAGTTTTAAAAATCACCAAGTGGTTGTTAAAGATGAAGGAAATTCAAAGGATCAATAAGAGGTGATAAAATATGAATTAAAAGATCAAGAGAGTCTTAATATCCAAGTTGAAGAGAGTCCTATTACACTTTAGCTAGGTAAGGATTAATCAAGAGATTTTTTTGATATCATAGAGGCAAGTTAAAATCTCATTTAAGCATGTTATCAAACAAGAAGGGGATAACCCATCAATCATGCCTCTCCAAGAAGTTGTTCTATATGGAGATGAATTGTTTGATGTTTTCAAATAAGGTTACCAACCCCTAATTCCACCTACAGATGAATTTTCACTCTTGGAGGGTGAAACTAAACTCAAATGGCCTCAAACCATCATGAAACAAGGGTCACTTCAAATTAATCAACCTATTCAAGAGCAACATTTGACTGAGGCAGAATTGGTGTTGTTCATGCAAGGAAGAAAAGTATGGGATGCTGATGATTAGGTATTGGAATCATACAATAAACTATTATAGATAATTCTTTAACAAGAAGGTCCAGATACTTTCTTAAGAGGCCATGATCATGACAATATATTCAACTGTAAATAGGAGCCTTTATGCATTAGACAATACATGATTTCACTTCTATCATCATGTAACAACCTGACCTCATGGAGTCAACTTGATCAAAAGAGTTTCCCTTTTGATCTTGGAGGAGAGATGAGGTGTGTTTTAATTAGTGGTTTCTAGTAGTTTCATATCATGATTTAATAAATGTGACATACAAAAGTTTGTAGTTTGTTGCCTTGTTGTTTTGGTGTCCTTGTTAGGTTTGCTTCTTAGTTATTTGGTGTGTCTTGCTTTGTTTGTCTTAGGTGTAGGTGTTGTTCCATTGTTGTTATTATTATGTCTTGTTATTGTTGTAGTCCTAAGAGTTACATAAGGTAATAATTACTTGGTAGTTTAAGAAGGGCCTTTCAAAGCCATGCTGCCATGATTGAAGTCACCATTGTCATGAAAAAGTTTAGGTTCTCTTGACCAATAAAATGGTCACCCCTTAGTGTCACCAAAAATGTTGAAATTTTGGTCTCAAAAGGCCAAATGTCAACCCATACCATTAAAAACTTACATAATATACCCCTCCCCCCTTTAGCTTATCTGTAGTGTCCAAGCTTGTCATGATCACATGGATATCTTTTGAGAGTCTTTGAGTCTTATGTGGTCTTAGAGCCTGTTTGTGTCATCACATATCATAGATATGTTAGGCCTATTTAGTGATGTATTAGGTGTCATAGTGATCATGGAACATGTGGGAAGTTATCATTGTACTTCTCAAGTCCAAGAGTATGGTCTAAACAATGTTTGGATAGATTAAGGTCTCCTTGTAGAAATTAAGGTGGTTTGGAAAGATTAAGGTTCTAATCCTTAGATTTTTAGACCCTTTAAAGTGTTTTCATGAATATTTAACTTTTCCAATGGGATGTAAGAGTGGTTGGACCTTTTTTGAACTCATGTACATGGTATGTTCAAGGTCATTATCTATGATGCACTCATCTATGCCAATTCACACCTTAGTTCACCCTTATAAACCATAAAACACCCTCAAAATGCCTCATATAAACCTATTTTTAATGTAAAACTTATAAAATGGGGGTTTTTTGACTAAAATAAAATTATAAGAGGTCTTAAAAGGGTCCCTTAAACTAGCATTAAGTGTTTCACATCATATAAAGCCTTTTTTAAAATCCATACTCACCTCTCCACTAGCCACATGGGCCCCACACATGGAAAATAGGTGTCTTTTCAACTCCTCATGCCATACCATAAATTTGAAATTCCATCTAACTTTTTTTGTCCCTCTCTCTACCCTAAAATGGTGGTTTTAGCCTAGAAACATGGAAAAAATAGTAAAAAAAATAGTGTTTTTAGGTGCTTTTTATGAGTTATACATAATTTTACAGTCAGTTCATATAAGGGGGAGTAAAGTAATATATATGAGTTTAGGGTAGATGTCTAGAAGAAGTTTCATTGTCATAAAAGGTAGAACAGGCTCAAAAATGACCTTCTATCTCCACCTAGTTTCTTGGCAGACCAGACAACCCTTCAAGTTTATGCATAGTAGAGGAAAGAGAGAAAATGTCATGAGCTATGACTTTGGGGAGATGAAGGAGGTACCTTTACCTTCTTATCCATGGCTTATTTTTTTTTGGTTCATGGTCTTAACTATATTAACAAGCATTAATAAACTTGCCACTGTAATCCCCTTCTTCATATGTGCAGGTTGAGAAAATACAGCTATTTTGGTAGAATTTTGAAGAGTTTATGAAAACCAATCATTTTTATGTGTTATTAAGGTCCTAATAGACCATGTAAAACACCTTGAAACCTTTTTTCACACATGTGGAGTGTGAAGGCAAGACAAACTTCATGTTTTTTCATGTCTACAGATTGTATACATGTTTCCATATATTGTAGGGTACTCAAGGCCTGATAGTGTAATCGAATGATTCTATTGGTTGTGTAATGGTTCAATTTCATCATATTAAACCAATTGTTCTCCCAAACACTAAATTTAACTCCACCATTTATAAGTTCCCTTCAAGTCCTATTTTAGTGGACTATCTTGTATACACTATTCCCTCATTTTGCAAAGTTGAAATAGAGTTTGGAATGGAGAGGTCATAAGATTATTTAAAATCACATTTACCTGAACCATGAGTCATGAATTTGATAACTTTAAAGGACCATTATCACCTCAGCCTATTTTGAAACATCAACTCTTACTCAGCCACCTCAAGCCCTTTAAAGCAGACTAAACACATATGATGGTCATTATTGTAATGAGGTATAAAAAGATAAAAGACGTCTATGGAGTCATATGGGCATATGAAGAGGCATAAATGATGATTTGATTAGGGTTAGTATTAGGATCAACACACTCAACCACTTTAGGATGCCAACTCAATTATATCTCTCAAGAGGAGCACATGAGGTGTGAGCCTAGAGATGCAACTTATAGGCCTTGACTGTAAATAAGGAGTAATTTGATCAATAAAGCCTATTTGAAGGATGTATGAGTTGGATACACCCAAGTGAGAAATTTATAAATTATGACAAGTGTTCCAAATAATGAGACCCTCAGGTTGGTAAAAAGACCAAATAGGCCTAATTTAGCACATACAAACCTAAATATGTCAGTTACAAGTTTATGTATAATGTTGAGGTTGCCTGAGTACCAAAAATGCCTGAAAGAGGAAAGTGAAGATGTGGAATTTTTTTTCAAGTAATGAGAGCCTTGGTTTATATGGAGAGAGAGCTCAACATGCTTACACAAATCTTTTATCCCTAATCAAACCCAAGATAAACCTATACATATCGGATTCGGCTTATGCATGGTGTTGAGACTGTTTAAGGGGATGAAGACATATAATGAAGAGGGGAAATAAATTAAATAGGGGTTTCATAGTGAAATATTTATAAAATAAGTAAAGGAAAGTCTAAACACATTTTGACAATCCAGTCAAGGACCCAACTGAGACCTACAAGCAGGGTGCAAGACTACCTACAAGTAGGGTTATTGGAAAGGAACATGAGAATGTATGAGTATGCAAGATTTGAAGTGTAAAAGGTGAAAATAAACATTAAATTTTATCTTATTAAGTTCTTAACCTTCAATTAATCTTTTGATACATGTAGGATAAATGAAGAAGAACCAACAAGTCTACATAGGCCCTTTAGGCCTAATAAACCTAAACAAATCTGTACATGCTAGTTAAAGGCTTATACAAGTTTGGGGGAATTTTTAAAGTGTATTTATACATTAAAAGAGAGTTAAGGAGGCATAAAATGTATAAGGATAAGGAGAGACTCAGTTATGTGGAAAAGAGCTTCCAACTCAACTACTCAAACCTAACTATGTTCTAGTAGGCAAGGTTTTATAATGGAAGGTGAGGTTGATCGATGGAATATGATTGGTGGATATATTATATAAGGGTAAAAATAAATGTTAAAATATCTCATAAAGTTCCCAAATAACCTTGAGTTTTGACTCATTAGATGAAACAAGGAGCCCAACAATCTAACTCTTGTGAGCCTAAACTAAGCAGCTACAAGCCAATTATATAAATTAGTGACATCTACATAGTTAAGGGGGTCGATGGAGGTTTTAAGATGACTAAAAAAGAAATTAAATATGATTAAAAAAACCTCATAATGATAATTCACCAATGAGAAATCAAGGAGAATCTTAATGGCCTTTTAGGCCTAAGACTAAACCTATATAGACATATGCTTGAAGATGAGAAGAATAACAGTTTTGGAGTTACTATGAGCTGGTGAAACTTCATGAGAAAAATAAGGTGATATTAAAGGGTACCCATGAGGTTTTTAACTTATAAAACTAAGGAGAAGACCAAGAACCTACACCTTAGGGTCAGACTGTCACCATGAACTATAAACCCTGAGTAAGAGATTAAGAAGTTATAGAGGTGTCTGGAGGTTGACTAAGATATGGAATCATTAAGGATGATAATGGAAAGGTAGAAATAGGTGGAGAGACATGATATGATAATTTTAAATCCATAAATCCACGTTAAAGTGACTCAGTCTTAGTTGAGGCTCACAAGGCCCAAAGCCATCTCAAGGCTTCAAAACACCACCTCTACCCCAATTGTAGATACAAACTCTCATAACAAACCTAGAACCATAAGAGGATATGTAAGGGTGGTAAATAACCTAAAAGATTTGTTTCATATAATATAATGCAAAGAAAAAGTTATTTTAATCCCAACCCCTAGTTCGAGTTACCACAGTCCTACATAGTCAATTTAAGCTATACTTTAGATGATCATATCTCTCATCACAAAAACACTCAAGGAAAATGATCCTAGGTGAAGTTTTTCACCCCTATGGACTAAATATCCATGGCAGAGGGATTTGGTTTGAGGGCCCCAAGTTTATGAATGAATGCTAAGAATGCAACCCTGTCTAAAATTTTTGTAGAGAATTATAAGTCTACCATCTCCTGCTCATATATTTTCACACAAGTTACATGGGAACCTAAGATTTTCAAGGGTTTTAGGGGGATTTATGGAATAAACATCCATGTCCATAATTTTGGGGTTTGAGGTTTGAGCTTTATGAACCATCATTAAGATGGTAAACCTCCTTAAACCTCCCTTAAACCCTAGTGCTAACTCGATGGCAAAGATCACCAAACATTTACATCAAAAACACTATTTTGGCTTGTCTAACACTTGGGATCAAATAACACACTCAGAGGGGACTCCACCCATGGTATTGAGTTGTATAGGCACTATACAAAAGTGTCATAAATCTATACTTTTCCAAGAAAATAAGTAGAAAGAAGGGTGAAAAACTATTTGATAATCTTCTAATCATTGGAGAGGGAGTTTTGACACTTGTTCCACCTTATCAAGTCATAATATGTTTGAGAATCCATCTAGAAATGGATTTAAAACTCACTTCCAAATAGCTAGTCTATAGACATGAAAGAGAAAGTGACCTAGTTGTCTAGATGAAGTAAGGCTCTAACTATCAATTCTTTGAAGTATTGAATCTTGATTTGAAACACTTGTTTGATTTTATGAAATGCCTATCCATAGGTTTATAAGGTTTCTTGTAGGTTTCATGGTAGCCAACATACATACAATCAAGCTACTAGGCCTAATTGGCTTACTTGGTCAAAGAAATTTAAAATAATGGTGTACAAAGGCTAATGAAATGAGTTAATGTAGGGTTACTATGCTTGGTAACTAATGAATTGAACGAGGCGAGTTCACATTCCATAGTCATCATGAGAGAGGAGGTAGTTTTAAGGCTTGGTCCACATGAGAGGGCTAGTGGGCAACTCAATGCCTCATGGAGGCTAATTACACTCCATTTGTACATGGTAATTGACATTGGAGGGGTGGACCATTTTGGGCATGGTCAAACCTTTGATGAAAGTAACTGAAGCTAACTCAACCTCCATTACCTCCACCCTTATGCCAAAAGGAGTCATTGAAAGCAAAAACACATGGAAGAAGCTATAAGGGTTGTTTGTAACTGATGAAATTGATGTATGAGTTGACTATGGTAATTTATGACCCCTTTCCCTCACCTAAACACCACATTTACCTCTCTTTCTCTCCTCATATACTATATATTTATGCCTTATGGCCTTGTTTTGCATCCCTTTCTTGGGCACGAGGAAACTCTTGCCTAATTTATACTCTATGAGACCTCTTGTACTATTAATGGAAAAATATTACAACTCTTTTACTAATGATATCTAGTGTGTTAAACTTGTTCTAATTTGCATATGTGATGAATCTCTCTCCTTTATAGGTCCTTGTTTACCTAGATGGCAACATAATGTCTTATGCGGTTATGTGGTGTGTATAAGTGTTGGTGATGGGGTTTGATGTGTGATCTGACTAGTAAGAGTCTCATAATATACATTCTTGTCATAACTGTATATCCTATTTATCTAACACAACATCCACATGAAACACTATTGCATAATAACTTTGGAAAATGGTTGTTCAGTTGTTTGATTAGTCCATTAGTATTGTTTGAGTTCAAGTTGAGTGGATAGAACTATCATATTGGTGCATCACCACTTTAGTGTAGATTTTATTTATGCAAACTATTTTACCTTTTCATCCCAATAGAGTTAGGACTTAGAGATAAAATTCAAGTGACAAACCAGGGGAGCTAGCCCCATAAAACTATAGGTTTGGCCTAGACAACATGTAACCCATAGCCTATAGGTCAATCCAATGTTAGTCCAAGTTTGAGGAGGGTTTGAATAGTCCTTCTCAAGATGGTGCAACTTGGCTAATTAATAAGTCCTTATTTTCCAAGTGTACAAGACTAAGGTGCTATATAATTCATAAATAGTGTCTACATTTCCCCTTATAATCTACTAAGGAAATTTCTAGTTTAAATGAAAATAAATGTGTTTCTTAGTGTGTATAACATAACTTGCCTTTATGTGAGCCCAACTTGAATGATTTAATGGTGACTATCTTACAAATAATAACATGTTACAATGTATAATAAATGCATATAATCTAACATTGATAGTATTGAAATGATTTGAAAGTAAAGAGAGAAAGGTTTAGGATTATATTTGTATATCAATGTAACCACCTTGCCTTTTGGCAATTTGATTTTAAAAAATGTATTATTATGAACCATTAGAGCTGAGATTAATTAAAATATAAATATGGAAATATTGAAGGTCAAAATTTACTCCCAACCTTGGAGAAAAGGTGAGTTCCCACCTAATGGTTGAGATTAGCTCAACCGTGCAACCAAATCATACTTATAAACTGGTGAGTGTGAGTTAACCAAGTAAACTCACATTCTAAATATAGAAAAGTTAGATGATTTGATCAAGTCCAACTTATAAACATGGTAATATTGAGTGATTTTATCACCTCAACCATCATAAAAAATGAACCAACTACTACAATAGATTGGCTCGATAACAATCCATAATGGTCCAACCTGGTGAGCTAAAATTCATATAAGTGTTTGAAATATGAAAGTTGATTTGATTTTCATATGCACTTTATGTATGTCTCATGTTTAAATTTGGGTATAATAATGGTAACAATGTACATATTTTTGCCACAAATGCATATATAAATCATATAACTATGAAATTTGGCCAATTTACAAACTATGCAAGTGTGAAGAACATGTTTCCATAACATTCCCCCACTATAATATGAAACTAAAGCCTGGTGTAAGTGTAAAGAACATGTTTTCAAAACATGCCCCCAATGTATATCTAAAACTATGAAAAATGTGAAGAACATGTTTCCAAAACATGCTCCCATTGTAATCTGAATCTGTGAAGAATGTGAAATCCATGCCTTTATGGCATGCCCCGACTAATATGCCTCCTATTTTGAGGTGAGGGTAAACAGAAAATGCTAGTCACCTTATCTTAAAAGGATAAGATACCTGCTAGCATCAAATTGTGCACCCTAAGATACTCTATTCTAGCTCCTATAATTTGATGCAATGTCAAAACATCTCTCAAGTTTGTGGGAACTTGTAAGAGAGATGAATCTCTAGTATTATGAGGGATATCTCCCTAGATCTTCTTTTAAATGATTTTAAAATACTCTAATGATTGCTTATAAGGAAAGAGTTAGAAATTTACATGAAAATAAAACTATACTAAAGAGGTGATACACCAAGACATATCTCATAGACTATCAAAATTTTACTAAGCAAAAATGCTTTCCAAGACCAATTCTATGCATTGAAAGATCTTAACATAGTGTTTCAATTTGAAGGTAGCATACTTTAGACACAACAAGATAAATGATCCAGGGGTAGATTTCACACCATAGAGATAATTTCATACTTGAAGGAGAGCCTAAGACATTCAACACACTTCACATGACCTGTAAAAATTAGAACTCTTGCTTAAAAATGAAGGATAAAGAGAGTGAGGATGATACTATCACTTAGCTCCACTATACGTTACTCACACACTTAGACAAAATGTTTACAACTCATAATTAGACTTGTATTCAATGTTCAAAGACATAGTGTAATGCCATATTATTAGGGCTTCACCATACCAACTGTGTCTCTTTTCAATAGCCAAAATGGCTTACATTTATAGAATTTGGAAGAAGAGAGAGAAGAGAGAAGTTGAAGAGGCACAAGGAAAAGTGTCACATGTGGAAATTAGTTGAAATAAATGTGGATGAGGTGTAATAAGAGTCATGAAATTGAATTTAACTTGATCACATCCCAAATTAGCCTCCTCTTCTAAGTGTGGCATAGCAATCCTCTCAATCATTCTTCCTTTTGGAAACTGCCATCATCATGGGCTTTTTTGAGTACTCCAAAGCAAGTGGTAGACAAATGTATCATGTGTGTTCATGAGAGGGAGTTAAAAATATGCTTTCACCTGAATTAGGAGTTTTCTTGATCATGACATTCTATTGCGCAAGCTCATCATCACCTTACAACCATGATCACTCTCTAATAGGCCTGTCTTGACACTTGACACTAGAATCTTTGCATCCTTCTTAATTGATATATACCAAAAGTCTTGTGACACATGTTGGGACACCTCATATACTTGGCTTCATTAGAAACATCTTAAAAAGCCTCCAAACTTGAGTTTCCATGTTGTTTTCTATGCCATTTTAGATGACACTTTAGATTTGCTAAAGAGAGAGACCTAGTAGGAGAACTTGTGAGAATTTCCAAGCTATAAAAATGGCATGAGGAGTTGGTTTAAGTCTCAAACTACCTCCCAAAGTGATTGCCATCCATTGATCATCTTCAAGACTTGTAAAACATAATAAAATGTTAATAAAACATACTTTATGCTCCACATTTATGGATTAAATACAATATAATCCCATGGATTTGACCCTAATGGAATTGGAAACAACTTCTCTTTTATACTCATGGTCAAATTCATCCATCTGGAGTCACTTTTAGCTTGATTTATACCATCAAGTCACAAAATAGGGTTTGAGAGGGTTTTGGAGTGATTAGCCCTCTTAGCATTTGTTCATGAATATGACACATTATAATTCCATAAAAATTACATTAAAGGATCTTTTAGGACCTTATCCAACTTTCCTAAATGCCTCCATGTCCCATGCATCAGTTCATGAAAGTTATGAGCATTTGATCTTGACCATTAGAGCCATTTTGTGCATTTTTGTGAGGGTTTGAGTTATTTTAAGCCAATAATGGATTATTTATGGATTTATTTGACAAAAAATGGTCCATAAACTTTTATAATAATTCCAAAAATATTTTTAAACCATTTTAATATTTCCTCAAGAACTAAAAATGAGAACTTACCCCTATTTGGCATTAGGTTTAGACCTTACCAATAGGTCTGCTTACCATTTGAGACTCCACATAACCCTCAAATGGATTAATTTATCTATTTATGGCTTAAAAAAATTAAATTTACCTCTAAAAACATGAATTATTCAAGTGGAAAGCATAAACAATGTCATAAATATACATGATCCTCAGTTTGGCTTCTAGGCTTAAGGATTCCTTTATGCATGATTGTAACCCTTCTTGTGTAGGGTACCCTATTTTATTCCAGGGATTATATAAAGGATTTTAATATTTTTTTAGGTACACTATATCTTATACAATCATAACTTGAGATTTTATTTCCCTCTAATCATCAATTTTACCATTTTGCTCAAAATTGTCATTCTTGTGCATGAAGAAATCACCTTAAATATGAGACAAAAAAAGAGTATTATCCATATTTTTTTTTTAAAATTGGATATTTTGGAGGTTTCATGAGGTAATAATGACAAATTTTACCAAATTATTTTTTATGGTTCCATGGTTAGGGGGTCTAACCATCTCAAGTTTCCCAAAAAAGGGGCAAAAAACCCTATTTTCTTGCATTCTTTCTCATACCTCCCCTTAGATGATACTTAAAAACAACCTTAATGATTCTAAGTTTATTATACAAGTTAAAAAACCTAATTTAATTATTTTATTCCATTTATAATCCCTCAAGCTATATCAATTCATACTTAGATCCTCCACTAGGACACTTTTGCTCTGATTGTAATAGTGAACTGAGTTCATTTTTTGTAGATACTTCTTATTTGAAGGTCCTATCAAGGTATCAAAGACCATATATATTATATTTGAATTTATTATAATGTAAATTTTATCCCATTCCATTGATATTTAAGTATTACTTGCATCTTCAAGATTCCCAATTGCTCACTGTCTTCCTAGTGGACTAAGACAAGAAAAACCTCCTTATCCCATGCTTGTAGGTGTTGATTGCTCATGAATTAAGAATTGAACCAATGTTTAAAGTACTTATTGATACCTCCCCATTAATTACACAATATTTTGGATTCATAAATTTACCTTAGGTGGCTTTATCATCATTAAGAATACTAACTTCACCTCACTACTTGTCTCAGTCCATACAGACCTGTAGGTGGTGATTTAGGGATAAATGAGGCATTTGTAAATGGAAGGCCATCCTTGACACATCATAAAGAGACTTAGTATCTTGAAATATTAATTAATCATCATTTTGATACTAAGAACACAATTTAAACCATCTACATAAAAAGAGACCCTTTTTCAAGCTTGAAACTCCATTTTGGCTGTAGGTTGTCATGGCTTCAAATGGACTTTGATGATGATGCTAAAAAGTTGTCTTGGAGTTTGAGAAACAATATAACACCTACCCATATCTGTACTTAACTTAAAAGGGGATAAATTCCACTCAAAACATCAAGATGACAAGAAAACTCACTGTTTTACTTGCCTGGCTGTGAGTGCCAATTCCCAAGCCTGTGTACAGATAAGGGATAAGTTTAGGGGGTCATTACATCCAAATATATCTTCCCTCATGAAATATTTTCTTAGGAGTGTCTTTTTAATAAATTTTAATTGTTTCCCCCTCTTTGGAATAGTCTAGATATATCATAATTAATGGTAAGGATCCTTTTTGATCATCATCCGGTAGATTTCATTGTTAAGATTCAGTGGTTTTTGGGTACTTTTAGAGTTCTAAAATGATACCTTATTCCTACCCTTTTCTTCTCAAATTTGGCATAGACATTGTATATGAATAGGGATATAAGGTTAGTATATTAGGATCCTTAAAAACCATCATATCCTTTTATGAAAATAATGAAAAACATGTAAGAGCTCTATTTTCTTAGTCTAGGGAAAAGTTCCCCAACTCAGTCCTTATCTTTCTATATGAATTATAACATCTATCTTGCCAATTATATTCCATCACAAGGATTTTTCAAGCTATTTAATCATTTTAAGACAAAATAAAGGTCTCTTAAGTGTCTCAAATTCATAATTAACCCTCATCCTCTATATTCAAGCCACCTATAGGCGCTGTTCAATTGTAGCAGGTAGTGGATACAAGGGTGGCAAGGGGCATTGTCATGATCATATTCACCAAATGTGAATAAAATAAAAACCTTAAAGTTCACTCCAAATATCTCTCAGGCTTGAAAAATTTATCAAGGTTGTTAGTCGAACATGATGCTATCATGGTGACCCCTAACTGACCACTTCCCTTTGAATATGTAGAAAGTGAAGGGAAAAAGTAGACTAGGTGCAAGCTTTAGGCCTCATGGTCTCTTCCTTGATCATCAAATGCATTTTCACACTTCAAAACACCTAAGACACATTCAATTCCTTCACACTAACATTCAAACCCTTCAATCAGGGCACCTGTAGGTGCATACTTCTGAACAAAGGTAACAAACATAGTCCAGAGCAAGAATAAGCCTAGAAAAGGCTTTCCTAGGCATTTGATGACTTAAAATCTCTAAAGGATCATGAAAAACTTGTGGAGAGGCATTTTATAACCTTGAGAAACACCTAAAATAAACACATCCATCAAACCAAAGCAAGAGAATTTGGAACAAATGTAAATAGTGACCCCCTCATGGATGCAATCTCATAAAAGGTTGCCTGGAGTGTAAGTGATTGTTCATGAAGGAGGAGCCACAAATATGAGATTTCTTGTTATGGATGTGAAGTGTACGTAGAGTACTATCTACCTGTAGAAGCATTTTCCCTGACTCCACTTGTACGGCCCAAGTAAGTGTTTGAACTTGCTCTTCCTTAGATTTCCAAGTGAAAATGAGTTAAAAATTGAAATTTTTTATGAAATATCTGAAATCCAAACATGGAAATGACCTATGGGGAGGTGAAAAGTCACACCACCACATTTTTAGCTACAAAGGAACTTGAGAAGTCCGTACAACTATTAGAAATGGCTTGTTTTCAAGGGAAACTATCACTTTCTACATATATCTAATTTGTAACTAGAACCTGATTTCTATTGACATCATTTGACCTTATCCACATTCTCATCCACCTTGGTGACAAATATTTTAACGTGAAAGTCCTTAAAAGCCATTCAATAGGCTAGAAAAATAGCTATATGACCCCTTTTGTATATGAAACTTAATAAATGGCCATTTTATGACTTGTAAACACATTGAAACCTATCAAAGACAATTTTAGGACATTTAAAAAATAAATTGAGCCTTTGACTAAGTTTGACTATGGCTGACCAATGTTGACTTTTGTTGACTAGGTCAGTACAAGGAGGATGGACTTCAACAGGGACAAGGGGAAGGGCAAGTGAGATATGTAGGACAATAGGAGACCCCATAATAATATGAAACTTTACTCAAAAGTTTAAAATAGTATGGGTTGCCCCAAATTTTACTTGGATTTAAATTTGGTCAACATTCTTGGTGATTCCTAGGGGTGGCATGTTTGCTATGCCTAGGACCAGTTGCCTTACACCTCCATTGGGCACATAGTCATGTATATGGACACTCTAACTGATTTGATAAGGTATTGACTCAAAAAATAAAATCCTATTAAAACTTACACATAAATCAAAGACACACACACAACAAGAAAGCAAACAAACAACTTGTGCTTCAAGAGCACTTACGAAACACAAAAACAAACCAAACTAAACACACACTATCCTGAAAGAATATCTCCCTCCTAGATCAAAGGGAAAGTCTAAAACTCTTATTGCCTCAAAAAATGAAGGGATATATATGACATGTTTCCATTTGAACATTGGCATGGAAGCCTTCATATTTCTCATGGTGTTGACCAATCTTCTTCATATGGATTTCAATGCAGCTGAGACAACTTCTAAAAAATCACCTATAAAGATGAATTATTCTTGCACTTCAACTACCTCAGCTTCTTCATAAGACTCCTTAGTTGCTACATGATCCAATGATGCCTCATCAAAGCATGTTTCTTGGCTCTCCATGATGTCTTGAGAATGGACAAGTGGTTTGTCAGCTACAAGTTATTCAAGCTCATCAAGGAGCTTAGTGTAATATTCCCAATATTAATCATTTTCTCTCATGGATACTTCTTTTTCTATCTTCTCATATAATTTTCCTTCAATCTTTCAAAGTTCTTCAAGCTGTTGTAGAAAATCAATCTGCTATAACCATTCTTATTTTTCATCTCTCACATCAAGGATCACCCTTCCTCATGAACTTATTCAAACACCTCATCTTGATCCTTGGTCATATGGTCCCCTCCAAGTCTATCCCCATCCTTAATATGAGTAGCTATAACTTCATTTGAGTTTTATTTCTCTTGGTTCAAGAAGGGTGAGTTATGTTTGATAGCTCAAAGTGGAGTTCCAATGATAAATTCTTCTTCATCATTACTTGTGTCATCCTCTTGCTTTGCTATAAAATAAATTTGTTCCTCCTTTGATGCTTCCCTTAAAAGAGTTTCTTCTTCAAGAAGAGATGGGGTGGGAGGGTGGAAAATGGATGAATGAGCTGAATAAAGAATGTAAGGTGTAGTGAGAGGCTCATGAATGGATATGGAAGAAAGAGAAAGTTCTTGAAATGACTCTTGGATAACAACAAGGCTTTATTGGGTTGAGGGAACATCACTTTCTTCCACAACCACCTCATGAATTTCATCATACTCTTGGACTTCTCCTTTAGCTTCTTTATTTTCCTAAGAGTTCACGATTTGGTCCCAAGTTGGAAGCTTGGAACTAGTAGGTTCTTATTCAAGGAGAGGAATGGTGGAAGAGAGATATATAGGTATATAGGTTGGGGATGGAGGGTGATGTTCATGGATGGGCATAGAGATGGGTGAAACTTCTTGAATGGGATCTTGAGGGAGAAATAAGATAGGATGAGCAATGGGAAGGAGATCTTATTCATACAAGTTTTCATCATCCTCCTCATTTTCTTGAGGCTCTTCATAGCTTTTTGTAAATTCTTTTATAGCTGCAACTTGTTCCATATCCTCTTGATTTTCCCATCTCTTTAACCTATCAATCCACCATTGAAAAATCTCTCTTGCCATGGACAATGCTTCACTAATGACATATTGATTCTCTTCCTCAATATACTCCCACATGTCCATTAACAATCCAACTAAAACTCTTAACCAATCCACAAGACCACCAAGAGTTTCATCATAACACTAATCTAGCACACTCATATGCTTTTCCAATTCTAGAAACTTTGGCATAACTGCCTACAAATTTTTAGAATGAGAGGTGTATAAGCTTGGACAAAGTGATTGGGCTATTTAATTTCATCAAGAAAAGTTTTTAAAACTTCATATTTTTCCTCCCAACTAAAGGTGTTGCTTGACTCCTCATGACAAGGATGAGGTGAATATGGGTCATATGGCTGGTCAACAATAGCATACTCATTTGGAAAGGGACTAGGTTAACCATATGACTACCATGACTCATAGGGAGGATGGTATTCATGGTATGACTATTGATAAGGATAGAAAGGGTCATAAAAAGGTTGATAAGGAGGTGTATGGTAAGGATTCTCCTCAAAACCATACATATCAACTTCATAAGTCACATGAAAAGATAAGAATTGATCAAAATATTCAACAATAGATACCTGTGTTGCTTACAACTAGAAATTCATTTGGAGTCACCATTGGTGCTTGCTTGGATACTTCCAAAAGTTGATAAGAGAGAAGACACACCAACAATATTCCCACCACTTGGGCCTTATCCTACTAGGCATGCTAGAACTATTGGCATCAAATTGTGCACCCTAGGATACTCTATTCAAGCTCCTACAATTTGATGCAACATTAAATCATCTCTCAAGTTTGTGAGAACTTGTAAGAGAGATGAATCTCTAGTATTGTGAGGGATAACTCCCTATATCTTCTTTGAAATGCTTGTAAACTACTATAATGCTTGCTTATAGGGAAAGAGTTATAAATTTGCATGAAAAGGAAAATATACTAAAGAGGTGATACACCAAGACATATCCCATATACTATCAAACTTTTACTAAGCAAAAATGCTTTCCAAGACCAATCCTATGCATTAAAAGATCCTAACATAGTGTTTCAAAGTGAAGGTAACATACTTTGGACAATCAAAAAGACAATTAATATAGAGGCATATTTCACACTATAGAGAAAATTACATACTTGAAGGCAAGCCTAATACATTCAACATACTTCACATGACCAGTTAAAATCAGAACTCTTACTTAAACATGAAGGATAAAGGGAGTAAAGATGATACTATCACTTAGCTCCACTATACATCACTCACACACTTAGACAAAATGTTCAAAACTCAGAATTAGACATGTATTCAATGTTCAAAGGCAAAGTGTAATTTCATATTAGTAGAGCTTCACCATACCAACTATGTCTCTTTTTAATAGCCAAAATGGCTCACATTTATAGAATTTAGAAGAAGAGAGAGAAGAGAGAAGTTGAAGAGGCACAAGGACAAGTGTTAAAGGTGGAAATTCATTTAAATACATGTATATGAGGTGTAAAAATATTCATGAAACTGAATTTCACTTGATCTCATCCCAAATTAGCCTCTTCTTCCAATTATGGAATAACAATCCTCTCAATCATTCTTCCTTTTGGAAACTGACTTCATCATGGGCTTTCTTGATTACTCTAAAGCAAGTGGTAGACAAGTGTCTCATGTGTGTTTATGAGAGGGAGTTACAAATATTCTTTCACTTGAATTAGGAGTTTTCTTGATCATGACATTCTCTTACACAAGCTCATCATCACCTTGCAACCATAATCACTCTCTAATAGGCTTGCCTTGATGCTTGTCACTAGAATATTTGCATCCTTCTTAATTGATCCATACCAGGGGTCTTGTGACACGTGTTAGGACACCTCATATCTTTGGATTCATTAGAAACATCTTAAAAAACCTCCAAACTTGATTTTCCATGTTGTTTACTATGCCATTTTAGATGCCACTTTAGACTTGCTAAAGAGAGAGACCTAGTAGGAGATTTTTTGAGAATTTTCAAGATCTTAAAATGGTGTGAGGAGTTGGTTTAAGTCCCAAGCTACCTCCCAAAGTGATTGGCATCCATTGGTCATCTTCAGGACCTAAAAAACACAAGAAAATATCAAGAAATCCTATTTTATGCTCCACATTTATGGATTGTATACAATATAATATCATGTATTTGACCCTCATGGAGTTGGAAACAACTTATCTTTTACACTCATGGTCAAATTCATCCATCTAGAGGCATTTTTAGCTTGATTTCTACCATTGGGTCACAAAATAGAGTTTGAGAGGGTTTTAGAGTGACTAGCCCTCTTAGCATTTGTTCATGAATATGTCACATTATAATTCCCTCTAAATTTCATTGAAGGCTCCTCGAGGACCTATAACTCTCCTAAATGCCTCTAGGTCCCATTCATAAGTTCATGAAAGTTATGAGCATTTGATCTTGACCATTAGAGCCATTTTATGCATTTTTGTGCAGGTTTGAGTCATTTTAAGCCAATAATGGCTTCTTGAAGTATTTTTTTGTCAACCATTAGTCCATAAAATTTTATAATCATGCCAGAAACATGTCCCAACCATTGGAATAGCTCCTCAAGAACTAAAAATGAGAATTGACCCTCGTTTGGCATTAGGTTTAGACCTTGCCAATAGGTCTGCCTACCATTTGAGACTCCACTTGACCCTGAAATGGATTCCTTTGAATCTTGATGCCTTAAAAACCTTAAATTCACCTATTATTCAAGTGGAAAACATATACAAATTTAGAAATGCACATGATCCTTAGTTTGGCTTCTAGGCGTAAGGGTTTCCTTCATGCATGACTATTACCCTTCTTGTGTAGGGTATCTTTTTTGCTTCCAAGGATTATATAAAGGTGTTTTATATTTTTTTTAGGTCCCCTCCAAGTTATCTAATCATCACTTGAGCTTTAATTTCCCTCTAATCCTTAATTTTACCATTTTCCTCAAAATTGTCATTCTTGTGCATGAAGGAAACACCTTACCTCTGAGACAAAACAAAGAGTATTATCATTATTTGTTTGTGAAAAGTGGATATTTGGGATGTTTAAAAAGGTCCTAATGACCAACTTTATGAAAGGATTTTTTCTAGTTCCATGGTTAAGGGGTCTAACCATCTCAAGTTTCCAAAAAAAGGGGTCAAAAACCCTATTTTCTTGCATTCTTCCACAAATCTCCCCCTAGATGATCCTTAAAAACAAAATTCATGCTTCCAAGTTGATTATAAATGTTCCAAACCCTCATTTAATTCTTTTATTCCATTTATAAGCCATCAAGTTATATCAATTCATACTTAGATCCTCCACTAGGACACTTCTGCCCTGATTATAACAGTGGATTGAGTTCATTTCTTTTAGATACTTATTCTTTAAAGGTCATATAAAGGTGTAAAATACTCTATATAGTTTCCTTGAATCTCTTAACATTTAAATTTTATCCCATTACCTTGATCTTTAATCAATACTAGTATCTTTAAGATTCCCAATCACTCACTGTCTTCCTACTGGACTGAGATAGAAAAAAAACTCCTTGTCCCATGCTTGTAGGTGTTGATTGATCATGAATTATGACTTGAACCAATGTTTAAAGTACTTATTGATACCTCCCCCTTAATTCCACAAGATTTTAGATTCATCAATTAACCTTAAGTGTCATTAGCAACATTAATAATACTAACTTCATCTCACTGCCTGTCTCAGTCTATAAATGCTTGTAGGTGGTGATTTAGGGACATCCTTTTGAGACTATGAACACAATCTAAACCATCTACACAAAAAGAGACCCTTTTTCAAGCTTGAAACTCCATTTTTGCTATAGGTTGTCATGGCTTCAAATGAACTTTGATGATGATGCTCAGAGGTTGTCTTAGAGTTTGAGAAACCATATAACACCTACCCATATCTATACTTACCTTACACGGGGATAAATTCCACTCAAATCATCAAGATGATAAGAAAACTCACTATCTTACTTGCCTAGCTATGAGTGCCAATTCCCAGGCCTATGTACAGATAGGGGATAGGATTAGAGGGTATTACATCCAAATATATCTTCCCTCATAAAAAATTTACATAGGAGTGTCTTTTGAATCACTTGGAATTGTATCCCCCTCTTTGTCATAGTTTAGAGTTATCACAATGAAGGGAAAGGCTCTTTTTTGATCATCATCCTGTAGATTTCATTGTTAAGATTCAATGGTTTTTGGGTACTTTTGGAGTTCTAGAATGTTACCTTATCCCAGCCTTTTTCTTCTCAAAGTTGGCATAGACATTGCCAATAAATAGGGACATAAGGTGAGTGTATGAGGATACTTTAAAACCATAAAATCCTTATTATGTGAAAACAACAAATACACTTAGGAGCTCTGTTTTCTCAGTCTAGCGAAAAGTTCAACTTAGTCCTTATCTTTCAATATGAATTCTAACTTTTATCTCATCAATTGTATTCCTTCACAAGGATTTATCATGCCATTTCATCATGTTAAGATATAATAAATGTCTCTTAAGTGTCTCAAATTCATAAGTAACCCTCATCCTCTCTATTCAGGCCACCTGTAGGTGGTGTTCAGTTGTGGCAGGTAGTGGATACAAGGGTGGTAAAGGGCATTGTCATGATCATCTTCACCAAGTGTGAATCAAATAAAAACCCTAAAGTTCACTCCAAATATCTCTCAGGCTTGAAAACATTATGAAGCTTGTTATTTGAACATGATGCTATCATGGAGACCCCTGACTGACTACTTCCCTTTGAATATGTAGACAATTAATGAAAAAGTAGACTAGGTGCATGATTTAGGCCTCATGGTCTCTTCCTTGATCATTAAATGCATTTTCATACTTAAAAACACCTAAGACACATTCAAATCCTTCACACTAACATGCAAATCCTTCATTTAGGGCACTTGTAGGTGCATACTTCTGAGTAAAGGTAGTAAACATAGTCTAGAGCAAGAACAAGCCTAGAAAAGGCTTTTCTAGGCATTTGATGACTTCCAAACTTAAAAAGGATCATGTAAAACCTATGGAGAGGCATTTTCTAACCTTGAGGAACACCTGAAACAAACACATCCATCAAACCAAAGTAAGAGAATCTAGAACAAATGCAAATAGTGACCCCTCATGGATGTAATCTCATAAAAGGTTGCCTAGAGTGTAAGTGATTGTTCATGAAGGAGGAGCCAAAAATTTGATATTTCTTGTTATGTACATAAAGTGTATTTGTATTAATATCCACCTGTAGAAACATTCTTCCTAACTCCACTTGTACGGCCCATAATAAATGCTTAAACTTGCTCTTCTTTAGCTTACCAAGTGAAAATGAAGGAAAATGAGTTAGAAATGAAAATTTTAATGAAATATCTACAATACAAGCATGTAAATGACCTGTGGGGAGATGAAGAGTCACACCACCACATTTTTAGCTGCAAGGGAACTTGAGAAGTCCGTACAAGTGTTAGAAATGGCCTATTTTTAAGGGAAACTATCATTTCCTACATATATCTGACTTGTAACTACCACATAATTGTTCCTAACATCATTTTACCTTCTCCACATTCTCATCCACCTTGGTGACAAATATTTTAACTTGAAAGTCCTTAAAAGTCAATAAGCTAGAAAAATAGCCAAATGACCCCCTTTTGCATATGAAACTTATAAAATGGCCATTTTATGAATTGTAAACACATTGAAACCTATAAAATATATTTTTAGAACATTTAAAAAATAAATTTATCCTTTGACTCAGTTTTACCATGGTTGACCAATGTTGAGTTTTGTTGACTAGGTCAGTACAATCAGGATAGACTTCAATAGGAACTAAGGGAAGGGAAAGTGAGATATGTAGGACAATAGGAGAACCCATAAGACATATGAAACTTTACTCAAAAGTTTAAAATAGTATGGTTTCACCCATATTTTACTTGGGGTCAATTTGTTCAACAATAACCATATAAACTGTGAATGTATCATGTAGTATATAAGATAAACATGTCTAGGTAGATATATCATTAAAGCATGCAAAATGTGATCACATCGAGGCATAAGATGCATGATATATACCATTAAAACATATATAAAGTAATGATATAAGCTAAAAAATTAATAAATCACACACATAAGAGAACTCAACAACAAATCAAAATACAATGGTCTAAGGAGACCAAAAACAAGGGGCATGTGCAAATACTGCACAATTGAAGGGACATAACTTAGTCAAATGTACAGAAAATCAAGCATGAATTATCAATGTAAAAGATGAAAATAAAGGCACAAGGACTGAAAATAATAGAGCATATTCAAATTCTCAAACAAGCAAGACAATATCAAGGTAAAACACTCAAAGAGGTGCATAAATGAAAGCATAAACAACCAACATAAACAAAGCATACTAGCCCATGGATCATACGTGTTAGATTTTTTTTATGTATATAGCATATCAAGTACACTAAAAAAGATATAAGCATGGATAAAGGCATCTACAAGTACATAACTCAAACATGATAATGTAAAGTTATCATAAAATAATATAACTTGGATGCATCATGATAGAGTGAATGCTCCCAATGTCCACATGACATGAGTAGAGCGAAAGCCCAACATAAAAAAATTACTAAATCATGTATATACATATACATGTATCAGACTCAAAATATACATGAAAAACATGTGCATATATAAATAATGATACACTATCCATTAAAATGGAACTAATAACATAGATGCTAAGGAGCTAATAAAACATACAAATGTTAATTTTTTTTTGGATTTTAGATTTCTTTTATTTTTTTGGTATTTTTAAAATATTTGACATGAAAGAACTATCCTATGAACTCATATAATGGATGCTCATAGGTATCTCCCCTCTCAAAATCTGACATATCATAATCTGAATATTTGTTGATCTCATCATCATCACCATGATGTGGTTATTTGGAAATGTATAAATCTATAATAAGTTTCTCTTCTTGACTTATTTATTTGTAGGATCAATATTACCATCATTTGGTATGTGAACCAATTTTAATTTTTGACAAAATTAAATATCTTGTTTACTTGAATCTATTTTAGCTTCCATTTCATATAACCAAAATCTACCCAATGTAAATGAATGTAATGAGGTATGAGGTAAGATCCATACTTTTGTAAGGAAAAAACGAAGCCCAAAAGCAATAGGAATGATAAAGAAACCCAATGAATATTTCCATTCCACCTATCATATTATTATTTCACACGGTACCCAAGTTGTGATAAATGTCTTTCATTGTAATAGTTTTCAGATTTTGTAGTATTTATGTGGTTATGCCAAAAATAAACACCACCATGAATAATGCAATTGTTAAATTTGGTGGCCTGGATGTTTTTTGGTTTGTTGAAATAGAGGACTCTATGTAGGATGTGAGCCTTGGATTGGTTCCATATTGAGTGAATTTTGTAAATCTCCCATATAAAGGTTAGGAACACCACATTTGTATTCATAATGTTCATTTGGTAATTCATTTCCTTCCTTTGTGTGATGGATAAAACTTTGGTATTTATAAGGGAATATGTTAAGTTCCTTTGGATGAATAAGTATGAATGAAGAATATATATGAAAATCCACATATAAATAGACAAATAACTCATATTGTTTATGCAATGCTCTTTCTTTTAATAGAGAAATAAGGCCTATAATAAAAATGAATTGCAATTCCAAATTTGAAGGTCTAAATGCTAGCTCATATGATGTAATTTTGAATCAAATGGTATAGTCTTGAAGGGATTCACGTTATTTGAAATTGTGAAAATGTTATAATGTAAGTTTTGACACCTTATGGATATTGAAATCCATGAATAATGCATCTTCCAATTGTGAAAAGTGCAAGCAAATAAGGTTACCATAGAGCTAGGCCATCTTCAGGACCTTCTCACTCATTGGGGAGATTCTCCTTGTGCTATGGAATGAATTCCTCCATCTTTTCCCAGGGATAAAATAATTTATGGAATAATTTCTAGTCCTCCTCCTCATGGTGGTAATTGATGCAACTAGTCTCAACACTGCTCTCACTATGGCAATTCGTATCAGTGCATGTCCCCTCCTAGACAATAGTGAGGGTGGAAACCCATACTTCATTCCCATAATGGGAAATATGGTTGGGGTGATCCTCATCCTCCTCTAAATATAGATGATTAGGGGTGCCACCTAGAGGTTGTAAAGACATGATGTATAAGTTCCCCAGACTCTCTCTAGCCATTTCTCCTACTTGACCACAAGAAGATGACAAGGACACTGCTCAGGCTTCTAGTTGGGAGCCAATTCTAGATGGTAATGACTTGCTTAACTTAGGTTGGGGTCTAAATGATATGGATCCTTCACCTTCTGGCCTTGCTTTAGTAGCTTAATTTTTTTTGTTATGATGTTATGATGACTCATTCCTAGGCAGGGCCTAGTGTTGTTTTTTATTTCTGTTGTTTCCTATTCCTAGGCTTGGCCTAGTTTGAATTTGAGGTGTGCTTCCATACTGCTTGATTTTTTTGTGAATTATTTGTATATTATATATATATATATATATATTAAAAATAAAGTGGTTAAGGAACCCTTTAGTAGGTTATATAACCAATTATGAGCTTCATAAAAAATGCTCATATAGAATACCTTTATTAATAATTTTTCATGTTTTGACCATTGACCAAAAGAATGTACATAGTTAATCATGTGGTCAAATAGATCTTCATGACATAAAAATATAGGTAAATTTGGTAATTCAAAACTATGTGGATAAGGATATTCAAGTATACATTGTGCAAGAGGTTGATTGTTGAATGATGTAACATTTGCATTAGTATTATGGAAAACCATATCATTTGAAGTATATAAACCTAGTTTTGAAGATCCCCAATAGTGTTCATAATATAAATAATATAATCCATGGGAATGGTGGTGCTTGGCATAGGTGTTATCATTGATTCTAATCCACCACCTCTCTTGAATCTAGGCATATGAGTATCATCATCCTCATGGATAACAAGTGCAAGTTTTGAATCATTGAATTTAGGATAATTTGGTAATGGTATTGGATATCTGAATTGTGGTACCATTGGTATATCATTTGAATATCTTAGAACATTTGAAGAACTTGGTTCATCCACCATTGGCAGGGACAGAGAAATTGGAACTTGAGAAAGTTTTGGTAAAGGTAACTCTTTTGGTATGGTACAAACTTTTGGTATGAATTAATATTTGGAAAGATAAATATCCTTTGGTTGATATTGGTAAGAGTTATGTATTTTTAACATTAGGATCCTTTGACACTTAGTATTGTAATGTTTCTTTTTTCTTGGTGATTTAATGTTACTTGGTAAGGATTACATGATGTATTGATTAACCTTGAAATTTTTTACAATATCAAAGGAAGGTAGAAGATAATCATCACCCTTGATAAGGGGGATATTGTTTTGAAATGTGGATATGGTAAGGGTTTGACTTGATACACTTGAAGAAATATCCCCCTTATGACTAGTTTTAAAATCCTTCATGATATCCTTATGGATTTGGCAAAAGCTATCATGATCAAACGAAGGAACATTTTTACCATGCGAGACCAATTTTGGTGTATAAGCTAAAGGTGAAACTTTTTTTATCTTTCTTAAATTGAATCAAATCATTTCTTAAATGATAGGAAAATAAACCTAATTAGAAGGATGGTAGCTACCACCATTCAAATATTTGAGATTATAGGATTTAATACTTGAAATAATACAAGTGTAATCAATTTTTACCCCTTCATTGATATAAAGATGGATAGATTCATTATCATAGTCATTAAAGTAATCAATATCATTTATTATGAGAGAGAGATAAAGAATACAAGGATTATGATAAAGCAGATAAACATCTAAAATATAATGTTTATACAATAATGATGCTCAAATATCGAGTTCACCAAATATTTATTCCTAATTTGGAAGTGGGGTTAGGGTTAAGAATATAAAAATGAATAAGCATAAGGGTGATAAACAAGTATATAGCATGCCAATTAATTACAAACTCATATAACCAATATTTTGAATTTAAATATTGAGATATGCTAAAAATAGTAAGTAAAACCAATGGTTGATATTAAAATAAATTGAAACTAATGGTATTTAGGTTTAATATAGTGCACATGTAGATATAATGTAGAATAGGTTGGAAATAAACTAGATCTAGATTCTGGATCAATTTTTAAATTTTATAAATTTAACCTTTGTGACCTCGAACACTTGCATCAACCTGAGACGGTTTTATCTGAATTAGATATAGGTGTCCAGTATGGAATACCTACTAGATATAGATGTTACCACCTGGAATGTTTTGGGTTCTGTGTCACCTTTGCTTTGGTGTATTCAAATTTGGCTCATAGAATTTCACTCTTTTTAAATCATCAAAACCCTAGCTCTTCATCTTCATAGTGACCTTAGGAAAAATAGGTTACTGGGCTCAAAGTGTTGAGCTAACCCCTAATACCCTCTATTAATGGGTGTTACTTACATAGACACTACTATGAATAGGGGTTTATATTGATGTAATTATGTCCTAATGTATTGGCTTGTGTGTGTACAAGGGTGCAATACGTGGAAAGCGAGTACAATAATGACCTAACTTATAACTTGGAAAATGTGACTCATGGCATGGTCTTTTAGTACTTTCGACCTATTTATGTGATATACATATGATTTATAAGGAAATAGGAGAAAATAGGTAATATTTTATTATTTGTATGGTTGATTGAATGCTTTTGCTACTTTTTCTTGTGAGAGGTATAAAGTTGATAAGCAAGGAATTAATGAGGATTAATAATGTATTTATACTAATTCTTTGAGAAATATCTTGCAATAAAGCACTTAGGCCAACCATATGGATACATTACAATTGAAAATTAGATGGCTTCAAGGCATTGGATATCTACGTTTTAGCAAGACACTTGCAATGAAATAGGTGTTTGGCTAGGATGCAAGTGTTTGGGAAGCAGGAAAATAGGTATAGGTCCAAAAATTACATAGATAGCTAATAAGCAAGTTTACAAAATTTTGGGAAAGATAGAAGTCTTGGGTCATTATAATAACATTGGTTATACTAAGAAATAAGTAATGATCATAGATAGATATCAGATGCAATCCTTTTAGTAATAGGCAAAGGTCTAAAATTGAGAGGAACTACCAAGATTCATATTTTTCAAGTGTACAAGATTAAGGTGCTATATGATTCAAAAATAATGTCTAAAAATATTTATCACAAAAGAAGACATATCTATTGACCTTGATAGATAAAGTGTTATTTCTAAAATTACATTCCCAAATAACAACAAAAAGTTAAGATAATTTTTTTGGAAAAATCAACTTCATAAGAAAATTTATTTCCAATTTTTTTGAAATAGTGAGACCTATTAATGATTTGTTGAAATATGATGCAAAGATAAAGTGGAATTATCAAGTGAATAATACTTTATAATAATTCAAATATGCCATCATGAAATATCCAATATTGATTAGTCCAGATTTCACAAAAGACTTCTATCTTTATTTGTTTTCTTTAGATCATATAATAATGACTGTGTTGACATAAATGACTGATTTAAGAGAACATATGATTAACTTTATGAGTACCAATTTAAAGGATGTAAAAATCAGTATTCTATATTATAAAAATAATCTTAAGCTTTTTTTAAATCATCAAGAAGTATAGACACTACATACTCCAAAATATAGTGTAGGTTGTTATACTCGATTCATAAGTGAAGCTAATAGTTGGAAAAAATTAATTTGGAGAATGAAGAGGAAAATAGATATCTAAACTACATGAATAAAATATTGAAGGTAAGCCAACCAAAATGGTAATAATATAAGGTATTACTTAGATCATCACCAATATAGATCCACCAATCACTGTTATGTAGGTAGACCAAACATAAACAAATCAATAATAATTGTATGCCCATATTATTCACTTCCTATTATATGGAAATTATCCTAAAGAGTTGAAAAAGGTGATGAAAAGAGATCTAAGGCTCAAGGCAGGTCACTACATGCCTAATAAAGGAATGTTATATTGAAATAATTAAGAAGGAATTTATTGTCATCAAAATGGAGACCCACCTTTCATTTGCATAAATGTATCCTCAAGGAAAAATTTAATTACATACTTGTAAGATATGAACTTAATAATTTGGAATTAATTAGCTTAGAAAAGGTTTATAGTTCAATTTATTTGTCAAATATTTCATATGTTAAGACTTTTGAAAATGTTCTTTGTGTCATATATGTGTTTTTTAATAACAATTAACAATGTTTCCAAGTGTGAAGGAATAGGCCTATGCACATCCTATCCAAGTCTTTCCAACACTACATAGTTTTTTATGGATTTTTATGGCATCTCATAGCCTTGGTGGCATATTAGAGCCTTGGTATCATATTAGAGCCTTGTCATTAGTCCCCTTAACCATGACATTAATGCCACCTTATATTATATAGACTGATGAACACATAATAACATTATAACATCAACATTGCAGGATGTAAAACCAAAAAAGGCACAAGGTGACAAAGGGGATTAATGGTTTGTGATGGGACTTATAGTAGATCCTATCCAAATCATCATGCATCTTAGTGGTTCCATCAAGGAGTAAGATTATATCTAGATCTCTGATCCCCATGTTCTCTTCTATCAATCTGAGACGTGATTATGATTGTAACCATATTTACCATAGGAGCAATGAGCAAGTAGGTCCTTGGGTCTATATATATTTATTTTGGAATAATTTGTAAGGGTTGATGCTATGCCCTTAACCTATGGTGTGTTTAGGAATATGTGGGGCTAATTTATGTCTTACATACCTCTTATATTATCTTGTCGCATCTCTCTATGTTCTTAGTAAGGTCACCCTATGGAATAACCATGGCTAAATGGAGTATATATAGGAGGTAGTGGTTAGTTATTTGATCATCATCTTGTGAATTATGATCTTATTGCATTGATGGAAGTTTCTCTTTCTATGTGTCTCAGTGATATTTATTAATAATTCTACTCTTTTATCATTTTATTATGGATCTACATATTCTACTCTAATTTATGAAATATAATATTCTATTATGTGAACATATAATTAATTTCATTAAAAGTGGTTTCAAAGATTTAGTTTGGGTAAGTTTCTACAATGTTTTTTTGGATCTAGTGTTTTGGGTCTCCTACGAGTGGAAGGATTAAAAAAAAAAACTTGTGATCAAGGAATAATTTAATTATTTCATTATTATAGTATTATTCGAAGCACATTTTTGAAAAAAATATTTAAAAAACTTTTGAATTTTTTTCACCCTTATGAAAATTAATAGTCATTGGATTCATATTAGTGATACAATCACAATGGATTAATCTATCATTACAATTTTCAAGCTAAAAATTTTCACCCTTGTTCACATTATAAGTCATTGAATTCATCTTGGTGAGATGATTATAATGGTATAATCTATCACTACAATTTTTTCATGGCTGAAACCCTCTATCCTAGGTTTTTGCATGGCTAGTCCTAACATTCATCGATGCAATAGGGAAATAAAATAAAATAATTCCTCACAAATATGACATGGAGTCCAACACTTTTGATCCATTTTTTTTAGGAGGGTCACCAACTTTAGTTATATTTTCAAAGCATGATGCAAAAAGATGATCTTAATGCAGTCAAATTGGACATTATTGGGGTAAGAGGGGACCTAAATCTTTTTAAGGATAAATTGACACTTATAAGTGGGAATTTATCCAATCTCAAATCTCATCCTTTACAAAATAATCCTCCACCACTCTAGCTCAGTTTTTCCCATTCAAAAAATCACTTCTCCAATCTTGGTTTGAAGCAGTTGTTGCTGAAAGTGGACTTGTGAAAGTTTTATGGTAAGGATATACTCACTTGGATAAATAAAATAGAAAATTTATTTGATCTATATCAAAATCCATGTGTGTAAAAAGTGGGCATGGACTCTTTATATCTGGAACATGTGCAGTTCATTTGGTATAGATAGTTGTGTTCTCAAAATAAAAAGAAGGGACTTTAAGTTTCTTGGTCTACATTTTGAGGAGTTATATATCCACTATCGACACAATGTCTTAGAAAATTAATTTAGTCAACTACAAAATATATAAAAAATAGGGACTGTGAAGGATTATATTCATCAATTCTAGAATCTTTCTTTACGTGTGGATGACATCACTAAGGCAAATTTGACTGACATGTTTTTGGGTAGTCTAAAAGATAGTATCCAAATGGAGATTCACATGTTTATTCAAATTTAGTATATGAAGCCATACCAATTATATGCATGGTAGAGGAAAAATATATGGTCAAATGAAGACCTTTCACTAATGTCCACGAATACAATTTCCCAACCCCATTATTTCCCTAACCCATAAGATTGAACCCTTGGCAAATTGAAGAGAATCATGCAAAAGGGTTAAGTTTTGGTTGTAATAAAAAATGGAGAAAAGGACATAGATGTGTTGAAAATAAGCTATTTTAAATTGAATATGCCAATGAGGATGAATAAGATGATGAGGCCTTAGGTGTAGGTCTGGAAGAACCTAAGGCTGAATCTAAAGATTCTCAACATACTATTTCTTGTAATGCACTTTCAGAGATTAGTACTCAAAATCTTAAGGTAGTATGTTTCCTTAAGAAACATAAGATAACTATGTTTACTAACTCTAAGAGTACACACAACTTCATCAACAATAAGTTGGATACTCATTTGAATTGTTTCATTTACTAGGCTCCATAATTTTAGGTCATGATTGTAGATGGTGCTATAATTAATTATTCTAGAAAATTCCATAGTATTAAGCTTGCAATGGGAGACTACTTATTATATTATTCTATGTTTGCTAATCCCATGGGTAGGGCTAGCATTATTTTTTAAATGCAATGAATAACCACTTTGGGCACAATTCAGATGAATTTCTAAGATCTATTCATGCTCTTTCATTCATAAGGTAGCAAATTTGAAGTACATGGTTTATGGGTTAAATCTCTATAATTAGTTAATTCTCACTAGATGATGAAGATGCTCAAAAAATGTGTTGAAGGATTTATTGCATGATTTTTTCTATAAAAGTTCAGCCAACCAAGGAGTCTACCCATCTTGATTTACAATTTGTGTTGGATGACCAATATATTATTTTTGGTGCCATGCAAAAATTACTTCCACCAATTAGAGCACATAATCATGCCATTAGACTAATTCTAGGTAGTACAACACCCAAAATCATCCCCTACATGCATCCTTATTCCTAGAAGAGTGAAATTTAAAATATGGTACAAGAGATGGTGGAGGCAAGAATTATCAGACATAGACAAAGCAAATATTCCTCCCCACTAGTCATGGTGTGTAAGAATGATGACACTTAGAAGATGTGCCCAAACTATAGAGAACTCAAAAGTACATCATAAAAGATAAGTTTTATATTCTAGTAATTGATGATTTTATAGATTAATTGCATGACATTATTCATTTTACCAAATTAGATCTTCCTTTTGGATATCATAATATTCAAATCTGTAAAGAAGACATACCTAAAAAAAACTTTCTAAACTCATGAAGGCCATTATGAGTTTATGGTAATTCCTTCTATCTCACAAATGCACTATCTACATTTTAGAGTTTGATGAATAATGATTTTAGGTCAATTTTGAGAAATTTTGTGTTGGTATTTTTTGATGACATTCTCATTTATAATAAAAAATGGGAAGACCATTTGAAGCATGTGAAATAAATACTTTTGGTTCTGGAACAACATCATCTTTATGCCAAACCTTCAAAATGTGTTTTTGGTATCAAAGAGGTGGAGTACTTGAGTCATATTATTTCACATTAAGGTGTGAAAATTGATCCTAAAAATATCCAAGAAATGATGGAGTGGCAAGTGCCTAGGACCCTCAAGAACCTTCGAGGATTTTTGGGGCTAATAGATTACTATCACAGGTTTGTCAAAATTATGGTAGCATCACAACCCCACTCACATCATTATTGAGGAAAGACTCCTAATAGATTGAAACAAATACTAAATCATTCAATCAACTAAAATATGGCTATGTGTAACACTCCAATTTTATCTACCCTTGGCGTTTATAATTTTTTTTGGTGAATGTTATGTATCAGGATATGACATGGGGGTCGTACTCATGTAATAATACATACCACTTTCATTTTAAAGTCATAAAATAAAGGTAAAAAATAGGTTCAAGATAAAATATGAGAAAAATATGATGTCTATTATGCATATAGTGAAGCATTGGAGGCCTTAATTGATGGGTTAACATTTTTAGGTAAATACTGGTCATGATAGTCTCAAATATTTTTTGGAACAATGATTGTCATAAAAAGAATAAAATAAATGAGTGACTAAAATGTTAGGATATGATTTTTAAATAGTATATAAGAAAATAAAAGATAATGTGGTGGTAGATGCACTATCCACGAGGGATGAATCAGTTGAGGTATTACTATGGGTGATGACCATTTGGTAGACAAATTGGCTAGAGGAAGCAATATTAGAATGGGAGAATGATAGGGATACCTAGGATTTGATTTAGAATATTTAGTTTGGTTTTATGGGGTTTTAAAAATTTGATTGGAATGGGAATGCATTTTGGTATAAAGATTGATTATACCTTGGTAAGCATTCTCTTCTCAAACATAAAAATCCTTCAAAAACTTCATTCATCTCCAATAGGAGGTCAATCAAGATTTTTAAAAACATGTCATAAAATCAAGCAAGATTTATTTTGGGAAGGACTCAAGGGGAATGTTCATAGATATGTGGCTGAATGCATGGTATGTCAATAGAACAAAGGTGAAAACCATTAAGATCCCAGGTCTTTTATAGCCTTTATCCATCCCTAGCTAGAGGTGGGAGGAGGTTTCAATGGATTTCATTACTAGGTTACCGCAATTTGAGGGTAATTTTTTTATTATGGTAATGGTGGATTGACTAACCAAGTATGCTTATTTTTGTTCCTTATCACAACCATTTTTTCTAGTATAATATCTTATGATTTTCTCAATACAATTCAAAAATTACATGGTACTCTAAAGATCATTGTAAGTGACCAAGATCCCATATTTAATAGTAATTTTTGAACTAATTATTTGCATGTTTGGGCACCAAGATGGATCATATATCTTCTTATCATCCTCAATCTAATGTATGAATAAATGTAGTCAACAAATTTCTAGAAGGGTGTCTTCATTATTTTGTTTCGATTGGTGATATAACACTTATTTGCACACTTGTTCCAAAATGTCTCCCTTTATGGAATTGTATTGGTATCACCCCCATCTATCAATTCAACCTTGAAGGTGCATCCTAAGGTTCTATCTATTGAGAAACACATTTTACATTAATAGGAGGTACTCACTAGTTTGCAAGAAAATTTAGCAATGACACATAATAAAATGAAACAAGTAGATCAACACCGTAGTGAGTGGAATTTTTACATAGGTGATTGGGTCTTTGTGTATTTACATCCATATAATCATATGTATCTGAATAAAATAAAGGATAACAATCTATCCCCTATGTATTATGGTCCTTATTAGATCTTACAAAACATTGGTAGTGTGGCCTATAAGTTATAATTTCCCATGTCCACTCGCATACATTTGGTATTCCATATCTCTTACCTAAATAAGGTAATTAGACATAGAATTTACACTTAGACTGAGTTAACTAAATTAGATGAATAAGGCTGAGTCATTCTAGATCTTAAACGATGCTTTGCATGCACATTAACCTTGATTACTTGCATTAAAACTATTTTTTGATATCTGTCAAATCCATATATGTTATATCTGAAAATGCATAAATTTCAATAAAAGATTGAAATTTGAATATCAATATATCAAGGTATCAACATATATTCTGATGAAACAATAGAAAACATTTTTCACAAAATTTAAGAAAAAAAACTCTATTTGAAGTCAACTATTCACCAAAAGTGTAGACTGACAAATGTCAAATATAACAAACTCAGCTTCCACACATTTACTCAAAACAAAACTAATGAACCCATCCAAGAGACTGGTATCTAGCAAATATTGCCACTTTGATAACAAAATATTCATATTATCCTCTCAACTGACTGATAATCAAAATGAAATTGTATGTATGACATTTATCAAACTAAAAATCAACAGAAGATTTACAAATTTGTCCATCAAAATAACCAGGCTCAGTCAACAATTTATTCAAAAAACACAAAATTTATCTATAATATAGAAACTAGATATCTCGAACAAAAACATATTCTATATTATAACTTAACCTTTTCCTGTAATAATTATTTTTTCTTAAAAAAAAGGTTGCATGCAATAAAAATGAAACAATCACCTAATTTATGAGTATATTATCACTTTCAAAACAACTTATGAATCATTTTCAATTATAACAGGTAGAAATCAATATTATTTCAAAACCGACACCTATTTAAAATCCAAATTGACATGAAATATCCATTTCTACCAGCCATTAAATATTTTGAATCATATTGGAAAATAAAAACAAGAATTTGTGTCTTTACCCAATATCAAAAACTATCAACAAATGGTCTAATATATATGATCCAAACTATAACAACATTATTTTATACTTATTCTCTAAAATCATAAAATTGATAATGCTCCCTGCATGACTCTAAAACCATTTCTTCAAACAAATAAAAATAATACACAGTCAAATTCTATACTCATCTCAAATAAATCCTTCTAACAAATGCATTTCATGTTCAAAATTCCATAACTTATATTGCAACTCTCATGGTTGGTTAAAATACACATACATAGTTCATCAAACAACATTGAATAAATTTATCATGTAAATCCATAAATTTATAAATCAAATGACACATGATTTGATTTGCTAACCTTGACTACAAGTTTTCCTTATTTTTACAAACTTTTTCCTCACTTCTAGAATGCGAATTTCACTCGAAGATTAAAAAAATGATGGTTAGAGGAATGAAAATCACCTTTAATATGGATTAGGGTCACCAATAACTATCCTAATTATGTGTTTCATTTTAATTAGCTACCAACTCTATCAATATCTATCATTGGATCTATCAAATTCTTTAGAATATCTGCCAACTTATCCAGCACTAATCTTATTTCTAACATTCTTACTAAAAACCTTCATTTGATATATGTACATCATATTCAATGTGATAAAATTTGGTATGTGCTAACTTTTGGCCATTTTTTGGCCCACATATCAAAGTTTGCCTAAGTATGAAAAAGGGAGTTTTCAGGCAAGAAAATGTTAAGTCTTTGGGAGGACTTCAAGTTCTTCAGTGGTGATAACTTTGAGTTTTATGAAGGCACATTGAAAATCAGGTTTCCAACAATGCTTAGCTTCTAAATGTTTTATAAGTAGAAGTAATTTGGATTTATAAACATGAATTACTCATAGACAGTGTATTTCAGGTTCCCCAAGGGGCACTACTTGATTACTTCATAAGTTGTGAGTAGTTAGAAGCTCGAAATAAGTAAAGGGGCTTGCCAAACCTGATTTGGCCTTGAAAAGTGTGCTTCTTGGGTTCTTAAAGGGATGATTATTTTTCAAAAACCTGAAGGGGATTTTTAGGGTAGAAGGGACTCAACTTTTCTTAAAGAACACTTCAATTTTTTTGAAGGGCTTTTTCTTCTCCAAGTGGATAGTTGCAATTTTCCTGAAGGGTATGTTACCCTTTGGAGGGACCATTTCAAAATTCCTAAAGGGTATCTTTCCCTTTGGGAGGATCATTCATGAGAATCTGAAGGGACACACAGAAAGCCCAAAGGGTCTCTTACCCTTTGAAAAAGTCCATTGTGAAAATATTAAAGGGTAATTTCAAAGACAAACATGGACAAAAAGTCCAAAGGAATTCCTTTGAATAAATTAGCCAAAGAAATTCCTTCGAGAGATTTTCTCAAAATAAATAAGTTGAAAGAGAAACCTGAAACCAAGTGTCCAAAGGAAATGACATGACAATAGACATCAAAATCAGGGTAACCAATTGGCCATTAGAAGTAATCAATTTTGAAAAGCCTAAATTCTTAGGGCTTGGGAAAAAACAAAGTGAAAAGACTTCAAGATGGACAAGCCTAAAGTAAGTAGACTTAAAGAACCTGAATTACTCTGCATAAAGTAAATCAGGTTTCTCCAAGTACTCTACTTGAAATTCTATATAAGTGAAGGATATGGGAAAGTCAAAAGTTGGGGAGTTTGAAGAAATCAAATTACTCTGCATGGATTAAATCAAGATTCTCGAAGGGCTTGACTTAAACTTGGTCCAGCAATGCAAGAATCATGATGTAACAAATGGAAGGCTATCACGTGGCATAACTAAAGTAGAAAAGGCCAATCGGTAAAGGACAAGTGGCTTAAGGATGTTTAATAAACATGAGAGAGTTTGAACAATTGGTAGCTGAAAGTTATGAAGGCTCTCATCCACCATGGTTCATTTCCCATAATTGCCATTCGATGCTTAAATGCATCACGCCAAGAAGAAACATTCTAGCTACTCACAACATGACTTTTCAAATGTGCCAAAGAAAATATTAAAGATGGGGGGGGGCTCAAGAGTATTGGATGGTGATATATAATGGTGAATTTATAAACATCAAGGACAATAGGAGGTGCCAACCATCCGTGACTTATTTTTCCCCCTTTTTCTTTATAAATAGAGGCCTTGGAGCCTAGAAATGTATCCCCAGACTGGTGATAAAATCACTCTACAAAAATCATTGTGTAATGGACCTTTGAAGTAATAAAGATTATTTTTACCTATCTCTTTATCTAAAAATTGCATTGAGTTAGCTTGTGCATTAATAAAAATGTGAAGAAGCATCCTTCCAACCTTGTTGCCCTTTTTTATTGCTTATTTTCATGTGCTTTCTAGTTAATTATAGGTCTGAACTCATGCTTTTTGGCCATTAATGGATGCTTGGTGTGAATTTTGAAATTCCTCTTTATGTCATGTGTGGTTTTGTAAGCCTATTTTAAGAAATACTTATGCAAGTTAGATGATTAGGAGGTTATGTAAGCCAACTTGTCTTATGCTGAATTAGTGTCTTTCCCAGGCCAGGTGGATCACTTACTTTCGGTGCATCACCTCCCTTAGATTAGTTTTCTTTTCAAGTAATCTCTCTCCCCCTTTTATTTGACCATTATTAGAGTTTAGCGTAGAAACCTAAAGAGATAAAGTGAAGCACCTAAGGAACTATCCTCATGGAAAATTCTAGAGGTTTAACCTTGCCATAGGACACCCACATCCTGAGGTTATTCTCATGCTTATAGTTAGAAGTGAGAGAGCCTGAAGAACTATCTCACAAGGGTAAAATTCCTTTCTATAATAGTTCTAGCATGCCTAATGGGACAACTACCATTTCACTTCTATTTTTATGGAAAATTTGGTCAAATTTGATGTTGTTTTGATCATTTTTTAGTAGTGGTAGATTTCATCCTTCAGCATCTGGTGACTCCAAAGAACACCCAATTATCTGGTGGTAGAACAGTAGATATCTTTAATACCAAAGGTGACTACAATATTTACTTCTATAGGTATTCATTTTGAATTTATTGAATTACCTTTAAACTTAATAATAAGGTTAAGGTTCACCTATACTCACCTTTATGTAAGAAGCTATCCTCCTAAACTAGTCATAAAGTATACCTACACAAAAAGATCTTTATTAGCTTCTCTTCCACAAAGAGATTTTGTGGGTTCCAATTTCCAAAGACCTTTGAACTTACCATAGTAAAATCCTATGCTAGTATTAACCCTCAAAAGTGACCCTTATTACATAGAAGACCAAGCTATAACTCCTACTAAACACATAATAGACATAGCCAACTTCTGCAACATTCACAATATCATAGTGGAGAATGTGGTTGTTAGGATATTGGTTGTATCCTTCAAAGGAAAGGAATTTGATTGGTATAGGGGCCTAGCTCCTAATTTTATCCATTCATGGGATGAGCTGGGAACAACCCTGTGTAAAAGGTTTGCATATAAAAGTGATCATCTTCACTGGCAGAGTAACTGACCACAATTAAGAGAGTTCCTCATGAGGTCATACGAGACTTCAATACGAGATTTTAGAAGGCATGGAATAAAATTCTAGTAACTATTAGACCATCTTTAAACTTTGCCTTCTTGTATTACTTAAAGGCTCTCAACAATGACATAGCTGTAATGATGCAATCTATGGGAGGAGACATACTGCTAGATGCATATGAAGTGGCTATCAAGGTAGAAAATTGCCTAGTTCAAGCTGACAAGCTTAGTCCTAGACCTCCAATGCCTCCTTTTCTAGAGATCAGACCACCCCTTGAAGTCATTCCTCCACTTGATGTTATACTTATAATGCCAATAATTGATATTGTACCTTCACCTAAGCAAGAGAAGGCCTCTACTAATGGATCAAATGACTCCCAAGAGTAGAAGAATTACTTGGAGTTGAAGAGCATGATCCAATCCTTGGGAAATGATGTGGTCAATGTCAAGAGGCAAGATTACAATAAGCCTTATCAAGCTTCATATCAGCCTCAACAACAACCTTATCAAGCAAATAGGCCACCCTACAAAGGAGGTTTCCAAAGATAGGGGCAACCTAACCATGCTAGATAGCCTAATTACAATATGAATGCTGTAGGCCCATCCAAATCCTTAGTCCCAGTTCAGAATAATGTGGCTCAAGAAGCTGAAGGGAAAATTCCATGGAATCAGTCTTTTGGGAAATCCATTATCTCAAATAATGCCTCCAATCATGCATTTAATGATTAATGACAACAAGTTGTTGCTTATGGATACAACCAGTGTCTTATGGCCTAAAGATGGAGGTACCCACAATGATGAGACAAGAATAGCTTCCATAAGAGAAAGGTTCAAATCAAGGATTAAACCAACTAGAAGCCTCAATGGTCATTAGTGAGCAAGAGGAGTGCTATGCATCCAATCAATAGGCCACTCTGAGTCTAGCTCACATCCCCATATCAGTAAATACAAGGTTTAAGAGAAAGAGTATGGGTGACAATCAGGAAGCTTTCAAAGAACCTATTGTCACCGCTCTTTCATTGATAAATCCAATAGTAGTAGCTCCCAAAGTTTAGGTAAAATTTAGTGGTATGCCAATCAACATTATGGAGCAAATGAAAAAATCCAACGTGAGTGTGCCGATGTGGGACATGCTTTCCCTACCTAGCCAAATAGACATCCTATAGGAAGGATTGTCCAAGATGGGTGTTAATTTAGATACAAGTAAGCATCCATAAAAGTTAGCTAAAGTCCTCATTAATGCAATCAAGAGTCATGCGAGAGAAGGGTCAAGTAATGTGACCAAGCCCCCCCTTTCTACATCTCTTTGATTATTGGTGATTCCTTAGTGTACAACTACTTGGTGGATATTGGGGCCAGCACCTCAGTCATGTCAAAGTCTATTGCTGACTAGATAAACCTCAAGTATGAGCCTCACACTAAAGGAGTCTTGCAACTTGATGGTTCTTCAACAAAGTCATCAATCATCATCAGGAATTTGAGCCTAACCTTGCATGTTTATCCTAGCATGTCCATGGTGTAAGACATGTTGAGTCTAGATATAAATCCTTGCTTTGCCTTGTGTCTTTCTAGAGAGTTCATAGCCAAGATTGGGGGATACCTTGTATAAAATTGGTCGTACATAGTGTTCAAAACAAGGTATGGGACTAAGGTCTTAATCAAGGTTGAACCCATGGCACAATTCCATATTAAACCCCATCAACCAGATAATATAAGCCTCAATTATACCATCCTTGATGAGGATGAGTTTACAATTGGCTAAGATCTAAGCACTCATCCTGAAGAAGTTCCAGACTTTTTCTTGGATGAGTTATGGGGAGATAACCAATTTTTCAACCATTTGGAAGGTGTTAAGGAAAGAGACATGGGTATCTACTTACTACATGAAGAGAATCAACCCATGCCTTCACTTATTAGACCTAAAGAATACCCTAATGGTTTATGGAAGTTTTTCTGTGATGACTCAAGAAGCAAGAATGGCATAGGTGATAGGGTAATGTTGGTTTCACCCTCAAGTAACAAGATTTTCTCTTCTTACAAGTTTTATTTCAGCTGCTCTTCAAATGTAATCGAATATGAAGGCTTGATCCGTGGCCTTCAATGGGCCACCAAGAGAGGAATCAAACTGATACAAGCTTATGGAGATAGTGATCTCATAGTTAACCAAGTTAGAGGCTTGAACATCACAAAGAATGCTTTGATGAGGTCTTACAAAAATAGAGTGTGGGACATGATTGAAGATTTTGAAACCTTTAACATTCAAGCTATCCCAAGAGATCAAAACTAACATGCTAACATGTTGGTAGCCATAGGATCTTAGTTTGACATTCCAAGTGAGTTGAAGGAAACCAAGGTTCAACCACATGTCAAGGTGGTGGTGAGATTGTCAGTGCCAGATAATGAAGCCCATTGGAAATTTTTGAGAGTGACAAGCAAATTATTTGTTTCTTATAGTAGGAAGTTGAATCCTCCTCTTCCAACCAAGCTAAATTATAACATCAGTATGAGGATTAGATTATTCAGCTAAATTCAAACAAACTTCCTAAGGGGATGGTTACACTTGAGGGCCTTTTTCATGAAGGAGACCATATGAGGAAAAAAAAGGCATCAATGTTTACTAATGAGTAAACTATGAGAGAGTCCTCATCTTCAAGGACAAACTTTTCAAACTGGGGAAGGTAAGAAACAAGGCTGAGAGGCATGCTTTCATAACATTTTGCCAAGAGTATGCATATATTTTTTCTTGGGAGTACAATGACCTAAAAGGTTTTGATCCTAAACTAGCCCAACACACTATAGAGTTGGGGGCCAATTCCAAACATGTAAGACAAAAGCAAAGGCCAATTAACCCCAAGATCATCTTTCCCATCAAGCACTGATCATGGGTAGCCAACTTGGTACCTGTAAGAAAAAAGAGTGGGGAGATTAGGCTTTGCATGGATTTAAGAGATTTTAACAAAGTCTCCTTAAAGGATCACTACCCCCTGCCATCCATGGATCAACTTCTCCAAGTAGTTGTAGGATCAAAATGTTTCTCTCTATTGGATGGGTTTTCTGGTTACAACCAAGTTTAGGTGAAGGATGAATATCAGTAAAAGAATGCTTTCACCACCAAATGGGGCATGTATGAATACCAAAAGATGCCTTTTAGTCTATCAAATGCTAGTGCTACCTTCCAAAGAGCCATGGACATGGCTTTCTAGGGGCTGCTAAACTAGATGGTTCTAGTATACTTGGATGACATCACAGTTTTCTCCAAGAATGCCAATGAACACATGAACCACCTGAGGCTAATTTTCAATAGGTGTAGAGAGTATGGGATTTCATTGAATCCCAAGAAGTTCATGTGTACTATACATGAAGGCAAGTTATTGGGCCACATCATCTCAAAGGAAGGGTTATCCATTGAAGCTGAGAGAATAAGTGCCATCTTAGCCTTATCCTTGCCTAAGCATAAGAAGGGACTCTAGAGTTTCCTTGGAAAGATAAACATTGTGAGAAGATTTATCCCTAGTTTTTAAAGTTTAGTCAAGGCCATCACTGCTATGCTAAAGAAGAACCAAGTGTTCACTTGGTCAAATGAAGGTAACTCAGCATTTGAGGCTATCAAGCAAGCCATTGCTCAAGCATAGCAGGCATGCTTCCCTATGAATCACCAGAAATGTTGGCCATTTTTTGGCCCATATATCAAAGTTTGCCTAAGTATGAAAAATGGAGTTTTTAGGCAAGAAAATGTTAATTCTTTGGGAGGAGTTTGGGTTTTCTAGTAGTGACAACTTTGAGTTTTTTGAAGGCACATTGAAAATTGGGTTTCTAGTAGTGCTTATCTTTTAAATGTTTTATAAGTAGAAGTAATTCAGGCTTACAAACTTGAATTACTCATAGACAGTGTATTTCAGGTTCTTCAAGGGACACTACTTGATTACTTCATAAGTTGTGAGTAGTTAGAAGCCCAAAATAAGTAAAGGGGCTTGACAAACCTGATTTTCTCTTAAAAATGGTGCTTCTCAAGTTTTTCAAGGGATGAGTCTTTTTCAAAAATTTGAAGGGGATTTTTAGGGCAGAAGGGACCAGTTAACTTTTTTGAAAGAACACTTCAATTTTTTTGAAGGGCTTTTTCTTCTCCAAATGGATAGTTGCAATTTTCCCAAAGGGTATGTTACCCTTTGGAGGGACCATTTTAAAATTCTTGAAGGATATATTTCCCTTCAGGAGGATCATTCATGAGAATCTGAAGGGACACACAAAAAGCTTGAATGGTCTCTTACCCTTTGAGAAAGTCCATTATGAAAACCCTGAAGGGTAATTTCAAAGACAAATGTGGATAAAAAGTCTAAAAGAATTCCTTTAGATAAATTGTCTGAAGAAATTCCTTTGGGAGATTTTCTCAAAAGAAATAAGTTTAAAGAGAAACCCAAGACCAAGTGTCCAAAGGAAATGATGGGCCAATGGACATCAAAATTAAGGTAAGTGACTAGCCGTTAGAAGTAATCAGGTTTGAAAAACTTGAAGTCTTAGGGCTTGGGAAATAGAAAAGTGATAAGAATTCAAGATGGACAAGCCCAAAGTAAGTAGACTTGAAGAACATGAATTACTCTACATAGAGTAAATTGGGTTTCTTCAAGTACTCTACTTAAAAGAATTTATAAGTGAAGGATCTGGAAAAGTCCAAAGTTGGGGAGTTCAAAGAACCCAAATTAATTTGCATAGAGTAAATTGAGATTCTCTAAGGGATCAACTTAATGTTATTCTAGCAACATGAGAATCATAATGCAACAAATGGAAGGCTACCATGTGGCATAACTAGAGTACAAAGGACTAATCAGTAAAGGACAAATGGCACAAGGATGTTCAATAAACATGAGAGAGTTTGAACAATTGATAGTTGGAAGTTTTGAAGGTTCTCATCTACCGTGGTTCATTAGCCACAATCTCTGTTTGACACTTAAATGCATCACGCTAAGAAGAAACATTCCAGATACTCACAACATGAATTTTTGGATGCACCAAAGAAAGTCTTAAAGATGGGGGGGGCACGAGAGTATTGGGTGGTGATTTGGAATGGTGCATTTATGAACATCAAGGAAGGAAAACATGAGGTGCCAACCGTCTATGACTTCTTCTTTCCTCCCTTTCTCTTTCCCCCCTTTTCATTATAAATAGAGGCCTTGGAGCCTAGAAATGTATCCTTGGACTGGTGATAAAATCACTCTACAAAAATCACTGTGTAATGGACCTTTGAAGCAATAAAGATTATTTTTACCTATCTTTTTGTCAAAAAATTGCATTGAGTTAGCTTGTGCACTAATATCATTGTGAAGAATAATCCTTCCAACCTTATTTCCCTTCTTTCTTTCTTGTTTTTAGGTGCTTTTCAGTTAATTACAGGTCTAAACTCGTGCTTTTTGGCCATTAATGGATGCTTGGTGTGAATTTTGAAATTCCTCTTTGCGTCATGTGTGGTTCAGTAAGCCTAATTTAAGAAATACTTGTGTAAGTTAGCTAGTTAGGAGGTTGTGTAAGCCAACTTATCTTATGCTAAATTAATGTCTTTCCTAGGTTAGGTGGATCACTTACTTTTGATGCATCACCTTTCTTAACTTAGTTTTCTTTTCAAGTAATCTCTCTCTCCCTTTTTATCGGCCATTAGCAGAGTTTAGCATAGAAACCCAAAGAGTTGAACTGAATCACCTGAGGAACTAGCCTCATAAAAAAGTCTAGAGGTTCAACCTCACCATAGGACACCCACATCCTAAGGTTATTCCCATGCTTATAGCTAGAAGTGAGGGAGCCTGAAGAACTCTCTCACAAGGGTGCAATTCAAAGATATAACACCAACCAAATCTTGATATCCTTATCAAATCCCTTCACCCAAATAACATTTAGAACCAAACATAAATCTACTAGATAACATAATTAAATTTGATCTTTAATTTCTAAGCTCATCACCTTTTTAAAAAATCAACATTATCACCAACAAGCTTAGGTTGAATTATTATTACACTTAAGTTTAAATAAAATTAAACCTTAATCCATTATATTGTCTATAATCAAACATATAAATAATACCTTGAAATTATTTATATTACAAATTTTTATGATCAACAATGATATTAAATGATATCTATCATTTGTCATTTTACCAAAATTTTCTTATTTGATCAAATAACTATCGCCATTCAAATAGATAATGACAATATTCCAATGCTTATAGAATTCAAAACACTAAACACCATGCACTTTTCTTATCAAAGATAAATATGACCAAAATATGATGTTCATAAGATCAAACAAACTACTTTATACCAATTCTTATACACATTGAATATTTTCATTTTGTTCACTAATGATTTTGAAACCATTTTATAATTTAGAGTAATAATTTAATTAAATACATTAGTCATAATAAACATTTGACATAATAATGAACATTTAAATGAAGTAATGGATTAAGACCCTCACACTTAGTAGTTTTAGATGTCACGATATAAGTCATCAATATGGCAGAACCACTTAATACACTTGGTTTTAGAAAAGAAAAAGAGGGGGTGTTGAAAATAGGCACAACACATGGGAACATGAAATGTTCAAGGAACGACATCTTGATTTGGCTCAACATTGCCAATAATGTTGTTCTAAAGGGGAGGGGCATGCTACACCCTTAACTTATGTGTGTCTAGGGATATATGTGGCTGAATTTTGGCTTGCATACCTCTTATATTATCTTATCCCATCTCTTTATTTTCTTATCAAGGTCAAATTATGGAATAACCATGGCTAAGTAGAGTATATATGGGAGGTTGTGGTTATTATTGGATCATCATATTGTGAATTATACTCTTATTGAATTGTTAGGAAAAATTAATCCTACAACATAAGTAAATAATGTAGAATTAAAATAAGATACACAATAATAGACAAGAGGGAACACATTACACAAGATGTACATAGAAACCCTACAAAATTAGCAAGGGAAAAACTATGGGGTAAATGACAGCTTCCAGTCTTTAATTAACATCAACAACTCCTCTCTTACAATAGATACTCTAACAACTCCTTTCTATGCTTACAAACCAAGAACTCAAGTGAGCCAAGCATACAAAACCTCCAGGCTCTAACCTCCAACTTCAAGGATAACCATGCTTTCAACAAAGCATATAATGCATCTAGATGTGCCAAGCAACATAGCCTTCAAGCTCTATTTCTCTAAAAGCATGAAAACCCAAGCTTTTAAATATCTAAAAGTGATCCTCAGAGGGATGAAAACTACAAAGGGAAACTCATGCTTATATAACATTATAATGAGAGAGAGAGAGAGAGAGAGAGAGAGAGAGAGAGAGAGAGAGAGAGAGAGAGAGAGAGAGAGAGAGAGAGAGAGAGAGAGAGAGAGAGAGAGAGAGAGAGAGAGAGAGAGAGAGAGAGAGAGAGAGAGAGAGGTATCCAAACAAATTCTCCACACTCCTCATGGACACACTATTGATAAATAATAGAGAGTTTATCTCTTGTGTAAAGTTCCAAGTAGATCTCTACTTTATAAAATATCCACCACCTCTTTGTCTTTGTCTTCCACCTTTCCTCTAAATTCCAAAACAACTTTTGACTTGAGGGAAAACACATGAATCAATGGTCCTCCATATAAATTCATCCTGTATCCACACATGTGAAGATAAACACATGAAGATATTCTTTGTTCTTTTTCCCCACATGAACCCAAGAGTCAAAAGATTCCAAATCACCTTTTTGACTCTAACAACACCTTTTCACATGCATCCCCAAAAGAATTACGCCCCACTTTCTTTCACATCAACTTTAACACATGTGAAATATTCTCTATGGGCCATATCATCACCCATGGGCCATACCACATCATCTAAGTTCCACCTCAATATGCATAGTCACTAATCACCACATTGAATAATGATCCATGAATAGTAAATTCACTCCCAACATTATCCCACTTGAAGTCAATATACATAGGTTTTTACCATGCCTGAGTATTATTCCATCCAGCTACCAACCATGCCCACTGTTGCCCTGACACAAACATAGTAGAAGTTTTGTTGCACTACTAAAAATTATCTACCCTGATAGGCTTTATAAACATATAATCCTCCATAGCATATTTTAAAACTTGAAGTGACTCTTCACTTCTCCACAAACCAATCCTCCATTTGAGATTCTGCCATGAACCGACTCATAACTCCCATTGCTTGGAAGTATCCAATCTAGTGCACACCATTGATTTCATGAGGATTATTACTATTGATTAATCTAAGACATAGGACAAAACATATCTTATCCTCTTATAATAAACTCCACAAGATATAACTTAAAATTTAATAAGTGGGGTACTTCCTTGCTTTCCCATCTTTATACATCTCCATCCTTTGTTTGTGATGCAGGGACATCACTCTTAGGGTGTATTTTGTCTTGAATTTTTGTTTGGTGATTCCTTTTAAGTATTTTAAATTCCACAAGAATCCTTAGTTTTTAAATTGGTATCTTTGGATTGCATCTAGGTAATTTAACATTGAAATTTTGTGTTTTCTTGCCAAAATTTGCTTTTCAAAAATTTGAATAATTTGATTAGTTTTAGTGTTGAAGGGGTACATGTATGAATTTAAAAATATTATTAAAATATTTTAGACACTTATTATGACCCCTTGAATCCATCTCAAGGGCCTAAGAGCTTCATGTGTATGAAATCCACCTTTGGTTCAAGTTATGGTCTTCTTAACTCACCTTGTGACCATTGGTAAGGTGACCAAGGTAGTTACAGAAGTTATGTATAAAATAAAAGGTGATATTTTTGATGTGTTGGTTGTTGATTCATGTTTAAATAAGGTTCACTTCTAATTAATAAATAAAAATACATATGTGTTGAAGATTTATAGAAATATACCCCTGTTCCTGAGTCATTTTGCTTTATTATAGACAGTGTATTGCATGATTGATGAATAAATGGAATTGGAAATTCATATTAAACATTAATAAATGTGGTTTTATGTTTTTTGAGAATATAAATTCTAATAAATAATAAGGAGACCCTCTGATCCTTAGACATTTATGTAGACATACCCTTGTTTCCTGTAGTAAGCCATGTTTAAACAAACTGTGTATTTGGTTTATGAGTGGAAGGACCTTTAAAGTAATTTAAAATTGTCTCAGATTGTTGTGGTAAGTTATTAATGAAATCATGAAGTTTTTTATGTTATTTAATTCTTTGGAATATTTCATTTGTGTTGTCCACAAATACACAAACCTGAAGTTTGCTTTAAAACCTACACAGTCAAAGGTGTTTGGAGTTGGAAAATGCAATAAGAGGATTGATCATAGAATTTTTATGGTTGGGAAACATATATAGGGTATAAAAAATGATAATACATGTTTTAAAGTTCTTTAAAATCTTTTAAAACTCTCTCAAACAAATTATTTGTGGTCTCGAGCCTGTATAGGGTTGTAGAAGCCCTAAATTAGGGTTTTACTCATATATTGAGTTTCAACTATCTAAAAGTGACCAAATTTTGTATTCTAAGAGGTGATAAGGTCCTTAAATTGAATAAAATTTTTTCATGTTGGCACAAGCTCTCTATTATGGATTTTAGTTGACTATAGTGTGTTTAGGCTTGAAGAGGACTAATTGAGAAGGCCTAAAGATAGAAAGGGCATCAAAAGAGGAACTAGACCTTGAAATTTGACACACAAGTGTGTCTTAACAAGGGGAATATAAATATATATTTTGAATCTATAAAATACTTGTAATTTTTTGATACAAATCAATAAACAATAGAAAAGGGTTAGTAGGAAGGTCTAAAAGCCTAGAGAGATTGCTCAAGAAATCAAAGTTGACACTAATACCAAGGCACCTCTACATCATTTTGGTATCAAAGACAAGATTGGATAATTGAGAGAAAGTGGTAGAGAGGATATACTTTTTAAGAGAGATAAATAGATACTTGTTTGATAGATTACCTAAGAAAGGATCAAGATGCCACCTAGGTGAAATAGAGGAGGTGCTACAAGGAATCAAGGAAATCAAGATGTTGTACTGGCATAATTGAGGGACCTTAGAGTTAGATTAGATGATAGGTTGATTGTAGTAGAACAAAATCAAAGGAGAGGGGACTTGATGATAAATAAAATTAACCACAATCTCATGATGAAGAAGAAGGAGAAGAATTAGTTGAGGGAATTGAAGAGCAGTGTATAGAGAGATTCCTGAAGGTAATCATGGGTTAGGGATCCAAACCAAAGGTGGAATTTCCCACCTATGAAGGTGGTATTGATGGAGAAGAACTCATGGATGGGGTAAATGAATTAGATAAGTATTTTGAGTATGAAGAGGTGCTTGATGAGAAGAAGGTAAAGTTTGTAAGAGCCAAAATGAAGGGTCATGCTTCATTATGGTGGGATTTCACTCAAGATATATTCTTGGGATAGGATGGTTACCAAGATCAAGGGAAAATTCTTACCAGGCGACTATGAGATAAACCTGTTTAGACAATCATAAAACTTGAAGCAAAAAGAAATGTCTATGAAAGCATATACAAAAGAGTTCTATAAGATTATGTTGAGGAAGACAAAGAAAAGATTGCAAGGTATTTGAATGGTCTAATGTACAATCTACAAACTAAACTCACATTTTTTTTCCCAAGAACACTAGAGGAGTGTTACCAATTTTCACTCAAGGATGAATATAAGCTGAATAGGAAACATAATCAATAGAATAAAGGAAGGGGTAGGAATTTTAGAGGTAAAGGGAAGTAAAGGGGTAGAGGTTTCTCACAAACAAGCCATCGAGGAGAGTCAAGTAATTCACAAGAGCATCCCACTAGTTCAAGAGGTGGTTTTAGAGGCAGGAGACCTTATAACATAGGTGGTTATTCATCAAGGGGTAGATGATCAAGTGGATTTGTAGGAAGGTTTTTCAAGTGCAATAAGTTTTCTAGAAATAAATCATGGGAGTGCCAAGAGGACTAGCTAGTGGGAATCCCAAGGAATGAAGGGAGAAAATAGATATCACAAGGAGGTGAGGAGGAGAGTGTTTGCTCTCCATCACTTATGGAAGATCATGAAGTGGGAGAATCATTTCTCATGAGGAGGGTGCTGATCAAGCCACCCAAAGAGAATGAGCCACCACAAAGGAAGAATCTTTTTAGGACATCTTGAAAATACTAAGGTAAGTGTTGCAATATGGTCATAGATTTAGGAAACACATATTATCTTATTTTAGTAAAAATGGTTAACAAGCTTGGATTGAAGAAACTACCTCACCCCACACCATATAAGGTCTCAAGGTTGAATAAGAGTCAACAAGTCTTGGTGAGTGAACAAAGTTGGGTAGAGTTTTAAGTTGGAAGGTATAAGGACAAAGTGCTTTATGATGTCATCCCAATGGATGTGTGTCATGTCCTTCTTGGAAGGACTTAGCAATATGATAGGAAAACCAATCATGATGGAAGAAGGAACATGTACACCTTTATTAAGGATGGAGTCAGTCATACCTTGATACCCATGAAATATGAAGAGAGTGATCAACAAGTTGTCTCACATGTGATGCTGGTAAGTGGTAAGGAATTTTTGAATGCCATGCATGAAGAAGAGTTAGGGTTTGATTTGGTAGTCAAGCCTAGGACTGTTATGATAGCTACAAATATCAATTATTTTCCATGAGGGATCTAAGATATATTAGAGAAATGTGAAGATATAGTTATTGATGATATTCCTAACACATTGCCACCTATGAGGAATATAACACATCATATAGAATTTGTACCTAGAACACGTTTACCTAACAAGGCAAACTATAAAATTACCCCTTAAGAGAATTTTGATATCAAAAGATAAGTGCAAGAGTTTCTTGACAAAGGGATGATAAAATGAAAGCTTGAGTCCTTGTGTAGTGCCTATAATATTGATGTCAAAAAAGGAAGGTGAGTGGAGGATGTGTACTGATTCCAGGGCCATAAACAAGATCACCATAAGATATAGATTTCCACTTCTTAGGATGGAGGATTTGATGGATTTTTTGAGTGGAGAAAGATACTTTTTTAAGATTGATCTCAAGAGTGGGTACTACTAGATTAGAATCAAACAAGGTGATGAGTGGAAGACTAATTTCAAGGCAAATGAAGGTTTGTATGGGTGGATGGTCATGCCATTTAGTTTGACCAATGCACCAATTACTTTTATGAGATTAATGAATGAGGTACTAAATGATTTCATAGGCAAGTTTTTAGTAGTATATTTGGATGAAATACTAATATACAACCATGGTAAGGAGGAACATATTCACCATTTGGAGTTGGTTAGGAAAAGGCTACAAGAAGTGAGGTTGTTGATCAACCTCAAGAGGTGCGATTTCATGAAATCGGAGATGATGTACCTTGGATTTTTCATATCATAAGGCATGCTAAATATGGACAAGAAAAAGGTGAAGGCAATCATAGAGTAGCCAACACCTACGATAGAAAGAGAGGTAAGAAGTTTTCATGGTCTTGCAAGTTTTTCTAGGGAATTCACTTGGAATTTCAGTGGGATATGTGCTCCTATCATAGACACCATCAAGGGAGACAAGAAAAAGTTTGCGTGGAATGAGAAAGTAGAGAATATATTCCAATACTTGAAGCAAAGAATCACAGAGCAACCAATACTAGCATTTCCAGACTTAAACAAGGTGTTTCAAATTGAATGTGATGCAAGTGGTGTGGTAATAGGGGCTGTACTAAAACAAGAGGATAGAATTATAACTTATTTCAGTGAGAAATTGAATGATGCCAAGAAAAAATACTCATCTTATGACTTGGAGTTCTATACAATGGTATAAACATTGAAGAATTAGAGGCATTATATCATGCCAAAGGAGTTTATTGTGTACACAGATAAACATGCACTTTAGTTTATCTCTAATCATCCCAAACTAAACCAAAGACATGTGAAATGGGTAGAGTACATGCAGAATTTCACCTTAACCGTCAAGTATAAACAAGGATAAAGCAACAAAGTTACAAATGCATTGAGCATGAGGATATTATTGGTGCATGAGATTTAGTTATAAAGTGTTGGGATTGAGTCACTCAAAGATATGTATGAGGATGATGAAGACTTCAAGGAAGAATACGATGCATGCAAGCACCCAAGCATACTTAACAAGGAGCCATGGTTATATTTTTTTATTCAAGATGGATTGTTGTTAAAAGGACTAAAGTTATGTGTGCCAAAAAATTTTATAATGGGAAATCTGATCTAAGAGAAACACAATGAAAGCATGGTATGCCACTTTGGGCTTGAAAAAACACTGGAGTTGCTCACTAGGCACTACTATTGACCTAGAATGCAAGCAAAAGTAAGGAAGTATGTGGAAAGGTGAAAATTTTTTCAATTGTAAAAAGGTAAGAGCACTAATGTAGGTTTTTATCAACCCCTACCAGTCCCAAATATTCCTTGGGAATGCATAAGTATAGATTCTGTGATGGGATTGCCTAGGACATAAAGGGTTTTTGATTCAATTTATGTAGTTGTTGATAGATTATCTAAAATGGCACATTTAATTCCATGTAAAACCAATAATGATGCCACACATGTGGCCAATTTGTTTTTGAAGGAGGTAGTGAGACTTCATAAACTGCCCATGAACATTATTTCTGATAGTGACACCAAGTTTCTTGGTCATTTCTAGAGAATGTTGTGCAGGAAACTAGGCACAAAATTGAGTTTAAATTCAGCTTACCACCCTTAGATAGATGGAAAAATTGAGGTAGTTAATATAAGATTATGGAACTTGTTGAGGTATTTATCCAAGGACCATCCCAAGCAGTGGGATCTTGTGTTGCCTCAAGCAGAGTTTACTTATAATGACTCTACCAATAGGAGAATTGGTATGATACCATTCTAAGTAATCTATGGCATGTAACCTATAGGAGTATTTTAGGTTATAAAAATTATTTATATGGACAAGAGAAGTACTGAAAGTGAAGAGTTTGTAATGGTAATGAAGGAGGTACATGAATAGGTAAGGAAGCACTTAGAGTCTAGTGTTGAAAAGTACAAGAAACAAGTAGATTTGAGTATAAGGGAAGTGAATTTACAGATTGGAGACTTAGTATTATCTCATCTTAGAAAGGAAAGGTACCCTAGGGGTGAATAAAACAATTTGAATATGAAAAAGATTGGTCCTTATAAGATTCTTAGAAGTTTGTAAACAATGCATACGAATTGGAGTTACCTATTGGGGTAGGGATCTCACCTATCTTAAATGTTGTAGACCTATATCCTTACAAAGAAGGGATTGAAGGAGGAAACATAGTAGAGGATACATCTACAATAGGCCCAAATTGGACAACACAGTTGCCTAAGGCCAATACAAAAGAGATGGAGTGTATACTAGACAAGCAGGTGATCAAGAGGACTAGACACAAGCAGTACATCGAGTACCAAGTCAAGTGGAAGAATAATCCAGTAGAATATTCCGTGTGGATGATTTAACATGACATACAAAATCATAGGATTAATTTTGAAGCACTCATGGACAACAATCCATGAGTTATTTTCTCTTTCCCTAGGAGTATGATGTAGGGGCATCACTCTTAGGGTGTATTTTGTCTTGAATTTTTGTTTGATTACATTATTTTTATTTTGGTGATGCCTTGGAAGGATTTACATTAATATTTAGTTTTCAAAATTTTAGCTTAGGATTGCATCTAGGTATTTTAAAATTCAAATTTTGTGTTTCCCCACCAAAACTTGCTTTTCCAAAATTTGAATAATTTGCTTAGTTTTAGTGTTTTAGGGGTACATGGATGAATTTACTAATGTTATGAACATATTTTAGGCACTTAGGATGAACTCTTGAATCCATATGAAGGTCCTAATATCTTCATATGCATAGAATCCACCTTTGGTTCAAGTTATGTGCTTCTTAACTCACCTTATGACTGTTGGTAAGGTGACCAAGGTAGTTACAGAAGTTATGTATCAAATAAAAGGTGAGATTTTAAATATGTTGGTTGTTGATGCATGTTGTTATAAGGTTCACTTATAATCAATAAATAAAAGGACCTATGTGTTGAATATTTATGGAAATAAACCCCTGTTCCTGAGTCATTTTACTTTATTGTAGACTATGTATTTCATGATTGATGAATAAATGTAATTGGAAATTCATACTAAATGTTCCTAAAGGTTTTTTGATGTTTTTTGAGATGATAAATGCCAAAAAATATTAAAGAGGTGCTCTATTTCTCAGACATTTATGTAGATAGACCCATATTTCCTATAGCAAGCCATGTTTGAACAAACCGTGTATTTGGTTTATGAGTGGAAGGACCTTTAAAGCAATTTGAAATTGTCTCATATTGTTGTGGTAAGTTATTAATGACCTCATAAAGTTGTTTGTGTGATTTAATTATTTGGAATATTGCATTTGTATTGTCCACAAATATACAGACCTAAAGTTTACTTTAAAACCTACATAGTCAAAGGTGTTTGGAGTTAGAAAATGTAAGCAGAGGATTGATCATAGATTATTGATGGTGGGAAACATGTCTAGGGTAAAATCCAAGATAATACATCTTTTATAGTTCTTGAAAATATTTTAAAACTCTCTCAACTAAATTATTTGTGGTCTCAGGCTTGTACAGGGTTGTAAAAGTCCTAAATTAGGGTTTTAATCATATCTTGAGTTTCAACTATCCAAAAGTGACAAAATTCTGTAGTTTTAAAGGTGATAAGGTCTTTGAAGTGAATAATAGGCTTTCATGTTAGTAAGGACTCTCTAGTATGGATTTTAGTGGACTGTGGTGTGTTTAGGCTTGAAGAGGCCTAAAGATATAAAGGGGGTCTAAAAGAAAAACTAGACCTTGAAATTTGACACACAAGTGTTTCTCAACAAGGGGAATCTAAATATACCTTTGGAAATTCTCAACTCCTTTTAATTTTTTCATACAAGTCAATAAAAAATAGAAAAGGGATAGTAGGAAGGTCTAAGAGCCTAGAGAGATTGCTCAAGAAATCAAAGTTAACACTAATACCAAGGTACCTCTACATCAATTTATTCTATCACCTTCATCTCATGTATCCAAGCTAACTGATCCATCATACTAGTGATGATTTTGGGGCATACATCTAACATGTCATCAACAATAGGAACAACTTCTAATAAAAAATTTGGCTCTCCATGAAGGTACCATAATTCCTATAATACATGTGTGATGTCTGCACCAACCTGCACAATGATTTATTCAATATGCAAACCAATAAATCTTTGACTCAACTTTGTAGCCCTCAAGCTAATACATATTTTATTAAGATATCACCATGTAGGAATCAAGTTGATCCAATTCTTTTACAACAACATGTGAAATTATCACTCTTTATAGTAGTCATAAAATTGTATAGAAGTCAATACCAAACTTCTACACATAGCCTCTTGATATCAACCATGCACAAACATAACACAAGCTCACTATACCAATAAATAAATCTTGGTAAGTCATCATACTGCTCAGTGCATCACTACACCTACTAAGTTTTTTTATCCTACATCCAAAATGCATCCTTCTCTATCGAATGTTACCAAAATTAGCTCATGTGCCTGTAGTGTTACTCCATGCATCGATTTACTTGGATACTCATTGAAATTGTATGCATAACACTCAAGAAATTTTGAGTTATATGGTAAAAAATAACCTTCTCCTTTTGAGAACACCAAGTCTCACTTTTTCTTCTACATAATCCTTAACTACTTTAAAGAGGTATAACTTCAAGTTTCTTTGTACCTCCTTTGCATGGAATTTCTTCTTCTTCTTCAACATCTCTGGCTAACAATCATGTATTTAGTAGGATACCATAAATTATACCCCATAATTTAGTTTTCATATCTAGGACATGCAACAAGGTACATGGCTTGTCCTCAACTTCCACTTATGAAGACCAACTTGCTCCTTAAGCTATATAGTTGCTTCTTCTATAAGAACATTGTGTTGGTGTTGATCTATCTGGAAAATCTAGTTAAAATTTTTGCATAATTATCTTGTGGTATTCTCCTCAATAAAATTAAAGAGAACATAATTTTCACTAAGATATCCTCCATCTTGATCCATAGAGAGAACTTCCCACTATAAAAAAAAATGTTTTTCTCCATCTTGACCTTGGTCTCTCATTCTATCACAGTAGCTCCCACTTGCATAAAATAGCCTTTCAATAGAAAACACTCATAAATAGATTTTATCACCATGGATTTGATACTAGATTTAGTTAAAATGCATCCTAAATACAAGTAAATAATGAAAAATTGAAACAAACTACAAAAGAATAAACAAGAAGGAACATATTACACAAGTTGTACATGGAAACCCTACAAAATTAGCAAGGGAAAAACTACGGAGAAAATGAAAACTTATAGACTTAAATTATCATAAAAAAATCCTCTCTTATAATAGCTCCTCCACCAAATCCTTTCAGTGCTTACAAACCAAGCACTCAGGTGAGCCAAGCATACAAAACCTCCTAGTTCTAACCTCCAACCTCGATAAAAACCATGATTTCAACAAAGCATACAATGAATCTAGGTAATCTAAGAAACATAGCCTTTAGGCTGTACCTCTCTACAAGCATGCAAGCCTAATATTTTAGGGATCCAAGAGTGATCCTCAAAGGGATGAAAAATACAAGGGAATCTCATGCTTATATAACATTACAATGAGAAAAAAGAGGGAAAGAGAATAAAAAAGGTGGCCCAACAAATTTGACACACTCCTCATGGGATAACTATTGATCACTAGTAGATAGTTTGTCATTTGTGCAAAGGTCTGTAAAGTAGAGTATCTACTTTATACAAGATCCACCACCTCATTGTCTTTGTCTTCCACCTTTCCTCTAAAGTCCAAAACAACTTTTGACTTTAGGGAAAACACATGAGTCAATGGGCCTCCATATAAATTCATCCCATATCCACACATGTGAAGACAAACACATGAAGATCTTCTTTGTCCTTGTCCCCCACATGTACCCAAGAGTCAAAAGATTCCCAATCACCTTTTTGACTCTAAAAACACCTCTTCACAAACATCCCCAAAATAATTTCACCCCATTTTATTTCACATCAACTTTAACACATGTGAAATATCCTCCATGGGCCATACCATCTTCCATGGGTCATGCCACATCATGTAAGTTTAAACTTAATATGCATAGTCATTACCAACTCACCATAGTGAATAGTGATCCATGAATAGTAACTGTGATCATAGGAATTTGACAATATAGAGGAGGTTAGATCAAGTGCTAGTTTAACAAGATAATGAAATCAACACACTAACATGCTAATATCTCTGAGCCTAGATAATAGGGGGAGCATAATGGATAAAATACAATTGAAAACCCAACTAAAATTCAAATAACAACAATATTTATCTTACTTGAGAGCTCCAAATGATTTGTTTGTGGCTTGATCGGTTTGTGCTCAAAGAGTCTTTGGCAATGGAGTATTCTTTGCTCTTTCTCTCCTTGGTATCATAATCTTTTGGCTTGATGGCTTGGCTCAATATTTTGGCATTATACCATTATGGATATAAATCATGCTACAAAACCTGTATTATAACTCTACTATTTTTCAAACTCTCAAATGAAGAGACAAAGGCTTGTATTTATAGGCTTAATAACTAAACCCAACTCAAGGTGAGTTAAAGTGTAGTTTAAGCATGGAATGGGTTAAAACCTAACCTAAGTGAGTCAACTAACCCCAATAGAGTTAAAAGGTGTCAAGAATTAATGATTTTCAATGAATAGACATGGGTGAGATATTTTGAGATATTTTTAAAGACTTGACAACTCACAAAAGGTAATCATGAAAACCTAAGATATTTCATATTTTTAAATTTGATTTTTTTAGTAATTCATTAATTACACATGGATGATTCAACTAGGCATTTGATTTGGTTTAACTTGTTAATTAATTCTACTTAGGATTTTAGCATTTTCAAGATTTGATTTTATGTTCATGTACCCCACTTAATAGGTCTATAATCCAAATTGCATGTTGTGATGCCATCAGATGATTAGAGATGAATCCATGAGAGGTTTTTGTTGCTTACAGTAGGATACCCTAATTAGGGATTTCTGGACATGATTATGAGATTTGACGAATGATGCATAAGTAAATTTGGGACATTTAGTGATTTCTAGGCTTATTTTTCAAAGTTTGGTAGAAATCAGTCTGAAGTTTAATCGAAGGCCATTGGTGGCCAACTTTAGGTGTCTATAGTAACTTCACTCATAACCTTATTCCACTTGAAGTCAATATATGTAGGATTTTACCACACCTGAGTATTCATCCATCCAACTACTAATCATGCCCATTATTGCCCTGACATAAACCTAGTAGAAGTTTCGTTACACTACTAAAAATTATCTGACCTCACTGGCTTTGTCAATATCTACTCCTCCATAGTAGATTATAGAACTTGAAGTGACTCTTCACTTCTCTACATACCGATCCTCCATCTAGGATTTTGTCATGGACTGACTCATAAATCCCATTATTTGGAAGTATCCAATCTAGTGCACACCATGGATTTCATGAGGCTTCTTAATATTGATGAATCTAATACACATGACAAAACATGTCTTATCCTCTTCTAATACAATCCATATAAGGCAACATACAATGTAAGAAGTGGGGTAAATTCTTGCTTTCCTATCCTTATGCATCTCCATCCTTGGTTTGGTCTTCCTATCACCTTCATCTCACATGTCATATCTAATTCAGCCATCATACCAGTGATCATGTTGGGAATTACATCCAACATGTCATCAACACATAGTAGCAACTTATGTTAAAAACTTAATACAAATAATATGACACAAACAAGATGATGAAAATTGTCACTAGCATATAAGAGATAATTAAATAAACAAACACAATGGGGGAATAGAAGAAAAATAAGGGGGTAGTAAAGCTATCTCCATATGCACTAGGTAAGTATACACTTCCTACATAGTTCCATGAATGTAATATCCAATAAAAACTTTTGGCCAAACATAGTTCTCCCAGGAAATGGGATAGAAGAAAATGATGAGAAAGAAAACATGATGGATGTTATAAAAAAATATGGGAATGGACTCAAAAAATGGAAAGTGAATGGGATGTTAGGCCAATAAGGATGGGGAAATTAAATGACAAGTGGTTTCTTGTGACTTAGTGAGTGATGCAGGAGCATCAATCTAAAACAAACATTATTTTTGAGCTATAGTCAAAAGTGATCAAACCTAGTCAAAGTTGGGTGTCAAAGTGTGTATGGGACCTTTTAAGGTCTATTTGATGTCTTAGAATCCACTTTAGGTCTTTAATATGTGTTAAATGGTCTTTAGGTGTTTTCCCTCCAAAATAAGGAATTTGAAAATTCAAATATTCAAAATTAATCTAGAAGGGTCATTTGTATATTTGTAGTGTTTATATGAGTCAAGTGGGGTTTATAAGTCTAAGTAAGTCATATAAAGGGTCATTATAAGACTTATATGTTAATGCAAAAGGTGGAAGTCATGTTTTTGGAATGGTCATCCTCACCCATACATTGGATTGATGAGCAAGGAGGTAGTTTTGGTAACCAATTTGATAACCAATGTAGAAGTTGGTGAAAATAGAGATGGTACGTGAGTTTTGGTGTTGTTAGAGATAAGAAAACATGGTATATATATATATATATATATATATATATCCAAAGTAAAGAGAGGATAATTTGAAGATGAGTCTATGCACAATCTCCTTGTAAAAGATGATATGTCCATATTTTGGACTACAATATAATCTAGTTTGATTCAAATGCATTGAAGGAATAAGATTTGTAGGACTTGACTCTCTCATTGTATAATCACGTGTTTATATTGAATAATATACTAAAATGTGAAATAATTTGAGATTTCATATATTCTCTATAGGTATGTGTGAGGATCTACAAGTTGGAAGGACTGTTGCTTACAGTCAAGAAGGTAAGTTTTAGATAAATTGTTTTAAGAGAAAGAAATAAGTATCATTCATTATGAAAGTGTAAAAGGATATTCAGACCTATGGTTTATTTAATATATTAATCTAAATTTAGGAAAATCTGAGAGAGTAATTCTCTTTGGAACCCTTCTCTATTGGAAGGGTAAAGACATGAGTGTACGTTGTCATATCTAAATTACATGAAGATGAGAGAGAGAGTTTGTTGGTGTTTTGTATTAAAAAATCCTTATGCCATTTTTAAGGTAATATGAGTAATGAGGGAATTTATTTTATTATGATTAATCTCATCAAATTCAAATCAGGATTGGAATTTGAACCTACAGTTCCTTGAGGATGGTACTCTATGTATGTAATCCTAAAACCCTGTCTATAGGGTATTATGAAATGAAAATAATGTATTGAAAGGTGTAATGAAAGAAAGGTGTTGATGAATGTATGGGGATAATAATTTTTTTATATAAATATAAGGATTAATTTTTATTGAGGATCCTTGAGACATAACACATAGACCTACCCTACCATACCCTATTCTATAGTCAAAGAAAATCCATTTTGTGTGGTCAAGAGAAGTAATTATAATGAGAAATATTTATCAGAGAGTTTGAGTTTGATTTTATAAGTTTTTTAAAAATATATAATGGTGTGGAGATCACTATAAATCTATAATATTTCTTGATATTTGTTCACAAAACACAAACCCCTATTTTGTATGCATATTACCCTTATTTATACAGTCAATACTCTAAAGACATGTGAAAGGCATAAAAAAGGTGTATTAAGGTTATTATAGGTAAATTATAGATTTTAATATTTTTACATATCACAAATAAGGTTCTGTGAAGGAGGAAGTTAAAAGGAAAGGAGAATAGACAATTAAAACCATGCATAGTCAATGATATCATGCATAATCAACTGAGATTTTGAGGTTTTAAGCAAACAATGGATGAATGGGGGATTATATCCATTTTTTTGAGTTAGGTAAGATCCAAAAATAACTTTCAAACGTGATTTTATCAGTTGAAACCTTTTATAACTCAAGTTATGTAATTTTATGTGCCCTCAGCTTGAGTAGAACTAGTGAAACCCTATAACTAGGGTTTTGTCATTTTGGAGACTTTTAACCTTAAGAATTGGATGAAATTTTTTAATGCTCATTGTTTTGGGGTTAAAATAGTGCTTAAAGTGGTTTGTTTTTGGTATTTTATGTATAAGTATGGATTTGACCATAGTGGTTTGGTATAGGCCTAATTAGGCCTTACAAGAAGGGAATTTTACAAAGGAAGTGTTAGATAGAAATGGAGTCTGAGTATGAAAATTTACCCATACCTTAGGGGGTATAAATTAGGCTTGAAAAATGTAATTTAATCTTGGGGAAAGAGCCTATATTGAGGTAATTAAGAGAAATTTCTTAAATAAGGCTACTAGCCGTGTCTAGACGTTGAGAACTTTATGTAAAGGATTGGTGAAGGATGTGGTCAGTATGATGACTTGTAATGGATTGCTATATGTTTAAAAATATATTCCTAAAATATTTATGGAAAAATATTTGCCTCTGTATATCTATATCAAAGATTGACATTTGAGACCAAGGATATCTTACTCAGTGAAAGGATATGAAGGACTTAAAGGGAGGACTTGTATGAGGTAGGTAATGAGTTGTGAGCCATAGAGAAGAATTTAAAGCTATAAATAAATGCCTTTAATATTACAAGGAACAATTTCATATTCAAAGAGACTATTAAGATCCTAAGGAATATGAAAGATTGAACTAAAGTTGAAATTTTGAAGACCAAATCAAATAAGATCAAGTAACTAGTTGGATTGGAAACCAGATACGAGGTCTATGAAGACTTCTCCCCATACCTCTACATAATTTGGTATTAGAGCTTGGTAAGATTGATTTGAGTTATGTTTTGAATTCTTTACAATCTTGTTAATTTGATATGAAGATAACATGCTATGAGATTTACATAAGATGACACCTTATAGGGTAATGACAAAGAAGAAGTTTACAGGTCTGATCTATTGATGTTAGAATAAAGGAATAGAATATTGATAAAGAGAAGAGATACAACCCCAAATTCCTATGAGAAAGGACTATAAGCTAGTCAAGAAGAGACTAGAAAGGATAGAGAGAAAGTAGAGTATTAAAGCTCCAAGAGAGAAGAGGGAAGAAAGAAGACTCCAAAAGAGAGTTAAAGAGGATAAGAAGAGGTCCTAGATAGAGGGAAAAAGAAGAGGAAAGGACCAAAAGAGGTCTAATAGGTAAGGTTGATAGACTTGCTAATAAAAATTTCTAAATAGGCCTAGAAAACAAGGGAATAAGACAAGATGGATATAGAAAGAGAAATAGAGGACATAAGAAGAAAATTGGGGCAAGGTAAAGAGAGGATAGAGCTCATGGTGAAGCTTATGAGAGAAAAAGAAGGCCAATGGACTAGATTAAATGTGAGAAGAAAGATAAAGTGGCCACTAGAGTCACTTGTGAGAGGAAGAAGGCACAAAAAAGGTGTCTTGAAAGATGAGAAGAAGAAAGAGAGAGTATCCCAAAGAGGCATAAGAAGAGAGATGCTACCATGTGAGCAATAAGATAGAGAGATTGAGAAGAGATTTCTCATTGAGGAGAACAAGAAGATAGAAGTAATAATAAGAGTACATGAGATTGAAGACAAGAGGAGATGGACAATGTCTATACCAAATACATTCAAAGAGACTATACAGTCTCTCATTTTATATGCTAACATTGCCTTTAAGTTTGTGTATACAAGTATGAAGAATAAATTGGAGAAGTAAAAGCATAAGGCCTCAAAGTTGATGAATTATGGGCCAATAACACTACCCATCAAGTGGAAATAGGATGACAACAAGGAAGAACTTCTTGAAGAAGACAAAGTGTTGAAGATTGAGAGCATTCCACATATAGAAGATGAAAAGATAGAGGAATTATATGATGCATTACCATGTATAGCAATTGAAGCCAAAGAGATGGTGCACCAATAAGATATGAAGGTCATCCATGAAGACATAAAAGAAGAGATGAGCTTGTGTTAGTTTCCTTTGGAGGTAAATGAATGTTTGAACATTGATTTTGATTGCATCTATGATGAAGAAAAGGATGATATACAGGTTGAGGAAAAGAAAGAAAAATTGTAGCCCTCAAGAAGAGAATAAGGGCATGGGTATGTATGGCCTAAGTGGCTGAAACAAGAAGGTAAAGAGAACGAAGAGATGAACCTCAAACAAGAGGTCAAATAAGGCAAAAGTACAGGTATAAAATAAGCACAAATGTGGAAGCAAAGCACAAAATACAAAGTATACCCAGTTGGCATGGTGGAGAACAAAGTCATGAAGAATGAAAATAATGAAAATATAAAAAATTGACAACCAAAGAAGGTACAAGGCAGTAAATGGGTTGAAAAAATAAAGAAAAGAGTACAAGAGGATCTTGTTACAAGCTTACTCTAAGCAAGCATGAAGAATGAGGAAGATGGAAATTCCACAAAGCAAGCAAAAGAGATGGTGCACGTAAACCAAGAAAATGAGATGAAAGTAAAACCATGTAGGAAATAAAATGAATGCATAGAAGAGGAATATTCTCAAATTTTGTTTTTAAGTGTTGTATATGATGATGCAAATGAATTTGATTCCAATAGTGAAGATATCTTGTATATAGAAACCATTGCCTTGATGAATGAGTGTGTAGCAAAGTAATATGAGAGTGAATCACCTAAAAGAGTGATTGAGAAACATGGTATGAAACATGAATATAGTGATGTGACTCTCACAAATTAATGAGTCCAAGGAGAAGACAAAGAACAAGTTGCCCAAGACAATGAAGAGCAATGTAGACCAAAGTTTGATGAGGAATATGAAGAGATTGATGCACTAAAATTTCAAGGAGAGTTGGAGATGTTGGAATAAATATTAAGCCTATCTATGGGAATGAAAATAGGTGAGGTAAATAAAAAATAATTCAAGGAAAACATAGATAAGGATCAACATAAGGAATCACAAGAAGTTGTGCAAATAAAGATGCAAACAAGCAAGCTAGTTAGCAAGCAAATGGAGTCTGACGAAGTGAACAAGATGAGATATTCAATTGGGAAAGATAAATATGAGATAATTGTTGATGAAAATGAATATGGAATGTCAAAAATTGGTCAAATTATGATGTGCTATGGTTAGGATGAAAGGAATAAGAAGTTGTTCTTGTATACTGAGCAAGATGAGAAGAAAGAACATCACAAAGTGAAGGAATGTGAAGTAGAAGTATAAAAATAGAATATGATGAAGAAAATGATAAATTTTGAGATTAATAAGAGGCCATTATATCATAATTAAGGATATGATATAATTAAAAAGGAGTAGAAATCACAAAATAAATAAGAATCAAGTGAGATTTATGAGAAAACAAGCCATAATACAAACATAAGGAAGACAAAAGCACACAAATTGGTTTAATCTAAGTATGAAAAGATTCAAAGTGACTTAGAACAAAAGGAAAGTAAAACAAGTAAGGAGCTACAACAGTTGGAACACTTCATGGAGGAAGAAGATGCATGGATAAGAAGGCTAGACAAAGCCAAGAAGAGGACAAACAAGTGTTTGGAAAGGAAAAGGAAAGAAGAAAAGAAAAAAAATAGTTAAACCATTATGAAAGACCCTAAAAAAACTAATTGGAAGGTGAGAAATAAATATGGAGGTTTAAGTTTTCTCCCTCCTAGGGAGTATGATGCAGGGGCATCAAGCTAAAACAAACATTATTTTTAGCTATAGTCAAAATTGGTCAAACCTAGTCAAAATTGGGTGTCAAAGTGTGTATGGGACATTTTAAGATATATTTTATGTCTTATAATCCATTTAAGGTCTTAAAGATGTTTTAAATGGTCTCTAGGTGTTTTCCCTCCAAAATAGGGAATTTGAAAATTCAAATATTCAAAATAAATCTAGAAGGGTCATTTGTATGTTTGTAGTGTTTAGATGAGTCAAGTGGGGCTTATGAGTCTAAATAATTCATGTAAAGGGTAATTTTAAGACTTATATGTTAATGAAAAATGTGAAAGTCATGTTTTTGGAATGGTCATCCTCACCCATACATTGGGTTGATGAGTAAGGAGGTAGTTTTGGTAACCAACTTGACAACCAACGTATAACTTGGTGCAAATAGAGATGGTACATGAGTTTTGGTGGTGTTATAGAGGATAGGATAGGAGATATAGAGATATCTAAAATAAATAGAGGAGAATATGAATATGAGTCTATGCACAATCTCCTTGTCAAAGATGATATGTCCATATTTTGGACTACAATGTAATTTGGTTTGATTTAAATGTATTGAAGGAATAAGATTTTGTAGGATGTTACTCTCTCCTTTTATAATCCTATGTTTATGTTGAATAATATAATGAAATGTGAAATAATTTGAGATTTCATATATTCTTTGTAGGTATGTGTGAGGATCTACAGGTTGGAATGACTATTACTTGCAGTCAAGAAGACAAGTTTTAGATAAATTGTTTTAAGAGAAAGAAAAAAGTATCATTCATTGTGAAAGTGTAAAAGGATATTAAGACCTATGGATGATTTAATAGATGAATATACATGCAATAAAATCTGAGAAAGTAACTCTCTTTGGAACCTTGGTCCATTGTAAGGGTAAAGACATGAGTGTACATTATCATATCTGACTTACATGAAGATGAGAGAGAGATAGTTTATTGGTGTTTTTTATAAACAAACCCTTGTGAAATTTGAAAGGTAATATGAGTAATGAGATAATTTATTTGATTATTATTCATATCATCAAATATAAATCAAGGTTGGAATTTGAACCTACAGTGCCTGGAGTGTGGTACTTTGTGTATGCAATCCCAAAACCCTGTTTGTAGGGTATTAGGAAATGAAAAGAATGTATTGAAATTTTTGTAATGAAATAAAGGTGTGGATGAATGTATGGATATAATAATTTTTTTATATAAATATAAGGATTAGTAATGATTGAGGATCCTTGAGACATAACACACAGACTTGCCCTGCCATACCTTGTTTTGCAGTCAAAGAAAATCCATTTTGTGTGGTCAAGAGAAGTAATTAGAATGATAAATATTGATTAGAGAGTTTGATTTTTATTTGATAAGTTGTTTTCACATATATAGGGTGTGTAAATCACTATAAACTCTATAAGAGTTCTTGATATTTTTTCACAAAACACAAACCCCTTTTTTGTATGCATATTACCCTTGATTATACAATCAACACTCTAAAGACATGTGAAAGGCCTAAAAAAGGTGTATGAAGGTTTTTAGAGGTAAATTATATATTTTAATATTTTTAAAGATCATAAATAAGGTTATAATAAGGAGGAATCTAAAAGGAAAGGAGAATAGAGAGTCAAAACCATGCATAGTCAATGTAATCATACACAATCAACTAAGATTTTGAGGTTTTAAGAAAAGAATGGATGAATGGGGGATTATAGACATTTGGATAGCTAGGTAAGATCAAAAAAAAACTTTTGAAACTAATTTTTTTAGTTGAAACCTTATGGAACTCAAGTTATGTAATTTTATATGCCCTTAGCCTGACCAAGACTAATGAAACCCTAGAACTGGGGTTTTGTCATTTTGGAGAGTTTTAACCCTAAGAATGGGATAAAAATTTGTAATCATACTTATTTTGGGGTGATAAGAGTGATAAAAGTGGTTTGGGTTTGGTATTGTATGGATAAGTACAAATTTGACCACAATGGTTTGGCATAGGCCTAATTAGGCCTTATAAGAAGGGAATTTTACACAAGAAATGTTAGATAGAAATGGAGTTTGAGTATGAAACTTCACCCACACATTAGGGGGTATAAATTAGGCCTAAAAAAAATGTAATTGAATCTTTAGGAAAGATCCTAGGCTGAGATAAGTAAGATAAATTACCTAAATAAGGCTACTAGTCTTATCTAGACATTGAGAACTTTATGTAAAGGATTGGTGAAGGATGTGGCTAGTCTGGTGACTTATAAGGGATTGAAATAGGTTTGAAAAGATATTCCTATACTATTGATGGAAAAATATTGACCTCTTGATATATATATCAAAGATATACATTTGAGACCAAAGATATCTTACCTAGTGAAATCATATGAAAGAATTGTGAAGGGAAGATTTGTATGAGGCAGGTAATGAGTTGTGAGCCATAGAAAAGAAGTTAAAGATATCAAGAAATGACTTAAATATTACAAGGAAAAAGTTCATATTCAAAGAAACTATTAAGATATCAAGGAATAAGAAATATTGAACTAAAGTTGAAATTTTGAAGACCAAATCAAATAAGATCAAGTAACCAGTTGGATTGGAAACTAGATATGAGGTTTATGAAGACTTCTCCCCATACCTATGCATCAGTGAGGGAGCCTAGAATACTTAAGGAAAAGAAGTGGTCAATGTTTTTGGATTTTATATTTTTACAAATGTTTTTGGAATTTTTAGAGCATCTCAACTCGATGGAGAATGATGAGATGCTAAACGATCCAAGATCACAAAATGGTGAGAGCGTTAAAACTTAAAATTGCACGTAAAACAATGAGAGTGTGGTTCAGGTTGTTCATAAAATGGTGAGAGTTTTAGAAAGGGTGACTGAGCTAACCTCAAAATTAATCAAGTACTTCCTACATAGTCCCAAGATGGGACCTCAAGTCACTGTAGTTCCACCTTATAGTGGAGGAATCTGACTAGTGTAGCAGCCAATTCAAATAAAATAGGCAAAATTGGTAAATGACATAGTATTAGATAGGCATGGCAAGATGATACTTTAAGGCATGATAAATAAATGTTATTCCTAATTTTCCCATAAGTGGTTATAATTAGGAAACAATGGCATAAGTCAAGGATACTAATTTTCCTAGAGGTAGTTATAATTAGTAACATAGCGGTGAAACACTGGTTTGCCCAAAGGTGGTTATAATCAGACCCATGTGGTAGAGAGCAAAATAAGAAATGAAGGATGCAATTGCCAAACCACTATCATACTATAAAAATATGATCTTTATCTAGAATACTTGTAACAACTATTTGAACTTGATCTGAATCCTTGTGTTGAAAGCAGTTGTGGAACCAATGGAATGAAACCAAGGTCAAAAGGCTGGGTAGGGTGGTAGAAAAGTAGCTCGATCAATAGAAAAGCTATGGCAGAATATAATGATAATAGAATGGTAAAGTGATAAAATGGTATAGTAAAAATAAGAAATTAAATATTTTGGTACAATTGAAATGGTCCTCATAGACAATACACTAGGTCACTCAAACGAAATAATGCTTGAGGTACATAATGTTCGTCGGCTCATCAAGTTCATCCCTATCTAGTGTAGCAAGCCTATATGCTTCAACACCATAGTTTACAACAATGATGAAAGGGCCTATCTAGTTAGGTTTGAACTTGCCTTTATGTTTCTTCTCAGCCATGGTATCATTTTGATTTTATTTAAGAAGATGATCACCAAATTCAAATTCTCTATGTATAACACATCAATTATAGTGGCCACAGAGTCAGTTTTGGTATGATTGTAGGTTCCTAACTACGACTATGCATTTATCATCACATAAATCCATCTATTTAAAGTGAGTTAATTGATAGTGTTCATCATCTAGTACATGCTTTAAAGAGATGGACAAAGAAGGTAACTCAAACTCAATGGGAAGAATGGCCTTAGTTCCATAAACAAGTGAATATGGAGTGGCTCCTATTAGAGTGCAGTGATTAATATGGTATTCCAAGAGGGTACAAAATATTTGGAGGTTTTAATCATGACTAACATCATTGACAATATTTTTAAGGATGTTGATAATGGTTTTGTTAGATGCTTCTACTTGGCCATTACCTTGAGGGTAATATGTTGTGGAAAAGTGTTGAGTAATATTGTACTTGACACATAGTGATTCAACATCCTTGTTATTGAATGTTCTATCATTAACATATATAATGTTAGAGGGGATAACATAATGGTAAATGAGATGATTGAATATGAATTTGAAAATTTTATTTCTAGTCACATAAGTGAGGGGTATAGTTTCAACCCACTTAGTGAAGTATTCAGTGGTGGTAAGGTTATGTTTATGGTCATTGGATGAGGTGGGGTTTATATTACCAATGAGATTAAGGCCATATGTAGCAAATTCCTTGTTATAAACATTTATTTTAGAGTCTTGGTCAGGACATGAATCAGATTGGCATGCCATTGACATTTATCACACTTTTTCACATACATAACTACATTTTGCATCCATCGTTGGCCAATAATACCAAATTTATAAGATATTTCTGGATGGGATGGCCCTACTTGTGTTGGATCCACATACACCTTCATGAACTTCTCATAATGTTAATGTAGATCATATCAAAGTTAAACAATGAAGTAGAGTTCCGTGAAAACTATGGTGATATAGGGTTGATTCGAGTAAGGTATAATGTGTGGCATGATGGATAAAGCCTTTGGATTATTTGTGGGATAGGTCTAGTGACAGAATGTGGTCATGAAGATAGGTATATAATTTAGAAAACAAAATAGAGATGGGACCAATAATATTATAAACTATTTCAATGATTAAAGGTTCATGAACTAGCACTAACAGATTCTCAACAAGGAATTGGTATTCTTTGGTAGTGTTTGTATGTCAAATCAAAGATCCAATGGTGTCCATGGCATCTACTATTCTATTATTGGCCTTGGTATATGTTCAAACTAGATATTGATAATCTGCTATTTGAAAGTGTCAACCATGGCCTTATATGACACCGACTTATCATATTTGGTTTGAAAATGGTCTATAACGTGATTGATGATTAACTAAAAATCATCATAAACCTTGAGATGATGTATATTCCATTGTACTACCTATCAAAGCCTTATAATGAGTGCTTCATATTCAAATATGTTGTTGGTATAATGAAAGTTGATCTGGAATGATTTGGAGATAAGATCCCCCTATGGTATAATGAATAAAAGTCTTGCCCTTGATCTAGGTGTTGTGAATGACCCATCAAAATATAACTTTCAGTGCCGCTCCTCAAGAGGTGTTTCAATGATGGTCATAATGGATTCATTTGGGAATTGGAATATTAGTGGTTCTATATTTTCAAGGGGTGCTTTAACAAGCTGATCAACAAGAACTTGCCCCTTGATAGATTTTTGGTTAACTTATTCTATCTCAAAATCATTGAGAAACATGATTCATTTGGCCATGTGGCCTTGTAAATCTATCTTAGATAGTAGATACTTGAGCATATCTACTTTGGAAATGACCATGTTCTTGTTATTTAACATGTAATGGTGTAGTTTTTGAGCTATGAAGACCATAGCTAAACAAGATTTTTCAATGGGTATATAGTCATGCTCATACATAAGAAGTGTATGGATTAGGTAGTACATGACATGATCTTTTCCATTATCATCATGTTTAACTAGAAGTGCCCCTAGGGCTTTATTTGTGGCCAATAAGTATAGTAAGAATGGTTGTCCCAGTATAAGAGGCAACAAAATAGGTGGATTTGATAGATAATCCTTCAATTGTTGAAAATTTTCTTGGCATTGGTTATCCAAATGGAATTATACCCCTTTCTTTAGCAAGTGTGTGAAGGTATGGCACTTGTTGGCCAACTGAGATATGAATAATCTAATAGACTAGATCTTGCCCTACAAACTATGGAGGTGCTTCAAATTGGTTGATCGTGGCATTTGAGTTATGGCTTGTACTTTGGCTAAATCGATTTCAATGCCTCAATGAAACATAATGAAGCTAATAAATTTGCCTTAAGTAATCACAAAAACACACTTCTTAGGATGTAGCCCAACTTTGTATTCATGTAGTCTCTTAAATATCCCCCATAACACTGTTAGATGATTAACCCTGGTGTTTTATTTACCAAATATGTCATTGATGTAGTCTTCAATACTATCATGCATCATATCATGAAATATGATGGTCATGGCTCTTTGGTAGGTGGATCTAGAATTTTTGAGACCAAATGGTATAACTTGATAAAAAAATGTTCTCCACAGAGTGGTGAACACTATTTTATATTGGTCTTTTGGTGTGATTCATATCTAGTTATACCTTGAAAATCCATCCATCAATGAAAGAATTTCATATCCCACTATGGATTCAAAAATCATGTCAATTTTTGGTAGAGGAAATTCATCCTTGGGGTATGCCTTATTTATGTCTTTGAAATCAGTACAAATTATGGTTCTTTCTAGATTTTTACTGACTCGGACAACATTTGAGATCCACTCTGAGTAGTCGATTGATTGAATACATCTTGCTTCTAAGAGATTTTCCAACCCTTTCTTCACTAATACAATAATGTGAGGATGCATATTACATAATTTTTTATTTCAAAAGTTTGGTATCAAGATGTACCATAAGGTGGTGCACAACTAAGTTGGGGTCCAAACTAGACATGTTAGAATAGGCCCGGGTAAATATATCAATAATTTCCCTCAATAGGGTTGTAAAGACTTCATGTTCCTCTTTAGTGAGGGATGCACCTAATTTGATCCATTTTGAGTCATCTGGAGTCTTGATGTTCACTTTTGTCATGTCTTCCACAAGAAGTGTTGAACCATCTTCCAAAATGGTTGGAAAAGATTTAAAATAGCCTATAATGGTAGAGTCCTCTATCAGGACTAGATCCTCAAGTTTTCCTAGGCATGATGAATCAGAATCCCCTAGTGGTAGGGATGGCCAAGTGAAAAATACAATTGGAAACTCTTAGATGATTTGATCAAAAGTCTACTATTCATCAATATTAAACTCAAATCCATAGACAAGTTCATCATTAGTGGTCTCTTGAACTATGTTTGAGGAAAGTTGAACACCCCCATATAATAGTACATAAAATAGGTTTTCACCACTAGACTAACCTTTATATTTACTATTTCCTAAGTCCAAAAGTGCCTCACATAGGTTTTCACTTTGGGATCTCAATGTTTTATTTAATTATTTTTTCTAAGAGTGTTCACCCATTCTCCAAAATAGGCTTCAAGATCCAGTTTGATTGAGAACCCTTCTTTATGGTATCCCAATAGAACATTCTCCCTTAGGCTGAGGAAATCATAGAAGGCCTCATCATTTTGAAACTCATCAACTGGAACTATCGATTATTTTTGGTCCTAATCTATTAGTTGAGGGTAATATAATGGAAGTGGATTATGGTGAATAATTGATCGAAAGGCACAAATGGTAGTAGTGTTAAATAAATTAGTATCGACCAGGTCATCAAAAAGGCTATGATTAGACTCTGCTTCACTATCAACATCATCATCACTAGTTGCTATTGAAACATGAATAAGGTACATGGGGTCACCCCCAAGTGGTTTAAATCCAAGACCATATGTTCCTTTGTATCAAATGGTAGAAATTGGCTCAAGAAAACCTTGTTGATTTCGCCCAAGGCCTCCTCCTTCATACGTATGCTTCTCCATGATTTTGTTTGAAATGGGATACTTGGAATTTATGTAATAGTCATCCATTTTGTCATCATACAACCAAGATTCATCACCTTCAAGTGGGTCCTATTCTTGGCTAATGGCTGGTATGAAAATGATAAGTGTTGGACTATGCATTTTACTTTTGCCCTTTATTTTCCATTCTATGCAAGGTGGTTTGGCTTTTGGTCTACCAAAGGACTTGGGGTTCTATGGAAGATTGGTAGTGTGGAATGTATCATGGGTCAAATATTCTCCTAGGACTTTAGCTGAGATAATATAATGATTAAATATTTCAGGAGGCTACATGTGGGAAAGTGAATCAAGGGTATTAGGGTCAATACAGTTGGCCTCTAGGGAATCAACATATATTTATTTTCCCTTGCCCTTCTTAAGAACTAGATTTAAGACAAAATTGTAATTATAGATTTGGTACTCAACCTCCAAATGCTTACAATGTTCGTATGGTTAAAAATATCCATGGATAGTAACCTCCATACATGAATGGGAGAACTTGATACACTGGTTGAATGTTGACAAGATAACATGAATATCATGCATCCAAGGTCTACCCAAAAGTATATTATATGAAAAATGGAGGTCTAACACATGGCATAGTGTATCATGGGTCAAATTCCCAATAATAATTAGCAAGATGATAGTGCTATGTGATTCTCATTCTTCATTTTCATAGGCTTTAATTGTGATTATTTTTGGTTGGAAATCAGCTATTGTGTACTTGAGAATCTTGATGATTTTTAGAGACATAATATTTAGTTTCGATCCATTGTCTATGAGGAGACATTTCACTTTGTGCTATGTTATGACAACTTCAATGTATAATGGTTTGTTATGTAGAGGCCCAAGGGATGACATATCACTTTGGTCGAAGGTTAATTATTGGTCTAGAGCTAGATGTCCAACCAAAGCTTGAAATTTGTCTAGATATATGTCATTAAGAAATTGGGATTGACCAAGGTACTCTATTAAGATGTTCTTGTGGATGGTAGATGTATGCAACAAACCCAAAATGGAGATATATATAGTCATCTTCTAAGAAATATTCCACAATATTGAACATATTTCTTGTAAAATGGTAAATGGATTATTCTTAGGCAGAATGGTTGGTTAGAAGGGTGAAGTGGTAGATGGCTGTGGGCCCGATATGATAATATTTGACCACTGAGTTATGATTGCATAATCAAGATTATATATAGGACCATTATTTCTAAAAAATGAAGGTGGTGGGTTTCCAAATAAGATAAGTCTCAGTTGTCAATGCAGTTGTGCGTGGTCATGGGTCAACAATGAGTTATTGGTATGAGGTCCAAAAATGGGAATCCTTGCTTGTTGGTATGCTTATATTTTGTCTTAGGTCAAGAAAGGATCACCAACATGGCTTGGTTGATAGGAATTGATTATCAATGTTATTTTTTTATTGGTACTTGGTCTTAGATTAATGGAGATGGTGGAAATGTGACCTCCCATAAGATGGCCTACAACCTTGTTGTAGTCATATGCAACTGCCTTGGTTCTATCCATTCATTTGATGTTGTTGGTTCTACTATTAGTTGGGTTGGTTTTATCTCAGCTATTGATATTATTTTTGTTGCTATACTAACATTTATTGCTATTATTACTAGTTATTATGTCATGGAAAGGGATTTTGATAGATACCAAGGTTTTGATTAGATGTGGAAGCTCCATGATCTACTGTGATCTCTCTATTTTCCAATATATTTTCAATAAAATGTTTAATTTTCACACAATGTCCCAAATTTATCCATTAACCTTATGATACTCACATAATTCATTTTACCTGTACCAGGCTGGATAGTCAATGCCCTCAGGATAGTGTTTTGAAATATGCCAGTTACTCAAATTAGCGGTGGCAAGTTTATGAAACATGGATTCAAGGGTTTATTCAAGGTCACTAAAGACATGAAAATTAGGCATATTTATCTTTAGAGGAGGGTTTTTCAAAGGTAAAGGTTGCTATATTTATTACACTAGTCTAGGCTACTACACTTGTTATGTTTGTTGAAGAGGTTGTTGGTTAGGAGTGATTTGTATATATGACATAGAATGAGAAGATGATGTTTACATAATTTGGACATGTCATGAATTAGTTAATCCATTTTTAATAACATTCTTGTTACAATTGAATGACTTGGGTTTGTCATAATTACTGGCCTATGCTAGCTGTGATGCTTGCGTTTGGACTGATTCTGATTTTGGCCATTTTTCTAGTTTTAATTTTGGATCTAATTTGATGAGGTAAGTTTAATGATCCATTTATTAATATGGTCTCTTTATATCAACAAACCTTTTTCAATAATTTCCTTGAAACTATGTGCACATTTTAGCTCTAGATGGTAAGACACTGTGCAAATTTTTGGTAAATATAGTGGCTAGTTGTTTATCTGGTAGACTATGGTTAAATTAGCTCATAATGGATCTCCATCACTGTAGATAACTTTTAAATATTTTACCATCCTTCTATTTATCTTGTGTCAAATCTATCGATGAAATCTTATGATCAAGATTGTAGGAGAAATGTTGCATGAACTTGTCTAAAAAATCATCAAAATCAAAAACTAAATTCTTTGGTAATTTTAGGAAACACTATGATGATTGTAATGTTAGGATCCTTAGAAACAATAGTAAGAGGTATATGTCATTGTAGGCCACTAGTTGACAGGCAACACATAATTTTGTCAAATGGGCCTTGGGGTCGCCTTTCCCCTTGTATTTGTTGAATTTTGGTGGTTCATACCCTGGAGAAAATGGTATTTGAAAATACTCCATGTTGAAAGGGTAGGAACACATGTCATCCAACTTAAAATTCTTAGTTTGCTTCCCATTTTGGATGGCGACAATTGCTTCCTTCATTTGTTGAAGTTTTTGGGCTAGGAAACCAAAGGGAACTTTGGCTTGAGGTGGAGTTTGGGTGGTCAAATGTGGATTAATTTGACCTAGGTATAGCAGAGGCATGGGTTGCTATGGAATGTTGGTTTGGTTTAGAAATTGACTAGGAATATGCATACATAGATTAGGGTATGATTGTTAGAGTTGCACACATTGTTGTGTGATATTCTAGTTAGGATTGGGTATGTAGGCCTATTTTTGGGGAATTATGACTGAGATGGAAGGATATGGATGTACTATGCCTATTGAGATTGAAAAGGGACTTGATGATGTCTAGTAAAACCTTGTTGATTAAATGGAACTTGTGAACCAAGGCCATTTCATTGAACTTTTGGCACACTAGGAACAAAAGGAAATTATTGCCTTATCGGTACTTGTGAAACATTTGAACCTCTTGATTGTGCAAATCCTTATTGGGAAGTAGATGCATGTTAAAGGTTTGGAATTTATCATTGACCAATACTTGTATGCTATTGATTAAATATCATTTATGATTGAAATGGTATGTTAGTCTACAACTAAAGATGTATGTTCATCACTACCTAGTGAGGTGGAACATTGGTTGCCCCTATTGAGGTGGTAAAATTCTTTGCCTCTATTGTATGGGTATGTTAGATGGTGACTATTATTATGGAATGTTAGTCATCACCTATTGTACTGGACTAACATTCATCACATTTTATTGAGGCATGACACTAGTCATTGCTTGGCTACTTAATCCTTGAGGTTGGGTGCTTGAAGAAGCAATTAGTCGAGGATTATTGTTTATTGAGGTTGGGAGGTAAAATTTCCTATGCCCTAAATTTTCAAACCACTCATGGTGTTAACTAAAGGCACATTTTATTTTGGACTAGTTATTTATGCATTTACACTACTATGGTCTAGATTGGATGTCACTTGCATACTGTCCACTATGTTTGGCTCACTATTCTACGTAGAAGCAGAAGATACTTATTCAATGGTAGGGTCACTGAACATGTATCCAACTAAAGTAGTTTGTGTGAATGGGTCTATACCTTGATTTTTTTGGCTTGTTAATTCCATTAAAACTCCTATTGGAGGAGCTAACTCAATAAGAGGAGCACTTGACATGGTCATGTTGTTAAATTTATGTGCTAGTTTTATATATGTATGGTATGTTATCTGCATTTGTATGAAGTTGTCCTCCATGAGGTCATTTATTATGATAAACATATGAGGGTCTTGATACAACATTGGCACAATAGTGTGAGGATTGATATAAGAGGCATGTTCAATGTTTTTATTATAAGACATGTTGTAAGGCCCTCTTACTAGACTTGGTAAGTTTTCATGGGGAAAGTCTGCCAAAAACTTAGCACCTACCTCCATAGCTATGATTAAGACTTAATCCTTGTTCACAAGCAAGTGATGATTAAAAAAATAAGGGTCATAGTCCTATGGAATTTTAAAATAGTATGGTTATTTTTGGACTTTTTATACAATTGAAGGTATGTTAGCTAAGTATTATGCCATCTATTCTTGGTCCTGCTTCATGTATGAAGGCATGATGACCAAATAATGGGCCAAAATATCTTGGTTTGGTTCCCCTAATTGAGTGTTTAAGGGTGGATAAGGATCCATCTCAAAAATGACATCTCCATAAGGGTCTTGAACAATGTCTTATTATGTGACCACATTACTATACCCTGGATTGTACATGATGCCACTATGCGTATAGTGAGACATGGTCAAATCAATCATGAATGCTCATGATAAAAGGGGTAGAGTTCTAAAAAATTTGAAAAACAATTTCAAACTCGATCTAACTTGGTCAAAGGGATGGAACTGTATCTCTGAAATAGTTTATGATAAAACTTGGTATAAAACCATATAATGTCAAATGTCTAACATTTAAATGTCTCACATAAAAATTTAAAGTGGATGAACTAAAATCAAAATTCCAAAATCTAAGGACAAAGTGTTCCAAATAGGTCTAATATAGGAAAAATAAAGGTTTTTAGGTCTTTTGGCTAAACACAACATAAAAAGCTAGGCTCAAACAAGGCATGTGCTAGGACTTTGGTCCAAATGCAACATCAAAAGCTATACTTAAAACAAAGGAGAATTTAATCTAACAAACTTGAAACACTTTTGCATAGACTAGGAACTTGAATTTAGACATGAACTTGATCAAATTGGTATGAGGCATGAAACAAAAGACATTTAGAGATATACTATTTTCTCCTAAATAAAGGCACAAATAATAGTTTTTGAATTTGGGTAAAGAATTAACCTAAGTTACACAACCTAAAATAGAAATTTTGATGTATAAGCCCAAACTAGACAAGGAATAAACATATATCAATCAATGTTTAAATTCAAACTTGTCAAGGTTAATTAAAAACTCAATGTAGGAAAACTAGGCTTTTTAACCAAACAAGCTAGACAAATTTTAATGGAATGACAACACTAGACAAAGGCCTCAAAAGGCACACATGATTTGGTTTTAAATGTGAAACTTAGACACAAAGAAAGATGAGTTTATGAAACAAATTGAGCATCATAATGATGTTATATCTCTCTAGAGGTATAAACAATGGTTTGTTTCATAGACTCCAAAGTACAAAACTTGAATTGATTTGGGTAGTGTAATGTTACCCATTTCAATCAATTGACACACACAACATTTTTGATAAAAATACTAAGGCAAATTAAGGTGTCAAATGGATGGCATAACACCTCTGACACAAGACTCATTTTTATGTGGCATGAATAAATGAAGTTTTAGACTCAAAGACAAAGTAAGCAAATGAAAAAGACCAAATACAACTAAGTAAAACATCCTAATCCCTAAAAGTGATAAGGTTACATCATATTTTTGAAATCTATCTATATACATGCTCTTGGGAGGATTTTAAGTGTTAATACAAAAATAAAAGTGCATGAAGTAGTAGGGTTTTTACACCCCCCTTCTCCCAAGATATTGTATGATGACATGGACCTTCAGGCTACTCACCCTACATCAACTATAAGTCCACGACAAGTGGGGTTTATCTAATACTTAAATTTTTGACCATCTAGATGGTCCAAAGCATGGATAATTCTATAGATGCCTAACATCAATTGAGTTTATAGTGATTAAATTATTATGCAAGGGTTTATTCCTTTTCATAGAGATTTTATCTATGGACTACTTAGTGGAATCCCCTAGTTAATCAGACTTGACTTAGGTTTTCATTATAAAAGGAGAGGTTAACTAATCAACCCCCTAGCTCTTGTAGTATGCATACCCTACCATGGAGTGGGGTTAAAATAATGCCAAAAGATGAAACCCTGTGTTAAAGCTTCCCTTAAGAACTCATGAAGAAGTTGTGAACTCCCATCCATAAGCCAAATTGCATAAAATAAATGATCTAAGTGAAAATATTTTAGAGGTTATTTTTAGATCACCCAAACCATATGGGTTTTGGGGAGAGCCTAGACAACATTTGATATAGAGCATATACTTGATCTCTGCTTCTTATCTCACTTAACCTTGTTTGCTTAATTCAATTTCCTTTGACAATGGTCTATGGTTTAACTCCTCACACAATGGTTCAAATTTCACATATTAGTATTGAGGTTTTCCAAGTCCTTATCTTGATTTTCTATCTCTGATTAACCCCCTCTCAATATATTGACCAACTTAAGAACACCTTTCATTACATCAACTTATTATTTATGATAACTTGGCACACTCTATACACTCCTTGTTAAGGGTTATTATGTACAATCCTCATGTAAGAACTAGTTTCAATTATTTCAATCCTTATTATACGGGTCTCATTTTCCTCTCAACCACGTGTCCATACCTCTCTCCACAATTCACAACTCTTCATATACTTTCTAAGACTCCATTCTGCCTTTACACAACTTTGCTATCTTTTAACATAGTCCTTGTAGACCTATGGGGCTCAAATATCTTTAGTATAGACAAATTACACTTAATGAAAACAAAAATTCAATCCTTGTTCCACATGATAAAACTTACCTACATAGGAAATTCAAAATTCTATCTCCTTCATATGACTCTCTTTCATGTTACTAGCCTTCTTAATTAGGCCTCCTTAGGTCAAAATTCAAGACAATCATCATTAATCTATACAAATAGGTTTGTACACTTCTGCAACCTTTTTATTCACATAAGGAATATTCACAATGACCAAAATACAAATTTTTAATAATTTTGAGTGACTGGATAAAAAGTTATGGTTGAAACCCTAGTTTAGGGTTTTTACAAGCCCATCACAGGCCAAGAGCTACTAAATTCCACTGTGGATGACTTAATGGGTTTAAAATATTTAAATTCAATTTATTAGGTCTATAATAACCTTTATCATGTCTTCTAATCATTAAATAACCCTATCCAATCCACTATCTAAAATTTCTATACACAAACACACATGATTGTGCAACATTTAGACATTCTAATAGGCCAGTGTCTCTATGGAAATGCACAACTCAATGTAATTGTCAATAAAATAAATCAAACACCTTATATTACATTTGAAATACTTATTCCAATATACCACAACTCAAATCATTTGATGAAAATATCATTTCCTATATAAAAGAACCTCATGGTCTATATGCACAAAATAGGGTTCAGGATATAAACATAGAGTTTCTTTATTTATCTAATATAACTATTGGATCTTATAAGGATTCATTATTTAAATAATTCCTCATTAAAATAAAAACAATATTCAATCACCCTTGATAATAAAAATACAAAATCTAATACCTCATAACAACACATCACAATCTTGTACACAAAGTATAACATCACAATAGGAGTTTGTTTTATAGTTGTGTTTGATTAATAGATTATTTTGAACACCATTCCTTTCAACATATACTTTAAAATTACCTTAAAAATCATTTAATACCATTTGAAAAACATTTTCATTCTCATTCATAGAACAATTTAGACAAGATAGTCTAGAACAAATAACTTACACAGTAACAAAAGTTTCTCTTTGATAACCTATAACAAGGTTACTCTATGTTATTTTTCTCTTCATGGTTCTCCTTAATCAACAAATGTTATCCTTTAATCCTATTTAAAAAATAATTACCATTCTCTTTATTTCAATCATAACATATGCATTCAACAATATAGTGACCTCAACAGGGCCTGCACACATTCATTTCAAAATAAGGGTTTAGAACATCCCCTTCATCTGCATACAAACATGTCTATGCTTCTCCATTAATATATATTCAAATGGAACTACTCCCTATCACATAACTGACTCGTAGACTTCCTACAAAGAGGCATAACTACTTCTTGGCAAACTTTCCCATGTAGAATCTTGTGGGTTACAATGCAATTTTCTTGTTTTATACAATATGACATGTAAGATCATAACCATAGGTTAAGATCACCTTTTTATATCTCATACAATGTATAAACCCTTTAACACATTTTATACATCTGTCACCTTCATCAATTTTCTTAAAAGTTCTTATATAAGTCTTACAAAATTCAAATTTCTCTAGAAGGAGATTTTGGTGGGAAATGTCCAAATTCAAAATGTATTGACCTATAGACTATCAAAACTACACAAATGAACTACATATGACTTATAATACCTATAAAAAATCTAATAAACCAACTTAAGACAAAATTTGAACAACTTTGAGGTCCATACAGGATGCCCCTACATCAACATTCTTTCCACACCTTAGACTAGGCACAAGTTGTAATTGAAAAGGTGCTTTTGGTCACCCAAGTTCACTAAAGGTGATGGGGGGAGAGGATACACACACTCTTCATTTTTCATAAACAAACAAGTAATAAAACAAACCCTTTTAGGAATTTGAAATCTAAGTGTTAATTTTATGCACCAAATGAAATGTTTGATTAAGTTCTTTGGCCCCTTAGCTTAAATTTGCAAAGCTTGTAATAATTTTCCACAAAAAAAATTAGCACAAATCACTTAGGTTCCTTTTAAGCACTTAAAACCAAATTTTTAAGACTTAGGAATTCATTTTAGGTAACAAAATGAAGTGTTCAAGAGTTTAAACTTGCAAATGTATGTTCTAATCCTACCTTGGTCCTGCAAGGGTTAGAGAGTTTCCTTCTACTTTGAAGCACAATAATGGATGAGAAAACAAGTTTTGAAAAGATATCTCTTAGGTTTCTATGTATTTTTCACATAGAGACCAATATTGTCAACTTTGATTGATGTTGGTTACTAGGGAACTGATGCTGGTTGGGAATAACTGATACCGATCAATAAGGACCGAGATCAAATGCCTATGAACTTGAAGGCAAAACCAAAAGAGTCTAAAAATGTTAGCTTAAAATATCATAAAAACTCCACAAAACCTACATTAAGATGATTATTTAGGGAGTTTATGAATCAATTAAACCAAGAAGTAGCAATTAGAAGCTTTATTTTTTTTTAAATCCCAGTTTTTAAGATGTTTCTTACCCTGCACCCTGACTAATGAAGGTTAGCCATAACTGATGTTAGTTAGGTATAACTGATGATGGTTTAGGTAAAATTGATGTCAGTTATGCCTGACCGATGTCAATCTCTATGTAAATCCAAGTTAGCATAAAAAACAAGAATATAAAAAAAACAAAGCTAAAACTCTAATTTTAAATATATTAAAGCATTCATTTGAAATTTAGGAGTTGCGTATTGGTTTCCTTGGTATGTGGGATATGTTTGGGCCCCATCAATAATGCCATTTGTGATCAAAGGAATTTGATAGTAGATAGGAGGTTAGCTCAAGTTTTATTTTCACAAAATAATGAAATCAACACACTAACATGCTAACATCTATAAGCCTAGATTATAGGGAGAGTAGAATGGAAAAAATACAATTGAAAACCCAAATAAAATGTAAAGAACAATAATATTTACCTTCCTTGATAGATCCAAAGGATTTGTTTATGGTTTGCTCGGTTTGTGCTCAAAGAGTCTTTGGCAATGGAGTATTATTTACTCCTCTCCTTGGCACCATTGTATTTTGGCTTGATATGGATTATGCTTGTTTGATGGCTTGGATCAATATTTTGGCATTATAACATTATGGATATAATTCATGCTACAAAACCTACATTATAACTCTACTATTTTCTAAGCTCTCAAATGAAGAGGCAAAGGCTTGTATTTATAGGCTTAGGAACTAATCCCAACTCAAGGTGATCTAAAGTGTAGATTAAACATAGAATGGGTTCAAACCTAACCTAAGTGAGTCATTTAACCACAGTAGAGTTAAAAGGTGTCAATAATTAATGATTTACAATGAATAGGCATGGGTGAGATATTTTCAAAGACTTGAAAACTCACAAAAGGTAATCATGAAAAGCTAGGATATTTTATATTTTTTAATTTTATTTTTTTAGTGATTCATTAATTTCACATGGATAATTCAAGTAGGAATTTAATTTGGTTTATCTTGTTAATTAATTATGTTTAGGCTTTTAGCATTTTAAAGATTTGATTTTATGTCCATGTGCTCCACTTAATAGGTCTATAAGCCAAATTTCATGTTGTGATACCAGCAGATGATTAGAGATGAATTCATGAGAGATTTTTATTGCTTAAGGTAGGATACCCCAATTAGGGATGTCTCAACATGATTCTAAGCTTTGATAAATGATGCAGAAGCAAATTTGGAATGCTTAGTGATTCCTAAGCTTAATTTGCAAAGGTTGGTAAGAATCACTTTGAAGTCAGGTTGAAGGCCATTGGTGGCCAATTTTAGGTGTCTACAATAAATTAAATTGAAAGATTCTTTCACTTGAAGTCAATATATTCAATCTTTTACCACACCTGAGTATTCATCCATCCAACTGCCAATCATGCCCACTACTACCCTAACACAAACCTACTATAAGTTTTGTTTCACTACTAAAAATTATCTGACCTAATTGGCTTTGTCAATAATTGATCCTATATAATATATTTCAGCACTTGAAGTGACTCTTCACTTCTCCACATACCAATCCTCCATCTAGGATTCAGCCATGAACTGACTCACAAATCCTATTGCTTGGAAGTATCTAGTCTAGTGCACACCATGGATTTCATGAGGATTAATAATCTTGGTGGATATAATACACATGAAAAAACATGTCTTATCCTATTATAAGACAATCCACATAAGGTAAATTACAATGTAATAAGTGGGGTACTTCCTTGCTTTCCCATCTTTATGCATTTCCATACTTGGTTTGGTCTACCTATCGCCTTCACTCACATGTTGTAGATAACTAAGCCATCATACCAGTGATCATGTTGGGGATTACATCCAACATGTCATCAACACATAGTAACAACTTATGCTAAAACCTTTGTCTCTCCATGAAGGCACTAAAATTCCTTTACTACATGTGCGATGTCTACACCAACCCATATAGTGATTTTTTAAATATGTAAACTAACAACTCTTCACCTTAGCTTTATATCCCTTAGGCTAATCCATCTCTTCTTTAAAGATCACCATGTAGGAATCAAGCTAATATAATTATTGAACAATAACATGTGCAAGTAACACTCTTGATAGTATTCATAAGATCTTATAAAAGTCAACACTAGACTTATCCATATAGCCTCTAGCTATCAACCATGCAAAAACATAACACAAGTCATTAGACTAATAAAAAATTCTTGGGAAGTCATCATGCTGCTCACTGCATCACTACACCTACTAAATTTTTGAGCCCACATATGAAATGCATATTTCTCTATCGAATGTTGATAAAATCAACTTATGTACCTGTAGTGTTACTCCATGCATTGACCTACCTAGCCACTCACCATAACTATATGCACTACACTCAAGTAAATTTGAGTTATATTTTCAACACCAACCTTCTCCTTCTGGGAAAAATAGGTCTCACTTATTCTTCATCATCATCCTTAACTACTTCAAATAGGTACAATTTTAGGTTTCTTTTATACCTCTTCCTTTGCATGGATTTTTTTATTCTTCTTTAACATGTCTGGATAATAATCATGTGGTCAATAGGATACCAAAAATTATACCCCATCATTTTTGTTTCATAGTCGAGACACACAAAAAGGTATATGCCTTGTCCTCAACCTCCACCTATGGAGACCAAATTTCTCCTCAAGCTGTACAGTTGCTTCTTCTATAAGAACACTATGTTGGTGTTGATTTATCTGGAAAAGTTTGTTAAGGTTCTCAAATAATTCTCTTATGGTCTTATCCTCAACAACATTGTATAGAAAAAAATCTTCACATATATATTCTCCATCTCACTCCATATAGAGAACGTCCATTCATAATTTTTTTTTTCTCCATATTGACTTTGGTTTCTCTTCTTGTCATAGTAGCTCCCACTTGCACAAAACAAATGTTAACTAAATTTCACCCTAGGTTAAATTTTATCAACCCACCCCTGCATAATCAAACTTTCTATAGGGTCATTCTAGGTTTAAAATGGTCACCATGGTCTTAAAATGAGGTTATGTCACCTTTGAAGATCGTAAAACATGTTTAGTCTTTATCACATTTGTTCACTTTATCTTAATATCCTTTTTTAGCCACCTTTTGGTCATTCTAAGTGAAATTTATGGTTTAATAAGAAAGGAAAAACATTTCAAGAAGAAATCTAACTTAAAATATATCATATAATATCAAAGAATTTTTTGAAACTAAAATGTGGTAGGTTCAACGTAAGAAAGAGGGAGATCAATTGCAAAAGGGGTAGTTTCAATTAGTTGTATAGATTGTATAACTCATATTTCATAAGTGGAGGATTTAAGAAGGTATATTTAGAACCCTACAAGTTTTTTACAAGATCAAGAAGCTTGAACAGGTTCAAAAATGAGTAAACCTAGTTTCTCTCTCCTATCACTTCTTTGGACAAGTCAAAAGAGGTCAATGGTTTTTAATTATTATAGAGAGGATAATAAGATTTGGACTAAGTTCACTTGGTGGATATTAGTATTCCTTGTGTAATTCAATTCCATGGTCATAGTTACAAGAATGGTAGTTCATCATGTATGAACAATCACTAAGATTGTTAAGATCTCCAAACTGCATGCACATCCTTAACACCTCAATTTTTCTCATCTAATTGTATTGGTCTATGTGAAATAAGTTTTTCAAGTGTACTTGAAGATCATTTTAATCCTTTTCATGTTATACTCAATTTATTTGGCACATGTGGTCATGAAGAGAGAGGCAAAATCACTCTCTTGTGCTAGGAGTGAGCACCAATGGTCTGTAGAACATGTTTTGGTAGTTACAGTATTATGATCTTTTGTGAGTGGATTCAAGTCAAATGCAATGCATTATTTTTCATCTCATCAGTGTAATGTGAGTTTCCAATCTCATTTTATCATGCATACATCTATTTTAGGTCATGGAAGACCTACATTCTCACTGTCATCTATAGGCAAAAGTGCACATTGAATAAGTATGTTTTAGAAGTTGGAGGTGTCCATGGTTTGTAAGAGATCTAAGTTACATGTTCTGAGCTATAAGTGCCCATTACCTTCAAGTATCATAACATATATTTCCAAATCAAAAAGAGGTATAAGTATTTAAGATTGTGAGACTATTGCCCATAGTAAAAAATAGATGGAGACCTACAGAAGTGAAGATACCACATAGGCCTGAAACACTAAGAAGGTTGAGAGAGATTTAAGAATGAATATTTTGGGTCTAATCACAAGATAGAGTTCATATCTACTTTTTTAAATGGCGAAACATATTTAGGCCTCAACCTAGGATCAAATGTTTGAGTTTAATGTTCATATATTAAGAGAAAGTTATAAAATGGGATATTTTACCTTAATCTCTCTAAAAAAGGATCCTACCCTATACAATACCATCTGTTGGTAAGTGTCTATGAGGTCTAGATAAGCTTGACGGATTTGTTCTTGCATTTTAGATAGAGAGGTAACATATTGAAACAAAAAGAAATTTTGAAGTCAAGAGAAGATGATGGTTGAGTAGGGTTTCAATTCAGTCAAGCTTCTACTAGAAATACTTAATGAACTATAATATTAATAAGTCACATGAACCTGTAACTTACAAGTGACCTATAATGTATTGATGGTGAGAATGATAACATGGCATCAAGTGAAAGAGTGAGTTAAAATAGATGTGATATGGCATGAGTGACTTGAGTAGATACCAAAAGGTGTAAAGTAAATATATTTGACATATATGACCACCTATAGGAATCTCTGATATTCCCTAATTGCCACCTACAATTTGATTCACACACATACTAGGATAGTCTAATGAAACATATAGTTTGGTTGGTAGATCGTGGTAAAAGATGGATGACCACATAGATATCATTTTTAAAATGATAATACCACATTTTCATGTGATTCTTAGAGGCAAGGAGATAAATAAGGTTGAGAAAACTAGGTTTTCAAACCTCGGACTCAATCAACCAAAACACTACACACAGTCATAGTTTCAAAAAGCTAGTATTGAGAATTTAATGTTTAAGGGATATAGAGGCATGTTATGGATTTGATACTTATTAAATAAGGTAATAATGACCTAAAATAGACCTCTATGGTCTCAATTTTGTCATACTAATAGGGTAAGTGCCCTCTATTTTGTCTCAGACTAGAGGTACTCCACAGTCAATAAAACCTATAGACCTAATGTGTGAATGGTGAAAAGATGAAAATGAGAGTCTTGAGTGAATACTGGATGATGTTTAATGGTGGAATAAATATGAATAAATATTGAGAATTCACCTACAATCATTGGAAGAACTCAGAGGTGGTCACACACTCAAGTGCATAGTTTATGTCTATTAGGCCTAGAACTAGGCATAAACCATCATGGATTATAACTACACTTCCATGAATATATGATTTTCCAAAACAATTTGAGAGCCTTCATGGTAGAGTGGAGAGTTCTTGAGAATCATTGGTTTATAAAGAGTAACTCAAAATTTCTCATTTTGGCCTATTTTCCTCTCAGGGGTATCCAAAATGTAGGCAACTAATCAAAGAACCATTTTATTTTATCCATATCCATATGGAAAGTGTGAATTGTGCCTAAATTATTTAGGGATAGTTGAGGAGGGTCTTGAAATCAAACTTAGTGGCATTGGTTTGAGGGTTAAGTGTCTAACCTTTATGAATCATCACTAAGAACCTAAGTTACCTAAAACCCTTATATGAACTTGATGAGAAAGATATGAAGGGAGATTCATCCAAAAGTGGCCAATTTTCATTGAAAGTGATTTGAATCTATCTATCACTCTCCCAAGATCCCTATCACTCAGTTTTTATGTACTATCACTTATACGGATAGGTCTAATTCTATGTTTTTTTATTAGGATTTGAGATGATTTACAAGTACATAAGGGAATTGATAAGTGAAGGCTATTATGGAGGGTATGTGGAATATTTTTATAAATAATCATACAAAATTATCTCCTTGGTCATTCCTAGAAATCCCTCTGTTAAGTTGGTCATTACAAGTAATCTTGAACAAAATAAAGAGAAAGAGTGTGACTGCTTAAGTTGGAAGTGAGAAGTGTCATATTGAGTTTTATTGAAGTCTATTTGATATACCAAAGGATAAATAGGTCTTTTAAATGTTTTTAACACATATTAAACAAACCTTATTGAGAAACTATAAGTCATCATAGTGACAAGTGTGAATATTGAAGCCTAAAGGGCCAATGAGTGACTGCAAGGAAATGACAATATATGACAAGGGGGAGGTTATTAGTTGAGGAGTAGATGATGAATTCAAATATATTATTACATTTTCTCATGTTAAGACATATGTGTCAAATAATTATAAGTAAATTCAAGGTAGTTAAGTTGACTCCTCATTGAGAAGGGTAGTTTCAAGAAGGACATGAAAGGTCTCTATGCCAACTTCAGGAGAATGATGTGTTTTAGATGGTACATTTTCTAAGAGGACCTCATGACCTATTCTATAATGATATTTTATTGAAATGTAATTGGATTTAAATCCTTGACACTTGGTCTTGTGATTTTTAAACTTAACTTTCTATATCTCCTATTCTATGCTATTCAAGTCATTTTGGCATTGTAAAAAAAACACAATTGGTATAGCGAAGCCCTAATGGTTTGAAATCTTATTTTTCCTTTGAATTTTATGAAGTTAATTTTGTCTCTACAACAATTTATTAAGTATATCAAGTAGTCAATTTGGATGACAAGTGATGAATGTCTTCTCTTTGCTTCCATTATGCTCTTGTATGCATTATGTGAGTAGTAGCATTTCTTCTAACAAGTCTAATAAAGTGTAAATATTTATTAAGGTGTATTTGAAGTGTGAGAGAGATTAGTAGGGTCTAGGATAAGACCTATTTTTCACCCACATTTGGATATGCATATTAATTTTCCTCCATGTAAAAACACTTATGCTATAAGAACATTGAGTTGAGGTTAGTTTTAGTAGTCTTCCTTCTTAGTGCAAACACAAGTATGTTTTTGGAGTTATATTTTGTGTATCACCTTCATTAGTATAGGCTGATTTTATGTTTCATTATTACCTTTTCACTCCCAATAGTGATTAGTCTAATGTAGTGTGTGATCCTAAAATATAGATCAAGGGAGCTACCCCTTTCAAATCTAGAGATCTATCTCTTGTAGTAGCTTTTCTATATGCAAAGATAGTTACATGTTATCCCAAATTTGATAAGGTCTCATTGAATTATCTAGGGTGAAAATTTGGGATATAACAATAAAATTTCAATTAAAAACACTCACAAATGGATTTTTTCACCATGGCTCTAATACTAAATGTTAGGAAAAATGCATCCTACAGTGCAAGTAAATAATGCATAATTAAAACAATCTACAAAATAATAGAGAAGAGGGAACACATTGCACAATATGTATGTGGAAAACCTAAAAAATTATCAAGTGAAAAACCATGGGGAAAATGGAAGCTTCTAGACTTTAATTAACATAAAAAACTAATCTGTTACAATAGCTCCTCCAACAAATCCTTCCAATGCTTACAAACCAAGCACTTAGGTGAGCCAAGCATACAAAACCTTCATTATCTAACCACCAACATTAAATATAACCATGCCTTCAACAAAGTATACAATGCATATAGGTGATCCAAAAAACATATCCTTCAAGCTCTACCTATCTACAGGCATGCAATCCCAAGCTTGCAAGGATCCAAGAGTGATCCTCAAAGGGTTGAAAAATACAAAGGGAAACTCATGCTTATATAACATTACAATGAGAGAAGAGAGAGGGAGAGATAATCAAGAAGGTGGACAAACAATTTTTCCACACTCCTCATGGGATCACTATTGATCAATAGTAGAGAGTTTATCACTTATGAAAAGATCCATAAAGTAGAGAATATACTTTAGATAAGATCTACCACCTCTTTGTATTTGTCTTCCAAATTTCCTCTAAAGTCCAAAACAAATTTTGACTATAGGGAAAACACATGAATCAATAGGCCTCGATATAAATTTGTCCCATATACACACGTGAAGATAAACACATGAAGATCTTCTTTGTCCTTATCCCCCACATGCACCCAAGAGTCAAAAGATTCCTAATCACCTTTTTGACTCTTACAACACCTCTTCACATACATCCCCGTAATAATTGCATCCCACTTTCTTTCACATCAAATTTAGAACATGTGAAATATCCTCCATGGGCCATGCCACATCATCTAAGTACCACCTCAATATGCATAGTCACTAGCAACTCACCATAGTGAATAGTGATTTGTGAATACTAACCATGACTAGTTGTGAATCTAGGAATTTGACTCAAGAGAGGATGTTTAGTATGGTGTTAGTTCCAAAATGAAAATAAAATGAAAGAAACACACTAACTAGCATAACATCTCTAGGCATAGACACTAGGGAGAGCTTAGTTAATAAACTTGAATAAAACACACAACTAGAATGCAAATGAAACCCTATTTTACCTTCCTTGGATGCTCCAAAATGCTTGTTGTAGTGGCTTTCTTGGCTTATGCTCATGAAGTCCTTGGAAATGGAAGATTGGATACCCCCATCTCTCCTTGACACCTTTGGCTTGTGGCTTGGATTGGCTTGGAATCAATTTGGCATGGTAACACTAATTTCTTGAAGTTTTTTAATCAGTTTTTCATTATAAATTTACATAATCATGTCTTAGAAATGATGTTGATGGCTTCTCTATTTATAGATTTTTTAGAATGTCTAGAATCAACCTGAACCATCCATCTTGAGATTGAGATGTGTGGTTGAGGATTAATTAAATTTTTGGAGTTAAGTTTATAATTATCATCATCATGGCATTGGAAGAAGGGGAAATTAAGAGGCATAGAGGGCATCATGGAAGGCATTGATGAGGCATGGAGGGCATGAATCCTGATATTTGTGGCATTTATGGCCTAGGGATGTCTTCTCAAGAAATGAGGTCACCTGATGATGCAGATATTTAATATTCATTTTTAAAACAAATTATTCAAAAAGTTTCCATGGAATTATTGATTAGGCTCTAATTTTGTTTAATTAGCTCTTAAGCATGATTAAGCACTTTGTGCACAAATTACTCAAATTGATTAGAATGCCTTGTTAATGGTCTAAAATTAGACTGGATTAGAATTGGAAGGTGATGTCAGATGTGTTAGATCCATTATACCATTGAGGATGTTACCAAAAATAAATAACAAAGGCACATGTCTTGTGCAAGAGATTTGATAGGAAAGATAAATCCAGAGCACCTAGGTGCAAAATTAGCATTTTGACTCAAAATGATCTGATCAAAGTTAGCTGGCCCATAAATTGCATTATCCCATTTAGGGATACCCTGGCCAAAATTAGCATATGAATATGTTAGCTTCACATAATTTAGTGTGTTTTAGTGTTTTTAGGCCAAATTGTGCATTTTAGTTGGAAATTGGTCAAAACCCTGATTGGAGGTTATCGATGGCTAGTTTTAGCTGTCTACACTAGTCACTTCACTTCTAATAGAGTTTGCTCACTCAAAGTGGCTCAGATATATTTATCTAGAATTATGCTCCTCTATCAATTATTGTTGTGGATCTACATATGTTTCTCTTATTTCTATAAAATAATATTCTATTATGTGAACATCTATGTAATCTCATGATAGTCGATTCACTAGTTATCTCACCTACACTAATTTATTAGTTGGTTTGATTTGTCTATAATTTTCCCAAAGGGAATTTTAACAATAGTAATACAAACTACAAGAATTTGTGAGATATATGTACTATGCTATTTTTTTCTTTTTCTCAGTACTATATCCTACATAAACATATTCCATTGATTGGATTTAGTTTGTGAACATATTTTTTTGTTTTAACAACAACTAGGTTGAGCATATGGCTAGTCTAGCTACCTAGTGTGTATGAACCTCAATATCATCTTAACCCCTAATTAAATGTAACGCAACTATTTATCAGGAGTTATACTCATCAGGTTGATGTTGTAGGATGTTTGTTAATTTGTTTACCTTTAGAATCTTAATTGTATTAAATTTACTCTAAGTTATAACTAAATTAGGGTGGATATTGGTTCTAACAACATGTTTCATATGACTAGATTGGTTTTAATGAATTTGTATTATTAGGTATATGATGCCATTATTTACTCCCCTACCTCATCCCTCCCTTTTTTGTTTATTATATCTAATGTGTCACCTTAGTGTACTTCCCATTGTGTATATTTCATCCCTCGCTTGTAGACTGCTTTCTCAACATTACTATTTGAATTCCTACATATAAAAAACTTGAAATAATCTATGTCACTCTAGCCATTATTACACCATGTGGATATATATAAGCTAAAAATATGCAACTTGTGCCATAGGCTTTTTTAGTAGTCTTAAAATGAGAGGGAAAAAGCTCCATATGTTGTTGTACAAAACACTCATCAACAGTAAAATGGCACTAGGAGGGTTGATCACAGTTAGCTTGTAGTTTACAACTTTTCTCAAGGTGTAACTTGTAATCTATAATACCTAGCATTAAATAAGTCTAAAGATAATTAGGCTTAGTCATACTAGATCTATCTAAAAGACTCACTAGATCTTATTATGAAGCTGAACTATTAGTGCCCCCTTTAAAACTCCACCATTGATAAAAAATACATAAGGGAACACCCATAATCTCAAACACTTAGCCTAGCTCATTTACCAACTTTAACCCTTATCCATATAGAGTGATGGATTAGCTTAAGGATTATACCTTCAATGTATATGGATCCATCAATGACCTACTAATAAACATGGATAAGTATCTCCCCTATTCATTCCTTACAAAGGATTGACACCTAAGGAACATATACAAGATTTCAATTCTTCACGAAGACTTTTGAACATTACTCATGAGGACACCACATGTATAATATTTTCATTTACCTTGAGAGATGCTGCGTATGATTGGTTATTGAATATCCATGAGAATTCCATAGGTATTTGGATGAATTTCAATGATACATTTATTTAACAGTTCATTCAAGTCACTAACCCAGACGTCATCTAACAAAAATTTATGAGCATGAAAAGAGAGCCCAATGAACCTATCAGAGCCTTTAACATTTAGTTTCATAAATTGTATGGATCCATTGATGTTTTAAATAGACCTATAAATGACTTGTCACTTGACATGTATAATAATTCCTTAGACCCAATGACATTTATCTTCTTATGTAGAGCTCAGAACATCCTAACCTCACAAAGTATTACACAAAGTTATCCAAATTGATAGATAACTAAATATTTAGGTAAGCCTACATGTCGGTTAGGTGTCATGTGACTCAAAGGGAGTTGGCTAAAGACAAGTTCATGCCACATCATAGGGACATTTTGATAGATAAATAAATATTTAAAGATATCAAGTTGTAAACATCCCAATATCAACCCAAGTCTCCTAACTCTGAGTATTATCCCTCATGCTAATCAAAATGTCCCTATGATGTGGCATGAACTTGTCTTTAGTCAAATCCCTTTGAGTCACGCGACACCTAACCAACATGTAGGCTTACCTAGAGGATCAAATATGGGCCCTACTCAATAAAATATAGGTCAATCCATGACCCCTGCTTGCAATAACAATGCCTAGATTATACCTTAAGATCCTCCCAAATGGGAACATGATGATATCTAATGCATGGTTCAAATTTTTTTTTGGCATAATGTTTTCATTGATGTCAATCTGATGTCATTAATGTCAAAGTATGTTTTCATTGATGTCTAAATGAGCATGGTGTCTATATGAACAAGGCCAATTGGTAGTGTATGATATGACAAGCTTATGAGCATTGAATATATGTAGTGATTTATATGAGAGAGAAAGGTACAGGTCCAAGTGTCTCATATCTACTTGGTTTATGTTGTGTTCAGGTCATGATATGGAAGGAATAGGTCAAGGCATCAAGGTGTATTATAAAGCCTTATCTAGACCTTATGATAAGTTATGTGCAGGTAGCATGGTGAATTGAGTGAACTTAGGCATGTGAGAAGATTTTTATTACTATATGGGCTTGAGAATTAGGTTTATAAACCTTCATAAGTTTTATAAGGTAGGTAATTAAGGTCAAGTGCTTAAGTAGCCTAAGCCTAGCCAAGTCATGAAAAGGCATATGCATGATGGGCATGAAGATGAATGTGCAGAGGTATGATACTATTTGAGAAACATGAAAGGCATGTGATAAAGGTTTAAAATAATAAATGAGATATTTAAGGTTAGTATGGAATGTCATTATTATCAAAGTTTTCAAGTGTTTGAGCCTAATAAGTGATTTGAGAAGGTATGTGCACAGGATGCCTAGTCTTGTGCATGAAAGGTCATGGTGACCCGATGATATGGATGCATAGAGGGATAAAAGAATATATAAATTTGATTGAGCATGAATATGAGGCATTGGATCACTTAGGATAGTTTTAAGTTTAGCCTATAGGGGTGAGACCTTAAGTCCATGTTTGCAACTAGACTAGTTCTAGACCATACTTGACCTAATGAGGTGTCATGAGGTGTTTTAAAGGCATATGAATGATGTAAAGAAGTTTTTGATCATGAGATATGTTTATTGAGTTTGTATATTAGTTATTGAGAGCTTGGATAGTGGTTAGAAGGTCAGTTTCAAGGCCTAATGTGACTTGTAAGTCAAAGCCTATAAAGTAAAGAGAGAGAGCATGGCCTAATGGGGTATGAGGTTTTATTTACAAGGAAATTATGGGTGGGTGATTTTTTTAGAGGTATTTTTTTCAAGTATGTTTACAAAGTTTTAGGTCAAAATTTGAAGGTTAAGGTAAGAAAAAGTGTTTTGAGGTCTCTCGAGGCACATAATGAAGGGTTATCAACTCAAAAAAAACTTTAAAGTGCTCATTGGCATGTGTAACATCTACATGAGAACCTAAAATATTCATGGTATATGGGGAAGGGAGTTATCTCAAATTTACAAGAATTATTTTTTAGAATGAGGGGCTAAGCTTTATGATTGATCGTTAAGACTAAAAGATGGTTTAAACCCTCAAAGAACCCTAATAGTGATCTAATATGAAATAAGTTGATATAAAGTGCTCATAATGTATTGGTATAGATATTGAAGGGATTTTAGGTTGTATTAAACTCTCAAAGTCACCTATGGGTGTGATTAGTTTGTCACGTGAGTGAGTGGACCCTACTAAAAAAGGTCTTATTTCTCAAAGATTTGTTGTAGCAGTCAAAGTTGACCAAGTCAAAGTTGATAAATTGATGGAGGTTTAATATTGAGACTTTATTTTATGTCTATGTTAGTTTATGAGTATGTTATATCCCATAAGGATGATAAACCATTTATACAAGTTGACCAATCGCTAACAGGTATAATGATGCAAATAATGAGAAACCCAAACAAAAGTGAGAAGTTAATTAGGGATGTGTTATCATGGATTAAGAATGAATCCAAGTACATTGATAAGTTTTTAAATAATTTTAATACATTTTCATGTTGGATATAAGTTTTAGAGGTCAGTGGATATGATGAAAATGTTGATCATAAGTTGACCTATCTAGTGCAGATGAGACGATGAAGGTGTAAGGTTATGAGATTGGTCTGCAAGACCAATATTTCTAGTTGACCATTTTATATTTTCATATGAGAGTTTCATAATTATATCATAATATCATATAAATTAATTTTTATTCTCTGAAAGTGTCTACATAGGTCTTGAAGGTCATTTCACCATGACTGTGTTTGAAGGTAAACTGGTAGATCTAGGTAAGCAAGTTATAGAGATGAGTTGGAGGCTCTTTTACCTAAGTTGAAGTATTTAATTCAAATGGTGTTGTTATTTTTTAATAATTTACCTATAAATTATTGTAATAAGCTTGTAATTTATTATAATATGTTAGAACATTGAAGCCAAAATGGCTTGTCTGGATAAGTAAGGACTATGAGAGAGAAGGTCAACAAATTGGTTTGCAAGACCAATAGTTTCCATTAGATATTGTGATATTTTTTTTTAGAATTGTTATAATGATGTTTTATGATTATATTCATTATTTTTAATCCATTTAGTATGTTCATTTAGATGGTAGAAGTTCAATTTTTTATGAATGTGTTTTGAGGCAAGTTGGCAATTTAAAGTAAGCATCTTATGGAGAAGAGTTTGAGCATGTATACCCTGAGTTTAAGAATATAATGAGGTTTGTGATGAACCTAAGGTCATTAGGTTTCTATATATGTTATTTTTTTCCATTTTTTTTCAAAAAAATTGTGTTTATGCTTCAGTTGTTCAAGATAGATTTTATGTGTATGCACAAGCCTATTGTGAACAGTGTTTTGAGAAGGGTTCAAGTGGTGGTTGGACCTAAAAGGTATTGTGGACATAAATTTAATTTTATAAGGTATATTTGAGTAATATATAAATTTATAATTATGTGTTTCGAGTTTTTAATCATTCCAACAAAGATAAAGTGTAACGTGATCTAATGAAGACCTAACTGAATTAGGTCTCCTTAAGGCTTAAAAGAGAATTTGGTTTATTAAGTTGTTGATAAACTAATGTATTATATGATTAATGTTTGGAACATGTTATAAGACCTATTATAAGGGTAATATAAGTGTTAAAAAAAGTATGTATGACCAAGGTGTGTGAAAGCAAGATACTAGTATAAGAACAAGGCTAATTAGGTCTATTGATGTGGGAATGAAGTGTGTGTGAAAGCAAATGAAAGAACACATTGAAGAGTAGAAGGAGGTCATGTATAAAATCATAGGGGTGTATATAGATATTCATGAATATCTAATAGAAGGTTTGAGTATTGATATCAAGGTTATATGACCTAATCAGTCTTGAAGAGACCTAATAGAGTGAAGAAACCTAGAGGCAAATTTGAGAGGAATAGAAGTGTGTGAAGAGATGAAAAAAAGGACCATCATATGTTAAATATTGAAACAAGGAAAAATATGGAAGGCATAGGTATACTTGGTTGAGTGGGTGTTTGGTCAAGAGGTGTCTGAGGTTGTGCTGAGTCACTATGGGAGTTGGTGCTTCCTTACAAGTGGGTGCTTGATAAACACTCTGTCAAGTTGGTGCTTGATAGATTGGGGTTGATGCTCCAAGTTGAGTGGTTTCTCAACTTAATTTGATTCATTGATTTATATTAATATTTTTACAAGCTATGGTTAGCGTTATTTAATCCTTATGAGGGTTTACCACATATAAGTTGTGTCATCTTGTGTTCTTATGTTTCATGCATATGTGGATGGTTACTTAATCATTATTTGATCTACATGTCTGAATGAATGTTAATGGATGTTTAAGTTAAATTATATGAAATATTTTAAAGAATTATTCACCCCTCTCTCATTCATTATGCTTCCAACAATTGGTATCAAAGCTTGGTATTTTGAGATAGGCCTAATAGCCTAAAGGTGATCTTAAGAAGTATAAGCATGGATTATGATGATGACAGTGTTTATCATGATAGTAATGATGGTCTACCAAATAATAATGGTACTAGAAGAATTAATACTAAATAAGAAGATTCTATGAAATATCAAAGTATATATAGTGGTTGTTCAGGCCACATATCAGGATACAAGAGAGGTCTTGGTTCTCATGTGGTTGATCAAATTAGTAAGAATGAAGAGTTGACTAAGAAGAAGAAGGATGACAAGGTGAGTCATGATCAACTCATAAAACAAGGTGTGATATTTTATATTGTATATCATAATTTATATTTGAAATAATGTCAAGAGTATTCTTTTCCATCTCAGAAGGATGATGAAGAATCCAAGTGAAAGGTCAAGCCTAAGTTGACAGTCAAGCCTATAAGGATGTTGAAGAATATTCAGTATTATGAGGGTATGGAGATATAGGAATCTCCTAAATTTATATTTTTATAGTGCACTATAGAAGGGGTGACTCCATTAGGCTTCATGGAGACACTCATCAATAAGTAGAAGCAGGGTGGATGCTTGTTGAGCGTTGACAGGTGTTGTATGTGAAGAAGGTATGAAGACATGTTGAGAGGTAAGTTTTTGGTATCTGATTGTATTTGTCCTTGAATATTGGAGATGGTATATGTGTACTATTATTTCATATAGTGATCAAGTTATGAATATAAAGGGGAAGCCTAATTTATGAGATGTTTCATGATTCTATTTGTTGAGCTAGTATGAGAGTAGTGACATGACTGATATATTCAAAGTGAGATTGTTGAGCATTGTCTTCTCTATTAATTGGCAATCAACAATTGATATCAAGGAACATCTTGTGAAGATTCATATTACATAAGGTGGATATCAAAGGTGAATAGAAACAATTGGTAGAGTATAATTGGTAGTGATTAGGTACATGAAAGAGTTGTCATAATGAGGTATATGCCATAGTGTCTTGAGAAACATGAAGGATAAATATTGATGCAAGAACATCTGAGATGCCATATGGACATGACATGAGTGATATTTACTCTATCATGGAGGACTAGATTTTTACCTTGGAATAATATCTTTGTTTGTAGATAGACCTAATAGACATGGTGGATAAACATTGATTATAAAATTGTTTCATGTTCATATGCATTGAATGTTATTGCTTTAGGCATTTGAAGATGAAATTTAGGTCATGTGTCATAGGTTTATATGTCATGTATTCCCTAGTTATGTGAGGTGAAGGTGATCAAACAAGATATAAGTCTGGTAGATAGTGAACTAGGTGTTTTTACAGACCTAATACAAGAAGGGTTATCATGATGGATCGGATATGGCATATGAAACTAAGAGGATTATAGAAGGAGTATTTATGGTGTGAACAAAGGTTGAATGTACAATAAATCATGATAGACATCATAAATGATTTTTATTCATTGTGTGATTAAAAATATATAAGGACACAAGGGGAGCTAATCAGATAATTCATGAGATTTAAGAGTAGATGTGTAATACAAAGAAGGTATGCAAAATCATGAAGACAAGTTGGATGTTTATGAAGCTTGAATATAAAAATGAAGTTAGACATAATTGATATATGTGGCATCAAGGTGCATAAAGGAAGGTAAGTAATCTTGTATCCTTGAGTCCATTTGAAGAAGATCTTTTTCAAATAAGAATAAATGGGATAGCCTAGTAAGTTTGAGTCATATCAGTCATGTCAAGGACAAGATGTATGATCTTATGATCATATTTCATTTTAAGACTATGATTGATCTAAGGGGGATCTTGGTAGCTCTAAGTTATTTTATAGTTTTTGAGAATAGTTTCCAAAGAAGGAGAATGGATGGTTCTAAGAATTGTAGTTTCTATGATTTTTTGTCATTAATTTCAAAGGGGGAGAAAAGTTCATGAAAAAAGACCAGTTTAGGGGAGAAAATATTGATAAAACTATAGTGTATTTTTCCATCAATGATAAAGGGGGATTTTTTTGGCATAGTGTTGTCATTAATGTCAATTTAATGTCATTAATGCCAAAGTATGTTGTCATTGATGTCTAGATGAACATGGTGTCTAGATGAGCAAGGCTAGTTGGCAGTGTATGTTGTGACAAGCTTATGAGAATTGAAGATATGTAGTGATTTCCATGAGAGACAAAGGTATAGGTCCAAGTATCTCACATCTACTTCATTGATGTTGTGTTAAGGTCATGACGTGGAAGGAATAGGTCAAGGCATCAAGGTGTCTTATAAAGCCTTGCCTAGACCTTGTGATAAGGTATACAAAGGTAGCGTGGTGAAGTGAGTGAACTTAGGAATGTGAGAAGTTATTTAAAACTATATGGGATTAATAGTTAGGTATAGAAAAATTTATAAGTTTTGTAAGGTAGGTCATTAAGGTCAAGTGCTTAATTAGCTTAAGCCTAGCCAAGTCATGAAGAGGCATGTGCATGATGATCATGAAGATGAACGTGCAGAGGTATGATATTGTTTGAGAAGCATGAAAGGAATGTGAGAAACATTTAGAAACATAAAGGAGTGATTTAAGGTTAGCATGGAAGGTCCTTATTGTCAAATTTGTCAAGTGCTTGAGTGTAGTAAGTGACTTGAGAAGGTATGTTCACATGATTCCAGTCTTATGCATGAAGGGTCATGGTGACCTAGTGAGATGGATCCATATATGGTAATATAATATGGTAATCTAGTATGGAATGGGAATAAACAAAAAACTCAACCATGTTGTGCACAAGAAATGCCTTAAAATTTTTAAATAATGGAGAGAAAAAGGTGTTAAGTTGTCAATAATTATTCACATGAATATCCCTTAAGGGGATATGCTATGTTGTTTAGTCCTGATGTATATTCTAAACTTTTTGTCAAAATTGATCACTCTAACAAATAGGTAAAGCATGACACATCCAAGACATGAAAATAATTCAAGGAATAACAAAATATAGTAAACCCAATATTCATTACCATTTCCTACACTACTTGGCAGTTGCATCAGCACATTACCCATGTAATTTGGTAAGATGGATTGGAAATAATAGGGATATTTGGATACATCACTGTAAAGGAAACACCAATACACCCTAGTTGAGTTTTGTATAGACTTAATCATACTATTGTAATAATGTCTAAAATATTTGGTTTAGTCATTAAGGGAGGGTATTAGAATAATTAATATTTTATGTGTTTGGTTATATTATTATAACCAATATTATTTTATTATTACATGGGGTTTCTATTTTTTATTCCTATCAACTCTTTGTTTCACCTAACTCTATATTTGTAGGTGCTTGTTTCTTGCCTATATATTAGGCTATCTATGTGTTCAATAGAAGATCATATTATTTTGGGCTTTCTTTATGTAATATAATACCATATAGGAATAAGAGATTGAATAATTTTTCTTGAGAATTAATATGAGGCATTGGAGCACTCAGGAGAGTTTCAAGGTGAACATACAGGGGTGAGACCTTAAGTACATGTCTACAACTAGACTAGTTTTAGAACCTGCCTGACCTAATGAGGTGTTGTCAAGGACTTTGAAGGATGTAAATCAATGTTTGAGAATGAGAGATATTTATTGAGTTTTTATATGAGGTATTGAGAGCTTGAACAATGGTTAGAAGTTTAGTTTCAAGGCCTAATGTAATTTGCAGGTCAAAGCCTAGAAAGGAAAGAGAGAGAGAGAGAACATGGCCTAATGGGGTATGAGGTTATATTTCCAAGGAATGTATGTAAAAGTGAGTTTTTTATAGGTATTTAATGTTTTTTAAAGTATGTTTACCAAGTTTTATGTCAAAATTTGAAGGTTAAGGCAAGAAAAAGTGTTTTGAGGTATCTTGAGTGCATAGAATGAAGGGTTCTCAGCCTGAGAAGGACTTTCAAGTGCTCATTGGCATATGTAATCTCTGTAAAAGAATATAATATATTCATGGTATTTGGGTAAGGGTCTTAAATTAAATTTTTAATCATTATTTTTTGGAATGAATGGCTAAGCTTTATGAATGATCATTAAGATTGGAAGATGGTTTAAACCCTCAAAAAACCCTAATAGTGAACCTATATGAAAGAAGTTGATATAAAGTAATAATAATGGATTTGTATGGATATTTAAGTGATTTGAGGTTGTATTAAACTCTCCTAGGAACTTCTAGGTGTGATTGGTTTGTCAGGTGAGTGAGTGGATCCTATAGGAAAGGCCTTGTTCCTCAAAGATTTGTTGTAGAATTCAGAGTTGACTAAGTGAAAGTTGCTAAATGGATGGAGATTTAATATTGAGAATTTTATTTTATGTACATGGTGGTTTATTAGTATATTATATCCCTTGAGGATGCTAAACTAGTTATACAATTTGACCAATCAAGAATAGGCCTAATGATGCAAATAGTGAGAAACCCAGATAGAAGTGAGAAGTTGATTAAGGATGTGTTATCATGGATTAAGAATGAATCCAAGTACATTGATAAGTTTTTAAATAATTTTAATACATTTTCATGTTTGATATAAGTTTTAGAGGTTAGTGGATATGATGAAAATGTTGATCATAAGTTGACCTATCTAGTGCAGATGAGACAATGAAGGTGTAAGGTTATGAGATTGGTATGCAAGATCAATATTTCCATTTGACCATATTATATTTACATATGATAGGTTCTTAATGATCTCATAATATCATATAAATTAATTTTTCATATTTAAAATTGTCTACATAGGTGTTGAAGGTCATTATCACCATGATTATGTTTGAAGGTAAAATGGTAGATATGGGTAAGCAAGTTGTAGTGATGAGTTTGAGGCTCTTTTCCATAAGTTGAAGTATGTAATGAACATGGTGTTGTTATTTTGGAATTTAATGACCTATTAATTATTTTTATAATATTTTAAGTTAGTTTAATAGGTTGGAACATGGAATCCAAAATGGCTTGTCTGGCTGAGTGAGGATTGTGAGAGAGAAGGTCAACAAATTGGTCTGCAAGACCAATAGTTGCCATTATATCTTGTGATATTTTTGTTGAATATTTTTATAAGGATTTAATATCATATTAATTATTTTTAATCCCTTGAGTATGTTATTTTATATGGCATAAGTTAAAGTTTCTATGACTGTTTTTTGAGGTCAGTTTGTAATTCAGATTAAACATCTTGCAAAGAAGAGTTTGAGCATGTATACCCTGAGTTGAAGAATATAATGTAGTTTGTGATGACCCTGAGGTCATGAGGTTTATGTATATGTGATTTTTTGATATTTTTTTCAACAAAATTATGTTTATGCTTCACTTATTCAAGATAGATTTTATGTGTATGCACATGCCTATTGTGAATAATGTTTTGAGAAGGGGTTCAAGTGGTGGTTGGACCTAAAAGGTATTGTAGACATAAAATGAAGTTAGATAATGTATATTTGAGTAATATATGAAGTTATAATACTATTTGTGGATTTTGGAAGCATTCCAAAAAATATAAAGTGTAACGTGCTCTAATGAGTACCTAAATGAATTAGGTCTCCTTAAGGCCTAAAAGAGAAATTGGTCCATTAAGTTGTGGTTGACCTAATGTATTAAATGATTGATGTTTTGAAAATTTTATAAGACATATTATAAGGTTAATCCTAGTGTGAAATTATGTATGTCTCACCAAGGTGTGTGATATGAAGAAAATAGTATAATAACAAGGCTAATTAGGCCTATTGGTGTGGGAATGAAGTGTGTGTGCAAGCAAATGAAAGAGTACATTGAGGAGAAGAATGAGGTCATATAAAAAATCATATGGATGTAGAGAGATATTCATGAATACCTAATAGAAGGTTTGATTATGGAGATCAAGTTCATATGACCCAATGAATCTTGAAGAGACCTATTAGAGTGAAGAAACCTAGAGGCAACTTTGAGAGGAATATAAGTGTGTGAAGAGATGAAGAAGAGGAACATCATATGTTAAATATTGAAACAAGGAAAAATATGGAAGGCATAGGTATACTTATATGAGTGGGTGCTTGGTCAAGAGGTGGCTGAGTTGGTGCCGTGTCACTAAGGGAGTTGGTGTTTCCTTACAAGTGGGTGATTGCTAAAGACTCTATCAATTTGGTGCTTGATAGATTGGAGTTGGTGCTCAGTTGAATTTGATTCATTTATTTTTAGGACTAGTTTTCCAAGCTACGGTTAGTGGATTTTATTCCCCATGAGGGTTTCCCACATATAATTTGTGTCATCTTGTGTTTTTATGTTTCATGCATATGTGGATGGTTACTTAATCATTGTTTGATATACATGTTTAAATGAATGTTCATATATGTTTAAGTTGAATTTTATAAAATATTTTAAAGACTAATTCACCCCCCCTCTTAGTCATTGTGATTTTAATAATTGGTATTAGAGTTTGGTCCTTTGAGATAGGCCTAACAGCCTAAAGGTGATCTTAAGAAGCATAAGCTTGGATTATGATGATGACATTGTTTATCATGATAGTAATGATGGTCTACCAAAGAATGATGGTATTGGAAGAATGAATACTAAATAATAAAATTCTATGAAAGCTTAGAGTATAAATAGTGGTTTCTCAAGCCACATATCATGAGACAAGAGAGGTCTTGGTTCTCATGTGGTTGATCAAACAAGTAAGAATGAAGAGTTGATTGAGAAGAAGAAGGATGACAAGGTGATTCATGATCAACTCATAAATCAAGGTGGGTTATTTCATACTATAGATAATAAGTCAAATTTAAATGAATGTCAAGAGTATTCTTTTCCATCTCAGAAGGATGATAAAGAATCCAAGTCAAAGGTCAATCCTAAATTGACTGTTAATCCTAGAAGGATGTTGAATAATATTCAATATTGTGAAAGTATGGAGATCTGGTAATCTCCTAAATTTGTATTTTTCTAGTTTCCTATAAAAGGGGTGACTCCATTAGGATTCATGGAGACACTCATCAATAAGTGGATGCTTGTTGAGCTTTGATAGGTGTTTTATGTGAAGAAGGTATGAAGACATGTTGAGAGGTACGTTTTTGGTATCTAGTTATAGTTGTGATTGATCTGTGTTGGAGATGGTTTATGTGTACTATTATTTTGTATAGTGATCAAGTTGTGAAGACAAAGGGGGAACATGATTTCTAAGATGTTTCATGATTGTATTTGTTAAGCTAGTATGGGAGAAGTGATATGAGTGATATATTCAAAGTGAGATGATTGAGAATTGTCTTCTCTATTGATTGGTAATCAACAAGTGATATCAAGGATCATATTGTGAAGATGCATCTTGCATAAAATGGATATCAAAGGTGAATAGAGACAATTGATAGAGTAAAATTGGTAGTGATTAGTACATCAAAGAGTTATCATGATGAGGTTTGTGCCATAGTGGCTTGAGAAACATGAAGGATAAATATTGATGTAAGAATAACATCTGAGATGTCATATAGACATGAGTGATCTTTACTATATCATGGAGGACTAGATTGTTCCATTTAAATAATATCTTTATTTGTAGATAGACCTAATAGACATGGTGGGAAAACATTGATTATAAAAATGTTTTATGTTCATAGGAATTGATTGTGATTGCACATTTGAAGATGACCTTTAGGTCATGTATCACAGTTTTATATGCTTAGTATGCCTTGGTTGTGTGAGGTGAAGGTGATCAAACAAAATATAAGTCTAGAAGACAATGAACTAGGTGTTTTTTATAGACATAATATAAGAATGGTTGTCATGATGGATCAGATATGGCATATGAATATAAGAGTATTATAGTAGGAGTATTTATGGTGTGAACAAAATTTGAAGGTCCAATCAAACATGAAGGAGGTCAAAAGATATTTTTATTCATTTTGTGACTCAAAATCTATAAGGACAAAGGGGGAGCTAATTATATAATTCATGAACTTCAAGAGCAGGTGTGTAGTACAGAGAAGGTATGCAGAATCATGAAGATAAGTTGTATTTTTATAAATCTTGAATAGAAAAATGAAGTTGGATATCATTCATCTCTGTAGAATCAAGGTACAAAAATGAAGGTAAGTAGTCTTGTGTGCTTGAGTCCATTTGAATAAAATCTTTGTCAGATACAAACAAATAGGATAACCTAGTAAGTTTGAGTCATAACAGTCATGTCAAGGATAAGATGTATGATCTTATGATCATAGTTCATTTAAATACTATTCTTGATCTTATGATCAGAGTTATTTTATATTTTATAAGAATAGTTGCCAAAGGATAATGAATGGTTATAGGAATTGTAGTGTGTATGATCCTTTATCATTAATGTCAAAGGGAGAGAAAAGTTCATGGAAAAAGACTAGTTTGGGGGAGAAGAGATTGATCAAACTATAGTGTGTTTTTCCATCAATTACAAAGGGGGAGTTTGTTGGCATAGTGTTGTTATTGATGTCATTAATGTCAAAGTATGTTATCATTGATATCTAGATGAACATGGTGTCTAAATGATCAAGGATAGTTGGCAGTGTGAGTTGTGACAAGCTTATGAGCATTAAAGATATGTAGTGATTTCCATGAAAGAGAAAGGTATAGGTCCAGGTGTCTCATATCTATTTGGTTGATGTTGTGTTAAGGTAATGATGTGGAAGGAATAGTTCAAGGCATCAAGTTGAATTGTATGAAATATTTTAAAGACTGATTCACCCCCCTCTCAATCATTATGCTTCCAACAAAACTTAGTAGTGATTTTATAAACCTCTAAAGATAAATTGAAAACACTGGAGCAAAACCTTCCAAAATGGTTTACACATTCCAAAGGCACAATATAAATTTCAACAAGCCAAACACTAATTATTGGACTCACCCAAAATAAACTTCTTGAAATCAACATTTATGATTTATCTTTGCCTAACTTGTGGAGGGTTCATAATATTACTAGACATGGGGAAGTAGATTGCATCAAT